>SJYX01005738.1:144745-166521 GCA_006410675.1 Oreotragus oreotragus
AGGAGAGGAGGGCAGCAGAGGATGAGATGGTTAGCATCACCAACTCAATGGACATGAATCTGAGCAAACTAGAGGAGATAGTGAAGGACAGGGACGCTTGGCATGCTGCAGTCCCTGGGGTTGCAGAGTGTGACATAACTTAGCGACTGAACAACAGCAAGCTCAAACAATGCATAACACCAAGAGTGAAGCCCAAGTAAACTATGGACCTTAGGTAATCATAATGTGTCCACGAAGATTTATCACTTTAACAAATTACATTGTTTGGTGTGGACTGCTGATGACAGGAGAGATAATGGATATGTGGGGCCAGGGGTATATGAGAATCTCTGCTGTGAACCCAAAACTCTCTAAAACTACAAAGTCTTCATAAAATGAAAGATACTGGACACCAAGGTTAACATTCATTCAGGTACTAAGCAATTTTGAGAGTCCCATAGATTGCAAAGAGATCAAACCAGTCAGTTCTAAAGGAAATCAACCCTGAATATTCATTGGAAGGACTGATGCTGCAGCTGAAGTGCCAATACTTTGACCACCTGATGTGGAGAGCTGACTCATTGGAAAAGAGCCTGATGCTTGGAAAGATAGAAGGCAGGAGGAGAGGATGACAGAGGACGAGATGGACGGATGGCATCACCGACTCAGTGGGCACAGGTTTGAGATGGTGAAGGACAGGGAAGCCTGGCATCCTACAGTCCAGGGGGTTTCAAAGAGTCAGACACAACTTAGTGACTGTACGACAAGAGCAGTCTATAGGCTCTCGGATACGTGAAAGAAAAATTATTGAAAGATAAGAGCTGAAAGGCTTTATCACTTATGTGGGTGAATCTTGAGGCAATTTGATCAGAATCAAAGGAGGACAGCAAGGCAGAGAGATTTTTTAAAAAGGCCTAAGAATTTGGGGGGCTGTTTGATTTGGGGCTTGAATTCTTCCAAGAATTCTTCTTGAATTCTTCCAAGGCTGTATCTGAAAGTCACTTAGTCATGTCAGACTCTGCAACCCCATGGACTGTACAGTCCATGGAATTCTCCAGGCGAGAATACTGGAGTGGGTAGCCTTTCCCTTTCCAGGGGATCTTCCCAACCCAAGGATTAAACCCAGGTCTCCCGCATTGCAGGTGGGTTTTTACCATCTGAGACACAAGGGAAGCCCAAGAATACTGGAGTGGGTAGCCTATCCCTTCTCCCATGTATCTTCCCAACCCAGAGTTCAAACCGGGGTCTCCTGCATTGCAGGCAGATTCTTTACCAACTGAGCTATCAGGGAAGCCCTCAGGGTGTATATGGGGTGTGGGAAATAAAAAAAATGGGGGTTAAAGAGGAAGAGAGAACATAATTAAATGGAACGGAATAGTAAAATTTTAGGTGGCCCAGAATTTTCTGCATCTCATCCTATTATAAAGCATACTAAGAGGAAAATAAACCCTCATTTTACCCTCAGGGAAATTGAGCCCAGGAGGCTGATTAGATTCCAGCACACACACAGGCAAGGGGATATCTTCCAGTCTCTAGAAGCCAAGTGTTTGAGAAAAAATCTTTTTCCAAATAAACTGTCATTTCACAGCATGCTCGTTTCAGTTCAGGACCACAATATTCCCAAAGACCCACATGACTCAAAAGCAAAACAGTGACTGAATTACACATGGGGAGGAAACACAATCAGAGGGCTCCCTGACTTTTACTGCTATTCTCTGGTGTAGTGGGAAAGTAAGACATCCTAAAAACCGTGCAGAGGACCAGCAGGCCCTCATTTGTAGCAGATGGTTTTACCTTCTGACCAGAATGATTCATTGGCCAGCAGGGACCTAGCATCCAGCTCATCTTAAGGATAAAGACTTTCTGCACTTAAAGAATGTATTCAAAAACTCCTGCATTTGCCCTTGGTTTAACAGCATACATTCATTGAGTATATGGCAGATTTTGGCTCTTAGCCCCTCATGTTTTTGTTATTGGAACTTCAAACCTAATGATTCCCTTATGCAATCATTCATTCTTCACACAACACTGTGTTTATATTTTCTATCCGTGTTTATATTTTCCACGTCTGTACTTTGTATGTTCCCATGTGTGTCCCTGCCCTCGCGGGGTGTATGTATAAGCCCCTTCTCCTTCCTTGGGGTCTTGACCCGGGTCGTGAAATTGGTACTCAGTGGAGGTTTTCCATGGCCTGAAGCAGCCTTGTTGTCTTCTCATTGCTACTGTGCTCACATCTCTCAAAGTTGCACAAAAATTTTAGCTGTGAGTGGAGAGTTTTCTCCCTTGAGCCCTGAACAGCCGACCTGTCTCCCTCTTCACTGTGGTCCCCTCTGCCCAAGAACGTGTTCCTTCCGGGACTCACCTGGAGACTCCTGGGAGTCCCTGAGTGTGTGTTTTGTTTCCTAGGCAGGGAGCTCCTGACCGTCTCAGGGCTTGCCTTGGCTTCCTACCTTCTTCTTTCCTAAATCTTAATAATGAAATGTCAGTGTTTTAATCATTCAGCTGAGGTACTCTCATTATTTTTCATATTTGGCTTCAGGAACTTGAGGTTAAAAACCTCCACTTCTGGCCTACCTTGATATTTCAGAGTTCCAGAACTGGATTTTAGTCAAATGAGATGCTTATAAGTGTTTAACATCTGACACGTAGAGAGTAAATGATAGCTATTATAGTTAATATATAATTACTATGATTAGTACCTAGATTAAACTCTAAACATGATTCTAACATCCTAGTTATATGTAACAGCAACAATAGCAATGATGAAAATAATAATAATAAATTGTGATTATAAATGTCTACAAATCTGAAAATCTTTTTAGTTTTGATCTCTTCTAGAAAACATTCTCTTCTAGAATATGGAATCTGCCACTGTTTCCACTTTTTGCTGTGAAGTGACAGGACTGGGTGCCATGGTCTTCATTTTTTGAATGAGCCACAGAAGCATCTGTGGTGGCTCAAATGATGACGAATCCACCTTCAGTGCAGGAGACCTGGGTTCGATCCCTAGTCAGGGAGATCCTCTGCAGAAGGGAACGGTAACCTACTCCAGTATTCTTGCATGGAGAATCCTATGGACAGAGGAGATCAGTGGGCTACAATCCACAGGGTCTCAAAGAGTTAGACACGACTGAGTGACTAACACTTTCTCTATCCCTATAGCTGGACCTTTTCAAGAAGATCATGTTGCTAAAATCATACAGTATGAAGACTTATCAGACTGGCTTCTTTCACTAGTAATATACATTTAACTTTCTTCCAAGTCTGTTCATCATTTACTTCCGAGCTTTGGCAATTATGAATAGAGCTGCTATAAACATCTGTGAACAGGTTTTTGCATGGATTTAAGTTTCTCTGTTCATCTGGGTGAATACCAAGGAGCTTGACTGCTGGATCGTATGGTGAGAGTATACTTAGCCAGAAACTACCAGACTGTCTTGCAAAGTGGCTGCATAACTTTGCATTCCCACCAGCAATGAAGAGGCGTTCCTGCTGCTTGATCCACACATTTTAATTGCAATTCTGGGAGGATCGAGGGTGCAGTAGGCAAAGTCCAGGATCTGGAATCAGAAAACCTGAGTTCCAGACACAGCTCTGCCAAGCTGAGGACTATAGGATGAGGGTGATTCATGGGGTCTCCCTGACTCACTGTGGTGAGGATGAAAGGAGATAATGCCCAAAAGTGCAGGCACAGAGCTTGCTATTCACGTGATAAGCACTCAATAAACATAGTAATAATTACTATTCATGCACATGCATAAGTGTTCATTTAGGAAAACAATAAGCAATGGCTAGAAACTAAATACTAAATATTCTGATGCTTTTTTTTCTTTGTTAGATATTTTATATTTCCCCCCAAATAAATCTTTATGTTTTGTTTGAGTAAACAAAAGTCAATCCTAAAGGAAACTGACTCTGACTATTCATTGGAAGGACTGTGCTCAAGCTGAAGCTCCAATACTTTGCCCACCTGATGCGAAGAGCTGACTCAATAGAAAAGACCCCAATGTTGGGAAAGATTAAGGGCAGGAGGAGAAGGGGGTGACAGAGGATGAGATGGTTAGACAGCATCACTGATTCAATGGACATGAATTGGAGCAAACTCCGGGAGATAATAAAGGACAGGAAGCCTAATGTGCTGCAGTCCATGGGGTCACAAAGAGTTGGCCACGATTTATGGACTGAACAACAAAATTCTACAGTGTGGACCAAAAACTTAAAATAATGGCCCTCATGTCTCCCAGCTTATCAATAGCAACCCTTTCTTGTTCTTTAGTTTACCAACTGTTCCCCCAGTTTTGGGGGACTTTTGATGCCCTGTTTTTCTTTCTCTTCATGTCAAGATGGTGTCTTTATGTGAATGCTGAGCAGGCACATGAAGCTTATCAAACCGAAAACAGAACTCTTGAATTGTCCACAGATACCTGCTGCTCAAGGGTCTCCCTGTTTAAGGAGGTGCTGAAGATTCCCATTGGATTAGACTATGAGTTTCATGTCCTCCTTGACCCCCCATCTCCCCCACACTCCACGCACATCTGTCATCAACTCCAGTTACTTCTGTCTTTGAAATGCCAACAGTCACTTCCTACTATGTCAACTCCAAAGCACCCCAGCCTGAGTCACTGTTACCTCTTGCCTGGACTCTGCACTGAGATGGGTCTCCTTCCCCACTTGCAGCAACAGCTTTCCCATTCTAGGCAGATCATTTCACTTCTCTGCTCAAAACAATCCAGTGGGAGAGAAAACTAAAACCACCTCCCTGTGCTTCCCATCTGAAATTTGAATTTCCGAAATGAAATTCGAAGTCTGTACCAAGGCTTGTATTAATAAGACCCTCAGCACCTTGTCCCAGCCTCCCTGCCCCCAGTGCTCTGACCCTCCCCCGCTCCCCTCCTCCTCGTTCTCCAGCCTCTCAGTCCATCCCCTCTGCTCTAGTCACCAGCGTGCTTGGACCACAGGAATTTTACCTTTACTGCTCCCTCCCCTCGGAGAAGGCAATGGCACCCCACTCCAGTACTCTTGCCTGGAAAATCCCATGGACGGAGGAGCCTGGTAGGCTGCAGTCCATAGGGTTGCTCAGGGTCAGACACAACAGAGCGACTTCACTTTCACTTTTCACTTTCATGCATTGGAGAAGGAAATGGCAACCCACTCCGGTGTTCGTGCGGGGACGTTCAGCCTGGTGGCCTGCCATCTATGGGGTTGCAAAGAGTCAGACATGACTGAAGTGACTTAGCAGCAGCAGCTCCCTCCCCTAGAATGTTCTTAGCCCAGCTATCCATACACTTCCTCCATCACTGTTTCTGGTGTCCACTCAGCTCTCATCTTTCCACACCACTCTAGCCGAGATAATGCACATGAGACTTGAACACACAGATGTACACACTTGCACTCACACCTCCCAGACTCCAATTCTCCCTTTGCTTTGCCTATTCAGAAGCCTCTATCTTTCATGTTTTTATTTTGGGAGTATATCTACTTGGTTCAGCGCAGTATCCCTGAGACATACTGGTGTCTGGCAAACAGCCCCAAACTGAAGAAGTGGGTGAGGGCCTGAAAGAGGATCAGCAAGGTGGGCGTGGAAAAGAAACTCCAGTTGCTCAATGCCCCAGTGACAGTGGACACAATCTGAGGCAAGCCCTTGGTGCAACACACAGGGCAAGGAGGAGCGGGGGAAAGTTCATCACAAGAGAGCACGGCTGAGGTTTCCCCTCATGTTAGCAGCCAGAACACAATTCAGGGAAGAAATGAATGAGAGTCCTCATTTCATTTATTCCTGGCTAGTTGCACGGGCAGACAAATCAGATGGACCAATCAGTCCTTGACTCCATGGCTTATGCACAAGTTTTCCTCATCTTAATCTAATTGAAAGGAATTCCTCTACCCACCAAGTGTATTGTTGATGTTGGGCATGTAAACGTTCCTTTGTTCCTCAAGCTGGGATTTATTGCAAAGCAAATTGATCCAAATAGCATTGAGTAATGAGTATCCTGGGCGGTTTCTGGGCTTTCAGAAGAAAGACCTCATTGAATTTTGAGTCCAGATTGAGGCGATTCAGATTCCATTTTCAGCTTCCTCAGTGACTCAGAGCCATTCTTTGAATCAATCCCTCAGCCTTTTAGCCCCCAATCTAACCTTCCTCCCTAGTAATAGGAAAATTATCAGAGCTGTCACAATCCACCTCCCAGAGTGACATGGAGGTTTCTTCTAGTTCACTGCACATTAGGCTTCCGGGGGCGGATCCCCAGGGGTGAGCTGAGTGCAGAGCTGCAGAGGGAAAGATAAGACCTGTTAGTGTCTGGAGAAGAGTCATAGAAAATCCACACCAGGAGGAGGACAGAAAGGCAACGGCATTTGTGGGGAATCCGTCCAAGGAAAATCGTCCCCAATTTTGCTTTTCTTCCTCGTCCCCTTCCTCTTCAATATGTTTAAGCCAAAGAGAAAAATTGTGTTAATGTGAAAAGCAGGGCTTCACTTGTAGCTCAGTGGTAAAGAATCCACTTGTCAATGAAGGAGACATGAGTTCGATCCCTGGGTCAGGAAGATCCCCTGGAGAAGAAAATGACAACCCAGTATTACAACACAGTAATACAACCCAGTACAACCCAACTCCAGTATTCTTACCTGAAGAATTCCATGAACAGAGGAGCCTGACAGATTATAGTCTATGGGGTTGCAAGAGTCAGACATGACTTAGCCACTAAACAATAACCACAATGAACGGCAAGGGGAATTCTGAAAGTTGGGAGATAAACCCTTTTCCCTGTCAATTAAGCTGCTCCTCAAACTGCCTGATCCCAGCTTTGCCCTAGGAATCACCCAAGGAAATTTTGTAATGATGGAGTTTTTATGACACCAATTTTGAAAATCCTTTTACAAACATTAGCCTACTGATGTTCACAGCTTTTTACTTGGGGGAAAAGCCTTCCTAGCATCATTTTATTGATGAAGATGCCAAGTCTAGTGAAGTAAGTGACCGTTTTGAGCCCAGTTGGCCAAATGATATAGCTGGGTGGAAACCTAAGCCCTCTGACTCTAAGTCCCTTATTCTCTTAGCATAGTAACATTACTAAGAACTTGAAGAGATGGTGCTAGAATGCCCCTGACCTGCCAGCCTTCATCCCCTTTGCATTTTCTGCCAGACTAAAGATCTGGATTCTTCTCTTCCATTCAGTGTTTTTCCTTTTCTCTTATGAGCTCTACAAGTCTCCTCTGAACAACCACAATTGAATGACCTTTTCTCAGTTCCTAGACTAAAGCCTATGGAAAGCTCTTCTGGAATGCTTAGCATCCTTCCCATGAAGCCCAGTTTCCAAAATTTTAGTCTTCTCTTTTCATAGGCATGCAAGATTAAATCTGCTTTCCAAATAGCTGATTCACCCCACTGAAGAGCATTCTTCCTCTGTTCTGTAATTTAATTCCTGTCACATGACATTCCCACACACGTGTAATGGTTTCCACGATCATCATAGTTCAGAATTAGCAGATGTCAGCCAAGTTTGAAAATCAGATTGCATTACATGCAGATTTTCCCTCCATATCCCTCATTCAGTGATTAATATTTAATTGTATATCAAAATAATATTTAATAGTAAAAGTGCATTGTGTTTATAGACAGACTTTCTACTTCTCAAAGTACTCAGACAATCACTCTGCTTCGTTTATCTCCCATTTTGTTGTGTGTTTCATAGGGGCATCTGAATGTAAATAATTTAAATGTTTTCATGAGTAGATATGTGTATCAACCTATTTTCAAACTTAATATTCCTTCACATAAGCTAAGCTTTCTATTCCTTTTTTTTTTTTTTTTTTGTCCCTATAAATTTGAAAAATATACAAAGTACCTCGATGGCCAAGGTAGGCAGGCTGGAGTCTGAGCGTAGGTGGCCTAGAGCAATGAGGCTGCATAAGACACTCCTTTGCTGCTCCTCCTCACTGTCAGGTCTCAGTGGGGATATAAAGAAAGGAAGGTTGGATTTTTAAGGTGTGGTTAAGTCACTGAGGTGTAACAGCAAAGCGAAGTCCTCTGTTCATTAACTCTGGAAATTCCTGCATTGTAGGCACACACTCAGTGTTGGTTATATCCAGACACACTTTTACTGGCATCCCCTCTGCCTACCACTTGCCTGTGCTTCTCAGTGTAATTCCTCCCAGTATTCAAGGCTTTGTTCCATGTCTGTCCTCATCATTTCTCCTTCCCACATTCCTACACTTATTATTCTGAGAATTAATGTGTCATCTCTTGTGATTCCATACTGACTACCTTTGTTTGCATATAGAATCGAACACTATTACATAGTGTCATTTGACTTGCTGTATTCTCACGTATAAGAATAGGAACAGGAAACTAAACACTTCAACATCAAGGAACTACTTACTAATGTTTTTTACACCTTCTGGATCAGGGAAATTATCAGAAAGTTAAGTAGGTCTTTTTTTCCAGCAGTAGCAAGTCACGCGAGCTTTTTCTCATCCACCAAAGTCTTAATGACATTTAAGTTAATATACATTTTTCAAGGTCATTGTAAAATTTTGTAATTCTGTCAGAGAAAGTGTCTTCCACTTCTGATGGTTTGACTAGAAAGTTACTATGGATATTGAAGACATGTGAACTTTGGAGACAGCTCAACGATAGCATTGAAGAATTGACGGCTTTTGAACTGTGGTGCTGGAGAAGACTCTTGAGAGTCCCTTGAACTGTAAGGAGATCAAACCAGTCAATCCTAAAGGAAATCAGCCCTGAATATTCATTGGAAAGACTGATGCTGAAGCTGAAGCTAAAGCTCCAGTACTTTGGCCACCTGAGCAAAGGACCAACTCATTGGAAAAAAGGCTGATGCTGAGAAAGATTGAAGGCAAAAGGAAAAAGGGGCAGGAGAGGATGAGATGGTTGGATGGCATCACTGATTCAATGGACATGAGTTTGAGCAAACTCAGGGACATCGTGAAGGACAGGGAAGCCTGGCCTGCTGCAGTCCATGGGGTCATGAAGAGTTGGACATGCCTTAGTGACTGAACGACAACAAGGATAAGTTGCATGTGAATGAGAGAACACATTTCTTTTTTCAGAAGGGATGTAGAAGGTTGGTTTCCACACATAAAAATAAAATATCTCTTCTAACAATAACACTACAAAATGACTCACATTTACTGTTAAAAAAAAAAAAAAAGAAACCACAGAGCCTGAGGAATGAGTACAAAAATGGGTCATCTGACTCTCCTTCTGTTTATTTGGTTTCTTTTTTTTTTTTTTTTCACAGTCTGGCTTTGGATGTCCTAATTCCATATCTTCGGATGTCTAATTTATTACTTCAGAGGAAACTGTTCTAAGAGTGTTGGGTGTGTACCCTAATTCCCATGAGGACCTGGAATCACCTTGTATGAACCCAGCGTCTATGCTCATCTAGTCCATCCTACCCATCACAACTGGCTACAGATGGCCCTAAATGAACATTTTTAGTACCTGCCTTCTCATCATTTTCACTTTCTAATGTCTAATGCATTTTCTTACTTATGATCATCTTTGGTGGAAATGAAATAAAACTGTAATATCAATGGTAAATGTCACTTTTAGGATGTCTGATTAATATAAAAATGAAGTCAAGACTCAGGACATACTGACCAGCCTTTCCAATCAGTATTTTTTGAATACTTCAGTGAATGATCCTTCGCCTTCAAATAATGCAGACCCTTCTATCAAGTACTTTGACAGCAAATTGTTATCATGTCGGTGGTCATCATAATTCCTTCTTGCTTCTGGGAGAACAAGGTACTCATAGATTTCATGGTACTTATTACACATACTGTGGCAGTGCTAAGGACCCAACAGGGACTAGATATGCCCTCCAAAAGCTACACCTATAGGAATAGAATTCCGGGAGATGGTGATGTACAGGGAGGCCTGGTGTGCTGTGATTCATGGGGTTGCAAAGAGTCAGACATGACTGAGCGACTGAACTGANCAGCTGGAAAAGAATCCGCCTGCAACGTGGGAGACCTGGGTTTGATCCCTGGGTTGGGAAGATCCCCTGGGAAAGGGAAAGGCTACCCACTCCATTATTCCAGCCTGGAGAATTCCATGAACTGTATAGTCCATGGGGTCCCAAAGAGTTGGACACGACTGAGCTACTTTCACTTTCACTTTACACCTAGATGAGCACCTAGAAGCAAAGAGAAGCTTTCCATGAAGAGCAGGGTGTGGTAATGGAGTGGGGGTTCAAGGGACACAGAGAAGACCCATCTGTTAAAGAGAAGCGAAGGAGAATATAGAGAAACACAGGAAGAGAAGGATGAGAAAGTTGGTTGAAGGCAAATTTTTACCTCAAAAACTTCAAGATCAATCAGTATCCTTTTGAGTTCATACGTGCCTATCCACAATCGTGTCACTCCCTATTCAACACCTTTTAATACTTTCCTGTTATCTTTGGGATAAAGTTAACACTTTCTCCCAAGATATATAAGGCACTGCTACATCTTGTCTCTGCCTAGCTTTCTGGCCTCAGTTCATATCCCCAAGATCCCCAGCATCCTGGACTCATTTCCTGAGAACACTCTGGTCCTTTACACAGCTAGGGTTGGCAGATGGAGGAGAATGAAGGGAAGCTCTAGGCAGGGTTTCCCTGGACTCTCTTCACCTCGGTTTGGAATCCTTCTTTGTCCTGTGTGCTCGTGGCACCTGCATCTTATAGCACTGATCATTGCTGTTATTACAGCTCTGGGTGAGTTGTTGAGTGTCTGTGGGTTTAGCTAGACTCCAGGAACCTAGTCTGTGTTATCCACCACCACATCCCCAGGCTGTGTCATGCCTGGCACAGAGCTGACACGCAATAAATGTTGACTCGATGAGTGGGTGGATCCATGGGCCCACCCTCAGCTGGAGGGTAACCCAACATAGATGACAGGAACCAAAGCTTGAAAGTTACATTCCTACCAGTCAGTGCTCACCCGCTCAGGACAGACTTGCCACCAGACACAAAACACACCTCTAGCTGGCAGCAAGTGAACGTACCTCTACTGCCATCCCTCGAAAGACGGAAAGAAGAAAGGTGAAAGGGATCGGGCCTGGTTTGCTATCCCTACACACCATATCTCCATGACTACATCATGCTTTTATTGGCAAGTGCTCACCGCAAACTTATGGGTTGTTTTTTTAAAATCACCCCTCAGTAGATAAGAAATCAAGAGATTTTGATACACCTGGGGTCACATGGCAAGCTGACAGTGGAACTAAATGTTTAAACTTGAAACCATGAGATAGTTGACATATTCACTGAACAGGCATGATTCACATGTGAGCTCTTTGGTTTCATCTGGTGATTTCATTCCAATTGCATGTAGACTGAGCAAAACCCCAGTCTGGGAGAGGACTTAGTATTCAGAATGTAAGAGGATTTATAATTTGCTGGGGTTGATGCCAAATACTGGGCTGAGGACAGACAGTGAGTTAAGAGGAAATGAATGCCTGAGAAGTGTGACCTTTTTCAGAGAGGTTAAGGGGAATGGGAGAGAGTTGATAAGGACTCAGGTTGGGATGCTGGGGGCCCTAGCAGGTACCTGAGCAGGAATGGGTCAATGTCCAGTATTTTTTAGAAACACAGAAGGGTGTTTAATCATGGAGCCACTGGGCTGGCTCTGCATCCTGTCTCTTCCTTTCTTAGCAACTGCAGAAAAGTGATTTAGTTTAGTTAACTAGTACCTGTCTTATGAGATTATAATACAAATTAAAGGGGAAAATTCTGATTTATCAAGTCAGAGTGCAAAGTATAGTCTGTGGGCCAAACTGAGCCCACTCTTTTTAAAAATTTTTTATTGAAGGATAATTGCTTTACAATATTATACTGGTTTCTGCCACACATTAACATGAATCAGCCACAGGTATACATATGTTCTCTTCTTCCTGAACTCCCCCTCCACCCTTCCAGGCTGTCACAGAGCACTGGGTTGAGCTCCCTGTGTCACACAGCTAATTCCCACTGTCTGTTTTACATATGGTAATGCACAGGTTTCCATGCCACTCTCTCAATTCGCCCCGCCCTCTCCCTCCCACACTGTGTCCACGAGTCTCTTCCCTATGTCTGCATCTCCATTGCTGTCCTGCCAATAGATTCATCAGTACCATCTTTGTAGATTCCATACACATGCATTAATGTACAATGTTATTCTATCTCTTTCTGACTTACTTCACTCTGTACAATAGCCTCTAGATTCATCCACTTAATCAGGTCTGACTCAAATGCACTTTTCATAGCTAAGTAATATTCCATTGCATACATGTACTACGATTTCTGTATCCATTCACCTGTTTGTTGACCTCTAGGTTGCTATTATGTCCTAGCTATTGTGAAAAGTGCTGCAATGAACACTGGGGTCCATGTGTCTCTTTCAACTATGTTTTTCTCAGGGCACACACCAGTAGTGGAATTATTGTGTCATATGGTAGTTCTATCCTTAGTTTTTTAAGGAATCTCCAAAGTATTCTCCATAGTAACAATTTACAGTCCCACCAACCCATCCTCTGTTTTTGTAAATAAAGTTTTATTGAAACACAATTGCCGGGGTCCAGCCCTGGTGGATCCAGGGTAATTCAAAGCGTGGATGGCTTAGGCGAGGAGAAACTTATTTATTTATTTGATTAGAAATATAGGATTAGATTAGGAAGAAATAGTGTAGTAGGAAAATTAAGTGGAGAAAGAAGGCTGAGTAACTTGGCTTACGGGGAAGGCCAATAAAGTCCCAGACAAGGAGCTTGCACCATCTACGTTGGGCCACCGGTGCCCACTTGAATAGCGAAGGGTGCCCCGCCTTAACTAAAGCCCTGATTTGACTTTTTCCAGAGAATTCAGAAGAGTGGAAAAGCAGAGTACAAAGGCCGGCAGTTTTTTGGGTTTGGGGGTACATGCTCAGGAAATTCCAGGGGGAACCCCTGAAGCCTGATCACGTCCTTGCGTTTTGTCAGGCTTCCTTCCTCATGACCTTGTCACGAGCGGGATTCCTCACGCTGGCTTCCGGCACATGACTATAGTCATTTGTTTACATATTGTCTGTGGCTGTTTTCATACTACAGTGGCAGAGGTAAGTAAACACAGCAGATATCATATGGCCTGCAGAGCTGAAAGTACTTGCTGTAGGGTCCTTTCTAGAAAGCATTACTGATTCCTTTATAAAAATTGCTTACTTATTGGTTGCACTGGGTCTTCGTCGCTGCGCGCAAAGTTGCTGCTCTAGTTATGGAGAGTGGGGGCCACTCTCCAGCTGCGGTGCATGGGCTTCTCATTACAGTGGCTTCTCGAGTTGCAGAGCACAGGCTCTGAGCCCACTGGCTTCGCTGGCTGTGGCTTGTGGACTCAGTAGCTGTGGCCCTCGGGCTCTGGAGTGCAGGCTCAGTAACTGTGGTGCACAAGCTTTAGTTACTCTGTGGCACATAGGATCTTCCCAGACCATGGATAGAACCCACGTTCTCAACATGGGCAGGAGGATTCTTATCCACTGTACTGCCAGGGAAACCCCTGATCCTTGACGTAAAGCATCTATTACATGTTTAGTGTAATAATTTAGTTCTGACTGTGTACACATTTAAATATACTTAATACACAGTCTGGCACAAAGTAAGTGCTTCATAATTATTAACTCTTATTATGGAATCCTCTCCTGTCAGATGAAGGCCCAGAGAGGGTGATTTTTCCCAGGGCTGCTGAGTAGATTGTATTAAAGAAACACAATCAAGAAAGAGGATCAAGTGCCAAACAGGGCAATCAGGAAACCTCACCCGCTGCCCCCAGGGGAATGCACCCGGAAACAGGAAGTTCAGTTCAAGAAGTCTGCTTGTCAAATCCAGTGTCTTACGAGTTGGGCTGGATATAAAACAAAAATTGACTATAATCAAGAGGGAAAAGCTAAGGGGAGTAACTTTCCTCATGTGTGTTCCCTCATTAAGAAAATCCAGGAAGTTTTCATGAAGGTTGCCTTTTATCCCCAAGTGATGGTTGTGACAAATTACCCAGAAGTGATGAGATCAGCTAGAAAATCTTCATCTTAACTAAGGTTGGGGATTGGCTGGTCACTGCAGTCTATGATTTCCATTTCAAGCAAGTAGATTGAAAAACTTTTCATTTAATCGTGTGCTGTAACCCATCAAACACAATCAAGACAGTAAATAATGAAAACAGACCCTGTTGGGTCAATGATGCCTTTGTACAATCAAATAACTATTTGGGTGCATTTGAGGGGAGGCAGTCATTGTATATCAGAAACTCTTGAACAAGCATACAGTTACTTTTTTTTGGTTGCACCATGAGACATGCAGGATCTTAGTTCCCTGACCAGTTATTGAATCTATGCCTCCTGCAATGGAAGTACAGTCTTAACCACTGGATAACCAGGAAATCCCAAGCATACGGTTTTCACAAGAAGTAGCAAAGCTGGAGACGAAAATAATCTTGTTTCTGAGGTTTACATTGCTTTGTTTATTTATTGCTTATTCAGTGGAAGCTAACACAGGGATGGCAAGTACTGATCCTGTAAATACTGATCCTGGGGGCTTCTATTCCTCTATCCATGGCAGACATTACTAATTGATCTCGGTACAGTTTCCCATGGGCTTCCCTGGTGGCTCAGAGGTTAAAGCGTCTGCCTCCAATGCGGGAGACCTGGGTTCGATCCCTGGGTTGGGAAGATCCCCTGAAGAAGGAAATGGCAACCCACTCCAGTATTCTTGCCTGGAGAATCCCATGGACGGAGGAGCCTAGTAGGTTACAGTCCACGGGGTCGCAAAGAGTTGGACACGACTGAGCAATTTCACCTCACCTCACCTCACAGTTTCCCAAGCTCATACTGAGCTCAGACTGCGTCAGAATTCTCTTCAGTGCGTGCAAGATGAAATAAAATTGCCATCCCTAGATGCATGGCACATGGTTAATGATTATTAAAATTCTCTTGAATGATGAATAAATAAATGAATGGATGAATAGGTGGGTGACTCAATAATGGATCTTCCTAAGTGCTGTAAACTGCTTTGTTTGTTCATATCATTGATTATAAGAGAAGCCAGTAAGGGGGTGATTAGAGCAGATTAGGGAATTTTACTGGAGGAAAACAACTCTGGCATATCCTTGGAGTCTTGAGTTAATGGCAATGACAAGTCTCTGAAGAAGTACTTCCCTGGCAGTCCAGTGGTTAAGAATTTGCCTTCCAGTGCAGGGAAGGCAGGTTCAATCCCTGGTCAGGAAACAGACTCTACGTGCTATGGGACAGCGAAGCCTGAGTGCCGCAGCTCCTGCGTCTGTGTGCTCTGGAGCCTGTGCATCACCACGAGAGAGAAGCCACACACCACAGTGAGAGATTCGCAAGCTGCAACTGAGACCTGACTCAGCCAAACAAACAAACAGAATTAAAAAACAGAAACCAGACATGGGAGGGAATGGCTCTCAGATCAGCTTGTTGCAATTATTCAGAAGTGTGGCTCACTGCAGTGAAGCCTCACTCATTTGCTCATTCAATAAATCTTAGTATCATCAGTCATGACCCCAGAAGGACACAGATATGGTGAAAACAGATAAACTCAAGTGGAGTCATTTTCTGAGTTTAATGAAGAGACTATTACAAGGGACAGTACGGGGCCCTGGGACTAGAAGGAGGGAGGTGTTACCATCCCTGGGCCGACAGGGGCTGTGGCTGCAGCCCAGGGACTCAGCCAGCTCCAGGCTAATGTTCTCTGTTGCCTTCACTGGCTGGATCCAATGTCAGCCCGGGTTGTCCAGAGAAACAGAACCAATAGGGTATATACAGACATGTAGGAGCTTGACAATGGGCATTGGCTCATGTGGTTTTGGAGGTTGAGAAGTCCCACTGTCTGCAGTCTGCTGGCTGTAGAACTGGGAAAGCAAGTGGGATAAGAGAATCAGGGGCCACTGGTGTAAATCCTGGAATCCAATGACCCGAGAACCAGGGTCTCTGATATCTGAAGACAGGAAGAGATGGACATACCAGCTCAAGAAGAGAGAAAGGGAATCCACACTTCCTTGACCTTTTTGTTACATTTGGGCCCCCAGTGAGTTGAACGATGCCAACCCACATTACTTGGTCTATCAAAATAAAATGCTTCTAGAAACACCCTCAGAACCACTCCTCCAGAAATAATACTTTACCAGCTATCTGGGGGCCCACTGACCCAGTCAAATTTGTCCATAAACTTAACCATCATAGAGCCTGTGGACGCAGTTGGTAGGAGACAGCCTTGGGGCACAGAGCAGGTGAGGAAGGGTACAGACGAGAGGCACAGTGTCTGGAGGGGCAAACAAAGACACCCAGATTGAAACCGGCTGGCAGTGTTGGTGACGCAGAGGGCTCAACAGAGGATGAGGCAGGCAAGGTCCTGGCTCACAGAACACTGACAGTCCAATGATGGGAAAAGAAGTACAAAGCTAATAAATAGGTGAAAACAAGATGATTTCACATATTTTAAAGAAAACCCAAAGCTGGTGGTATTTTACCAATATTGTTTCATCTACTTTTACTTAAATTAGGAGATAAGCCATCAGCAGAAGATGATACAAATGCCAAGAGAGAGCCCTTTGTCCGTTCTCAAAAAAGAAATACAGCACGATTTTCCTATCTTGTCTTTTAACCATCAGCTCGCTACCAAAGTCATTCTCTCTTTGATAATTTCAGAAAACCGATTTTTGGCTTCGGAATGGGTGACTTGTTTAATCCTGGTTTCTGCAATCTTGGTAAATCAGGGAGAAAGATATGTCCAGTGGGCAACACAAGAATGTTTTATTTGGGCAACACAAGAATGTTTTATTTGCTTAAGGAAAAAAAAAATACAGATTATTTTTTTCCTGAGTTGCATGAATCAAGTCTTGATCATACTTTGGTGTTTCACATCCATTCATCTCGGGAAAGTCTTTATTTCCAGTCTGTTCTGGATTCTCTCCAAAGAGAACTATGACACTTCTCTTTACCAGTAGTGTCTCATAGCATAATACGCTATAGGAGCTTTCTTAAAGATTCTAAAATGAGACAGGTTTGGTCAATGGTTTTGATACTTTGCTTGGAGGGATCTGAGTGAGGGGCTGGCAAGTGAGAAAGGGGAGAGTTTGTTTTTTTATTCGAGTGTGTGATTGTGTTTTTTTTTTGTTTTTTTTTTGTTTTTTTTTTTTACCAAGATACCAAGTACCAATCCTCAAATTGACAAGCCATGCCCAAAGTTACAAAAGTGGAGAAGGGTTGGCTGAACTTACCCAAAAACCTTACAATGAGTTCACAATCTGATGGGTTCACAATATTAAATGAAATCTTCAGCAATCACAAATCTTACAACGCATTCCAGAACAATGAAAAATGAGAGAAAGGGAAATAAAAACCCCTTCCCTCCCCAAACCAACTGAGCCAGTATTTAAAGCCTTCTTAATTTAACAGAACCTAGTTTTTACGGTATCCAGGATATGTTGCTGGCTTTTCAAGCTGTCACATGATCTCCCATCCAGATGTGCGGGTGTATATCTGAGATGGGACCAGCCAAAAGCTTCAGCACCTCATTTGGGCTTGAAGCTCCATCCTGCGACTCAGATTCGTTCTCTTGGCTCCAGAATCCCCGCGTTAACCTGTGGTGGAACAACAGTCACACAGGAGGGGCCCAAGTTAATGGAGACATTCACAGGAATCTGAAAAAGCAGGAGGCAGCAGGAGGGGCTGCAGGGGAAAGAGCGCCAACTCAGAAGCTTATTGGTCAGCTCCACACAGCCCTGAAAATGAAACCTCCAAGTGTGTGGTGGTCTGGAAACTTCCTTTTTTTTTTTTTTCACCTACTGGGAACAGCTTTTACCCGAAGACAAGCCTGCCTGGAGCTTTCCCCAGGAAATTAGCAAATGCCTCTGTTTGGAACATCAGGTGGCAGGAACCCACAGCAAGGCCAGCAGTGCCTCAAGAACCACAGAGAACAGGGCTTCTCCTTCAGAGAAATTTCTGGAAGCCCAGGCCTTCACCACAGAGGGCAGGGACGGGCAGCCAGGGGGCAGCCGCCTGCCTGGTGAGTCTCTGCCAAGTGACCTTTGCGGGGACTAACCCATCAGGCTGCTAGGCGAGCTGCTGGCAATCAGTTCAGTTGGTTAAGCTTCGGTTTCTTCCTGTATGAAGTGGGGTTATTAATAGAACCCGCCTTGAAGGGTATTTTCAGGATTTGATGGAATCACTGTGAAAGTACCTAGCATATTGCCTGTCACATATGAGAGTTCTGATTCATTCTTGAGTCAAAAATGCTGGCAGACCATTGGTGCTAGAGGCTTGGGGACATCTATGAATCAAACAAAGATTTTGGCCACTGTGAGGACCTTACTTCTGGGGGGTCAGCAGAGCCAACATCATAAGTCAACAAATTTATGTCTGCAAAGTAGGCAGCACGTGTTATGGAAACGTGAACAGAAAGCCTGGAAAAGGGGATGGGATGTTAAGGGCAGGCCCCATGGAGAAGGTGATTTTAAAGTTCATTCAGTAGGGGCTTCCCTGGTGGTCCAGTGGTTAAGATTTTACCTTCCCCTGCAGAAGGTGTGGGTTTAACCCCTGGTCGGGAAGCTAAGATCCCACATACCTTGAGGCCAGAAACCCAAAACATAAAACAGAAGTGATATTGTAACAAATTCAATGAAGACTTTAAAAATGGCCCACATTAAAAAAAAAAAAAAAAAACTTAAAAAATAGAATAAAATTCATTCAATAAAAAAATGTGATTTGCAATCTTATAAAGGACATCTATCAACTCCTTAATTTACAAAGGACATCTATCAGTTCCACAGAATTCCTAGTCCTAACCTTTGAGAACAAGGGACTTCCTCTGAGTGAATGTGAGCATGTGGAGAATGTGGGAGTGTCTCCGCTGTTTTTTTTTTTTTTGTGGTTGTTGTTTAGTCATTAAGTTGTGTCTGAGTTTTTTGAGACCCCCATGGACTGCAGCCCGCCAGGCTCCTCTGTCCATGGGATTTCCCAGGCAAGAATACTAGAGTGGGTTGCCATTTCCTCCTCCAGGGGATCTTCCCCACCGAGGAACTGAACCTGAGTCTGCTGTATTGGGAGGCGGATTCTTAACCTCTAAGCCACCAGGGAAGCCTCAGGGTGCCTCCGAGAACCACCCCCCCATTTAAGACCTAGCCCCCCAGTCTGCTGGGCTCATCACCCCAGACTCGACCAGGAGTTGCTCCAGGAGTTGGCGGAGTTCGCCTGCGTGTTTCTCCCTTTTGTAAAATAGAGGTTAAGACAGATAGAGCCCAGGGTCCCCTTTAGGATTCTCCACTAAAGGGGCATGAAAGGTAGGAGAGCTGGAGATTTATTAGGGGGAGTCTTTATATTCTTTTCTGCCTTAACTCACAGGCTCTCAGTCCCACAGCACAGTTGCTAGAAGGGCATTGTACATCGGCCCCTCACCCCACCCATACAGTTTTCAGGACCTTTTTCCCTCTTCCGTGGAGTGTCAATCCTCCCAAAGCCTCTGTACTCTACTAGGTTTGACTTCAGCTCGAGTGGTGAGAGGAAAGATTTATTTCCACGGCTTTCTGTGCCGAGCGTTTCACAGAAGATGTATTGTTCCGAGCGAGATTTTCACCGGGACAGTGAAAGAGGCAAGAAACCTCCCCTCCTCACCTCCCTAGAAATAATGTCACATTTCTTCAAAATCATGGACTCTTGGGAAAAAAACAACAAAAACAAAACTATAATCATTTCAGTTAGGAATAGGCAGAAATTTATATTATATGTTTAAATATATGTGCATGTCTGACATAATACACACATACACACGTTAAATCATGTAATCTGAGGGTCAGGAGGGTACGTCTAGCAGAAGCCCTTCTCCCATGTTGTGTGCTCTGAATGATGCCTGCCTTGGTATATTACAGCCAAGGAGACACAGCTACCCCTCTGCAGTCTAGCCAGCCTGCTGCAGTTCTGCAGATGACACCGACCAAAGGTAGGATCTTAGTTTATAGCCTGGATTATGACAATTTCAAAACACTTTCATTTAATGTAAGCTGCGTTTAAAGGCAAAGAAGTTAATACAAGCATTCATGGAATTAAAAAAAAATTTTTTTTTTTAATTTATTTACTTGGTTGCACTGGGTCTTTGTTGTAGCATACAAGATCTTCAGCTGTGGCATGTGAACTCTTAGTTGCAGCCTGTGGGGTCTAGTTCCCCAGCCGGGGATGGAATCCTGGTCCCCTGCATTGGGAACATGGGGTCCTCACCCCTGCTGTTGTTTGGTCATTACGTCGTGTCCGACTCCCTGCAACCCCGTGGACTGCAGCCCGCTGGACTCCTCTCTCTGTCCATGGGATTTCCCAGGCAAGAATGCTGGTCCATTAGCCACTGGACCACACTTACTGAGTTTTAGTGGTGGTTTTCATCTCTGGGTACACATTAGAAACACCTGGACCCTGGTATTTTTAATCCATAGCTGCAGAGAATCTGTTTACAGCCAATTTCAGTGTTCACTACGCTAGGTTCATCTTTTGCAATAGAATGAAATGTTCTGCCTATAACAATGAAAACTTCTGGCACGAAGGCTCATATGTAATTTTCCCCCAATAATGTTTAAAATATAAATCATTCTCCTCTCTACCCCATAGTCATACTCTGATATTTTTCACTGACCTTTGCAGAGGCCTTTGGATTCCTCTTGTTGCAGTTGTGGGTATAGTTGAGAGAACTGTGCTTTAGGAACCTAGAAACACGGTCGTCCCCTCCTTTGACATCAACTAGCTGTGTGATTTCAGATGAGGCCTTTCTGGCCTCAGCTTGCTCCTCAATAAAATGGGCAGATTGTCCTAGGAGATCTTGACAATCTCTTCCATCAGAAAGAAGGCATGGAAATAATGGAAGGAGTCAGAAAGATGGGAGTGTGAATCCAGTTCAGTCTCTTCCTAGACACGGTCTGTGTTTCAGAATAGCCATTGCTAAACATGTCCTGGGAAGATGAATTGAGACGGCAGGCATGAAGCACTTTTGCAAAAGACACAAATATTCATTTCCATTCCATCTGGTTCCCTTCCTCCCCTCAGGCCCCTTCCTGAGTTGACAGAAGACTCAAGTGAAATACAAAAAGGGGTTCAGAAACCCACCTGAATGAAGGAATTTCTACTTGGCACTATTTTTTTGTTTTAGTCTGATAAATTACTCTTTTCTCTCCAGGTAGCCTAAAGGAGACAGGGCATTGCTCACGCTGGCAGCGGTCCTTCAACGTTCAGTGTGCTTCCTGGAGTAGATGACCCCCTTGGGGACACCAGTGGTGGGCATCTGGGGCTATGGGAGAGATATTTTGGAGGCAAGCCCTGGATGGAAACCTTCGAACCACATTCCACGGTCACCCACTGGTTATTTCAGTGTTAGATGAGCCCGACTGGTCTCAGCAACTGCCTTTCACTGCGTGAGGGTCAGGCCCTCTGAGTGTCATCTTCGGGTAAATCTGATGTTTCAGTCTTTTCAGGAGAGGGAAGAGACTGTTGATTCAAAGAGGATAGAAAGGAAAGCACACACTTTCTTGCAATTTCTGAAAGCATTATCCCTTCCAACAGGCCAGGTAGACTGGGAATTTGCTCAGTTATTGATGCGACAGGCTTTCTACCCTGAAAAGAATCATCTTTTTGACAAATCCAGTGTGTCAAACCCTGTGGTAGATAAAGCATGCGTAATGCCTTACCATGTTTAGCTTTTATAACTACAGAATATAAGCTTGGTGTGTCGATGGTTTTTCGAGCCTGGCAATTGGAAAAACATCTACCTCGGACTTGTTCCCTGAATGAATATGATCGGGGGC
>SJYX01005738.1:166677-407832 GCA_006410675.1 Oreotragus oreotragus
GGGTGTGGGGGTGGGCGGGAGAGGAGAAAAATGAACTGGAGCTGTGTGAAATTTGACAGTTTCAGTTCACAGGGCTCTGAGTTCACGTCTTTCGGTTTCAGTTCATGCAGGTTTCCCTCCTTTGGAGAGAAATTTTGACTTTCAGGTTGAAAGAAGTTAAACAGAGCCTAAACCACATTATTTGACGTACTTTCAGGTTGAGTAGGGGAGGAGAAAGAGGTGGAAAGGTCACCCCAGCTTCATTCCAATTTCTCCTACAAAAACTTGCCCCTGGTTCACCTCCAGAGTTCTGTGATTCCTAGTCAGCTTTCCTTTTAGCTGATTCAAATGAATTGGCAACCCCAATTCCCATTTATTTAGCTTCTCCTGGAGCCCCAGTCCCCAAGTCCAAGCCCATTCTGGGGGAGAGAACCAATCATTGAGGGAGGGGCAAGACCCACCCTGAAAGACCCACCTGTCTCCAATGTCACTCTGTTGGCCTTTCTGAAATCCCACTTGGGGCCTGGGATGGTCATCAGTGGAGAATCTGGGTTGGAACCCCACCTCCACAACCTATTATCTGTATGATCTTGCGGTGTTGTTAATCATCAAACTCTTGATGCAAATGTTAATAATTTTAAAAAATTCCTAACATTTGTCTGACTACCTCAAAAATCACGTTGTCACTCCAACTTTGGTTCAGCGTGTTGATGTATTTAGTAAAGGACTCCTCCACCTGTGACTGGCCCATTCCCCTAAAAGTGCTAAGTGGTTTGGGAAGAAGTTAGTAATGAAGCGGTTACGAAATGTTTAGGAGAATGGGAAACTTGTTAGACACTTGAGAGGGGCAAAGACAGGCTGCATAAAAAGCAGCCAGAACTCTGAACACAGGAAGCCCAGAAGGGAGAAGGAGGTTTATGGAGTGGAGCTGCTGGGCACCGAAGCCAGCTCCACTTGCTCCGCAATTTGGTCACAGAGAGGAGTTGTTGTTGTTCAGTCATTAAGTTGTGTCCAACTCTTTGCAACTCCATGAACTACAATATTGCAGGCTTCCTTGTCCTTCACTATCTCCCTGTTTACTCAACTCATGTCCGTTGAGTCAGTGATGCCACCCAACCATCTCATCCTCTGTCACCCCCTTCTCCTCTTGCCTTCAATCTTTCCCAGCATCAGGGTCTTTTCTAATGAGAGAAGTTACTCTCACCAATGTGGTTAGCTCCCCCAAAATCAAATGGCCCGTCACCGGAGGCTGTGAGTACAGGAGACTCTCGCAGGCCACCCTGGGTCTGACTGAGGCCATCTTTCTTTCCAAACAACATCCTGTGCCCTCTGAGGTCTCTGCTGAGGAAACGGGTCACAGGGTAGCCAACACTCCTGCCCCGTGTTCTGTGGTATTTCCAAATGGAAGGAGTGAGGTGGGGAGACAGGGAGCAAAAAAGAGAGATTTTCCTCCATGTAGAGGGAGGCACTGCTTCCAAGGTTACTCTGATTTCCAGAAATTAATTAGTGTACATCCTGACAAAATTCCTGCAGCACGTGGAACCACTTTAGATAGGAATCACTTATTGGAATGAGAAGGAAAGATCAGGTCCGGAGTAAGAAGAGGAACTCTAATGAATACAGACAGGCCACAGACAGCAAGAATGTGATTTGCTAGATGTTTCAAGTGACCAGAAGGTCTGTATTACATGGTTAGAGGAAAAACCTTAAGGAGATCCAATAAGGTGATGGGTTTCTCTCTAGAAGAAAAGCAGCTCAAAGGTTCCAGGTCTGCCCTGGGCTTTAGTATTATATCAAGTTCATCTGTGACTATAGAAATCACAGGACCTGATTCCTGTGACTTATAATACTCAGGATTTCGTGGGCACAAGTCAGACTCCTGCAATGTCAACCCATGGGCCAACAGCCAAAGCATAGACACCCACTACCTCTACCCTGTGCAGTGGTTTACTGGACTGTGACTCAGAGAGGCAGTGGTTTGGGGGGCTGGAGGTACTTTTAATGAAAGTCCTTGAGGTATGAATCCAAAACTCTTAGCTTGAACCCAAAGGCATCCTGTTACCAAGGCAAAGATGGTTACCAGCCTTTCCCCCAAATCCAAAAACTCCTTGTAGCAATGATTACTGACTGTCCCCTAATACATATTCTGTCCACCTGTAGTCCTTTGATGCACTATTTTTCATGGGGCACCCAACTAAAGACTACATTTCCCAGTCTTCTTTGCTGTTATGTGATTTCATAATTCAGTCCTGGCCAAGGAGGTTAAAGCGGTGTGTGTAACTTGCAGGGGGTGGCTTTAAAAGCAAATTATGCCCTTTGTCCCCGCCTCTCTCCCCAGTCTTTTTCCTTCCCACTGGCTGGAATGTGGCTATCACAGCTAGAGCCCCAGCAGCAAACCGGGGTGATGACATTCTAGAGAAGCCCCGCGTGACAGAGGATACAGATTAAAGATGCCTGAATCCCTGTGGCTCTGAACCGCTTGCCTCCAAACTTACTGAATGTAAAGCAGGAAGAAATTTCTACTTGGTTTGCAAGGTTGCTCACTCTTAAACTTATTCATAAGCGATACATTCCCTTAACAGGCTGCATGCTTGCTTGCTTTGTTTCCTCTTCCTTTATTCCAAACTTAGACCTCTTCCTGTTCCAATCATCGAGTTAACAAAAATTAAAATAATCATACCTGGCATTTATGGAGTACTTGTTATGTGCCATGCGCTGTTCTAAATGTTTTATAGGAATTGATTTGTCACAACAACCTGTGAAGCAGCAGGCCCTGCTTCCCCCACCCCACTGCCCCATTTAAAGATGTTTACCATAAGAAGGTTTGCAATGACAAAAGAGGAAGTAAAGTATAGGATGGGGGACTGACTGAGCGGACGTGTGTGAGTGTGTATGTGTGTGTTATGCAGCTCTATATATTGAAATGGACACTCTCCTAGGTGTGTTGCTAAGTGAAAAAAAGCAAACTATTAAAGTATGCTTTTACCAATCAGGAAACTGGCATAGAGTACTTTGGGAACTTATTCAGTGTTGTGTTTCTTATAGTTTGATATGCTCAGTTGCTCAGTCATGTCCAACTCTTGGCGACCCCATGGACTGTGGCCTGCCAGGCTCCTCCATCCATGGAATTTTCCAAGCAAGATGGAGTGGGTTGCCATTTGCTCCTCCAGGGGATCTTCCAGACCTAGGGATTGAACCTGCATCTCTTGTGTCTCCTGCATTGGCAGGCAGGTTCTTTACCACTGAGCCAGAACAGGCTTGTAGTTTGATACTTGAATTCAAATGGTCTGACTTCAACTGGAAAGAGAGAGGGAAATGGTTGGCCCAGGTTTTCAGCTGCCAGCTGAGGTTCATAGTGGTGGGGAATTTATCCACTGAGCAAAAAGCTGGATCAGATGATTTCCAAGAGGCATTGTAGATCTAAAATTTCCATAATTGCATGATTAAGAGACATTGTAAGATCCTCAGGCAACCAACGAAGATTCAGTGATGTGTCTCACAGCTCTTCCTGCGAGAAAGAGAGTGAGCTGGAAACTTTCAACCCCTTTGTTCCAGACTGATTCTAGATTCATCAGAAACTCAATCAGAACTTGTATTTCCCCAAGTTTCTGGTGAATCAAATCCTTTTCTCCATCTAGTTATGATTCATTCAGTCAAGAGCAACCTAACTAAATCCTTTCCACATTCAAGTCACTATTTTCCCTGATCAGAGAGACTTAATAAAATAAACTAAGAACATTGTTCATCCCCTAAGCCTATGAACTCTCAGCATAAAAGAACCATATACAAGTCTTTGGCTTGAATTCAGAAGATCCTGGCTTATGTCCTAGACCTTAAGAAAGTCACTTTTCTTCTTTGAGTGTCAATAACCTCATATTTGAGTTGGGATTGATTTGGATCGAAGCATTGGCATTTAGATTAAGTAGGGTAACACATCATTGATCAAAAAGCCCTCAAACCATGTGCTATGCTTAGTCACTCAGTCGTGTCCGACTCTTTGTGACCATATAGACCGCAGCCCTCCAGGCTCCTTCGTCCATGGGATTACCCAGGCAAGAATACTGGAGTGGGTTGCCATGTCCTCCTCCGGGGGATCTTCCCAACTCAGAGACTGAGCTCAGGTCTCCTGCATTGCAGGTAGATTCTTTACCATCTGAGCCACCAGGGAAGCTGGTATAATTCTTAACTGCTCATTATAATCTCCAAACCCACTCTCACACTTTTTCCATATCCTTTGTTTCTTATTACAATCCAGCAGAACGAGTCACATGAGTAATGTCACCCATTTTACAGCTGAGGAAACTGAGACCCAGAAACATGAATTAACCTGACCAAGTTCAAAGTTGTTCCAAAAAAAGTCGGCCCTTAGGGAAGACACCTTGAAGCTGAAATCTTGACTGTGCCATCTTCAGATGGTAAAACAGTGATTTCAACTGGAGCCAGGCTCCCCAAGTGTGAATCCAAGATCTGCCACTACATCATGGGCAACTCTAGAAAAGTGATCTAACGTTTCTGAGCCTCAGCATCATCATCTGTCAAGTGGAGATGGAATAAGGTTAGAAGGTGAGGAAAGTTTAAAGATTCTCAACAATATTTTGCTCAAATACTGGAAGTTTCGCTTTCAAGTCTCTCCATTGTCTTTCTAAAGCACAGGACCAATCCTGCGCTTGGTTTGAAGGAGATTTCAAGTCTCTTCCTTCAGTTCCTGAGGATCTGGGGTCCACACCTATTGCAATGGCCCAAAACCTTAAAGGAAAAGGACATCATAAGCGGTACATTGGTTTCTCAGCTAGGCGCCAGAACTCTAGGCTGTTAACTTCACCCCATGCAGAGCATTTCCACCTCTGAACAGGGAAGGGTAGACTTTGCTGAACACCAGAGGAGAAGCAGGAAGGAGGGATCAAATCCTAACTATCCAGGCTCAACTCTCACCATGTAAACACTCCCTGGCTGCACACAGACACCCACGGCTACACTGGTGTATACATTTACACTGGGACCAAGCAGATGAATTGGCTCAATTCACTAACACTCTTGTTTAATTTGGAGCCTTGAACGTCCAACTGCCAAGTGAAATGGCTGTCTTAGAAAGCGCCTGTGTATTTTAAAGGAACATTGCATGCATTTTAACCAGAGATTTCCGCTGTGTGTTTATTTCCAATAGTAGAAGTGCCAAAGGGTGCTAAGTTTGCTGCCTCTCATCTGTGGTTGTTGGGACGAGAGGACTGGCCTGCCTGAGGACGTTGAATGATGGGCTACAAGGAGTGAATTGGAAATCAGAGGGGTTCCTCTGTGCCCCCATTGTCTACCAACCAGGGAGAGGAAGGGGCTACTTGTACTCCGAAGGCCAGGGTGCTTGCGGATGCTATATTTTATCCAAGCCATCCGTGCAGTGTTTGGATATAGCTTTGCAGTTAGAATTCTTTCACATGCATTCTGTATGTCACTGGGCAGCAGGAAGGCTGCTGGCCTGGTTACACCAGGGCATCTCGGGTTATATGTACAGCCTGACACTAGCAAGAGCCATCACCTCGCTTGACTGATGACACATCCCAGCTGTGTGGTCTTGGGACCACAGATCACTGGACCTCTCTCTGCATCTCTTTCCTCACGTCTCTGCTTGTGGAGTTGTTAGAATTAAATGTCAGTGCACATAAAGATCTTAGTGCTTAACCTATAGTGGGCACTCAACAGGTATTAGTGACAGTGATGCTAAGGATGGTCAGTGATGCTAAGGATGGTCATGATAATAAGGATGGAGATGACGACGGTGGTGATGACGGTGGTAGTGATGGTGGTGATGACAACAAAGAGGCTTCTCTCTCCTTTTTAGTAAAATAACAGTAATGATAGAGTCCAATCACTTGAGGTCTATCGGGAGCCAGGAAGTCACCCTCTTGGGCACTTTGTATACACTGTGAACAATCTTTATTCTAGTTGGGAAATGGAGACTGGCTGGTAAGCAGCCGGCCTGAGGTCACAGCCCTAATAAAAGGCAGAGTCTGGGTCTGTGGATACCTCCTGACCGCATGGCACACACCTCTGCTACATCTCTGGGCAGTTTAGTCCTCTAAAGTGTTTTCCAGAGAAGGTGACGCATAATATGAACAAATGAACGTACACGCAGATCTTTTGAAAGCTGGATTCTTGGCTGTTTCCCCTTCCTCTCTACACTGTGTGTCACTTCTATCCTGACTTTTCCACCACTTCCTAACAGCTTCTGTTTCCAAGTTTTCTGTTCACAACACCTCTTATAAAGAAGAGAAGGTGACGCATAATATGAACAAATGAACGTACACGCAGATCTTTTGAAAGCTGGATTCTTGGCTGTTTCCCCTTCCTCTCTACACTGTGTGTCACTTCTATCCTGACTTTTCCACCACTTCCTAACAGCTTCTGTTTCCAAGTTTTCTGTTCACAACACCTCTTATAAAGAAACTATATATATATTTTTTTAATTGGAGGATGATTGTTTTACAATGCTATGTTGGTCTCTGCTCTACATCAGCTTGAATCAGTCATCATTATATATATATATATATACACATATATATCCCCTCCCTCTTGAGGCTCCCTCCCCCCCATCCCACCCCTCTGTGTTACACACAGGCTCCCTGTGTATATAGGAACTGTCTGTGTTATCTATGGGCTCCCTGTGTTACACACCACCTTCCCACTGGCTATCTATTTTACATATGATAGTGTCTATTTGTCAATGCCACTTTCTCAATTTGTCCTACCCTCTCCTTCCTCCAGAGACATTACTTTGCCAACAAAGGTCCATCTAGTCAAGGCTATGGTTTTCCCAGTGGTCATGTATGGATGTGAGAGTTGGACTATAAAGAAAGCTGAGCACCAAAGAATTGATGCGTTTGAACTATGGTGTTGGAAAAGACTCTTGAGAGTCCCTTGGACTGCAAGGAGATCCAACCAGTCCATCCTAAAGAAGATCAGTCCTGAGTGTTCATTAGAAAGAATGATGTTGAAGCTGAAACTCCAATACTTTGGCCACCTGATGCGAAGAGCTGACTCGTTAGGAAAGACTTTGATGTTGGGAAAGATTGAAGGCAGGAGGAGAAGGGGATGACAGAGGATGAGATGACTGGATGGCATCACCAAGTCAATGGACATGAGTTTGAGTAAACTCCGGGAGTTAGTGATGGACAGGGAGGCCTGGTGTGCTGCAGTCCATGGGGTCACAAAGAGTCAGACACGACTGAGTGACTGAACTGAACTGAACTGATCTCCTCCCCCCACTGTGTCCACAGTCCTTTCTCTACTTTGGAATCTCTGTTTCTTCTAATGTTCTGTGAAACAGAACAGCTTTTCCTGAGCCCCAAGCTATTACAATGTTCTTTTGGAAACCCTGGGTTAAGTGGACTAGGTATTGATTGGATACGACAAGTTGCCTGGCTTATTTCTGTGGACCTGCGGGGACCGAGCACCTGACCTGTGCCAAAAAAAAAAAAAAAAAAAAATCCTTCCTGCACGTAGGAACGAAGCCCCCACTCCCGCTGACCTGCATTCTGGAGGGTGATACACACAGCCCCCAGACCCAGAAGAGAAATCATTGTATCTTCTGTGTTAAACTAAACTTGCATTCTTCACAGGAAAAGCCATGCATTTCAAAGCATGCATGTTTTCAGCCCAGTCTGGAGTCAAGAATTTCAGAATCCAAGTCCAGTGTGCAGACAAGGTGTTAGGGACACTCAGATTCAAGTCTTGGTGCTATTTTCTTCATCTGTGACCTCAAGCAAGCATGAGCCCCTCTCATCTTCAGGTTAGTCCTTTGTAACAAACAGTAACCTGTAACATCTCCTCCATAAGCATGCCTTGCTTTTGCCCAATAAATTTAACCATCACCTCAGCATTTCCTTTCATTGTGCCAAGCCCAGACCCCCAGGTCTCTGGAAGCACCAGCTTCCTGGATCTCTCTGGAGCACAGTGAACTAGTAACCAGCACTGCGTACTGACCAGGCAGTGGCTCCAGCCCCTTGTACTGATCAGGACCAAGAACTCCAAGACAGGAGTGTGGCCAGCAGCAGACACGCTGGCTGAGCTGGGATGGGGGTAGCCGAGGCCGTGAGAGGAACCTGGTCCATCCCAGACAAGACGGCACGTGCCCCCAGGCCCTCTTGTCTAGCCATGGTTGCCGTCTAGCTTGTTGATGGAAATAAATAAGTGAAAGCCGTTTGAAGTGCAGTGGAGTTTATGTGAGGTTTCTCTTGGTAAATATCCTGAACCTAGGTCCTAGTTTTGACCTTTTGGTGTAGTTTCTGAGGATAAAACCTTGACCCTCCAAAATCACTGAAGGGACTGTGTATGGTCTGCTCCCAGATGGAGCAGGTTAACCTAGTCCTTGAGGGCACACACACCGAATTCAAGTCCCACTTTTTCATTCATGCATGTGTGACTTTGGGAAAGTTACTTGATTTAACAGATAGATGACCAACCATGGTTCAGACACACTAAGATGCTAATGTCACACAGGTAGCTAATGAGCATCTTGAGAAAAGGAGGCCACTTGGGTCTTGTTCACCATCATGTCCCCTGCCCCACTACCTGGCACATTGTTACTGTGCTTGTCTCACCTGGAGGAGATGGCCTGCTGAGAAAATCTGAACCATCTGCTCATCTGGAAAGGGACTGAGGACATTGCGCCAACTTTGTTGTGAGACAGACCCCAGGGTTCCACCCGGAGGTGTGACAGATCCCCAGGCCACCTGGAATCTTGGGAAACATCTGGGTTTTGAAGCCTCTCAACTTCCCAACCCTCAGTTTGCTAATCTGAAAAATGGGACTGTGGGTATCCATCTCAACTGGGTTGATGAGACAATAAGTGTCAAGATGTTTGTGAATCACTGAGACCTGAGCCTAGCTGTGTTCTGAGTTGCATTCTCCACCAACCTCAGGATCGACCTCTCACTCCATGCCTATGAACCTTCATACAAACATACCCATTGCCATAATTTAATTTTACATTCAGAAATTGATTTTTTTTTAATTGTTGTCATACTACACACCACAAGACACAAAGTTCAACAAAACTTTAGCCAGTAAAGATGCAAATTGAAAAAAGACCCAGACCTGTCCATAGCAGGGACCAGGGTTTGGTCGGCATAAAATTATCGTGCTCTCATTAGGGGCAAGGGTCTTTAAGGCTGAAAATCTTGGACTCAGGGGTCTCCTCAGGGTCCCTCGGGCTACAGGATTCTAAGTCTGATTTGGGGAAGGCTGCAGAAGAGAGAATGTTATCCTGATGAGATGTTATTCCCTGATGAGATCAGGGGATGAGGAGTGACTGTCGCAGGACTTGTCTTTCTCGTCCTCCTTGGGTATAGGACTGGGGGAGCGGTAGCATTTTTAGAAGCAGAGCGCTTTCTGTGAGCCCTTTTATAACAAAGGACAAATACCAGCGTTCAAAAGACTCTGTAGTCCAGCACTTTCCAGAATCTTCCTGGAAGTTCTCAAGTTATTAGCCAAGTAGTCTCTCAACACTTAGAAGAAGGAAAGGAAAAAAAAAAAAAAGGCATCTTTTGCTTCCAGGGTGCATGCTGCCAGTCACCTCACTCATCTTCCAAACCTACTTTCCATCTCCCTTGCCACTTGAGCCAAGCCCACAGAGGATTCTGGGTAGCTTCTGTATCCTTCACACCAAGTTTTAGCTCTCTGGAGAACCAGAGGCTGATCACCACCACATGCACTGGTCGGCCTGCACAGGGGCATCCTAGTCTCTGTTGGGATATGACAATTATAGAGATTAGAAAGTAGCTGGACCCCAGCCCTCCCTTTCCCTGCCCAGAGTATCCATCTTCTGTCACATCTGCTTCACCTGATGGACTGCAGACCCATTTTTGCAAAGGTATGTTAAGGCCAGAGCCAAGAAAGCTGCAGAAAGAAGCAAACTGCTTGCGGATCTCCAGCTGGGCTACCAGTTCACTCTGGTCCTAGAAATGACTAGACCCTGATTGGGTATCCATGACGATCAGCTAGCCTCTGATGAAAATAGGGTCCAGGGAAATCTGGGCTTCCACCTTTTGGGAGCTGTGTTGATGCTGGTTACACCTGTCTTATTCACATAGGTGCCTTGAGAGAAGCACGTGGCAATGGAGAGGAGATGCCCCAGGCCAATCTGGGGAGGAGCCTGGAAAATCTGTACATGTATACAGGATGCCATGTTTACAAGGCCGAGTGTGGATAGCCGGGTAGGTCATGCCCTTGAGCGATGGATGCATCCTCCCCTTACCTGCAACTCAAGCCAGCTGTCTTTATAATATCTGTATGTAGACAACAAAAAAGCCAGGCGAGAGTGTGGGTGGCTCTTGGAAAGCAGTCCCCATGGCCACAGGAAGACCCAACCAGCTCTGGGGGCAGACATAGGCTAGCATCATCTTTAAATGTAGAAAGGACCACTCTTCTTAGCATCTCCGTCACCGTGGGTACTGAACACCTTCTCCACCCACTCAAGTGGTGGCAGGGATGGTTCAATGTGGATAGCCGGGTAGGTCATGCCCTTGAGCGATGGATGCATCCTCCCCTTACCCGCAACTCAAGCCAGCTGTCTTTATAATATCTGTATGTAGACAACAAAAAAGCCAGGTGAGAGTGTGGGTGGCTCTTGGAAAGCAGTCCCCATGGCCACAGGAAGACCCAACCAGCTCTGGGGGGCAGACATAGGCTAGCATCATCTTTAAATGTAGAAAGGACCACTCTTAGCATCTCCGTCACCGTGGGTACTGAACACCTTCTCCACCCACTCAAGTGGTGGCAGGGATGGTTCATGATTGTTCAGGGCTGGAGAAACCGTGTTAGTAGGAGTCCTGATCCCAGACCTGAAAGCAACATAGGGACTTCCATAAGCACAAGGCTCTCCTCCCCAAAGCCTCTTCCTGCTCTGGTCCTGTGCTCCAGGCAGGGCAGCCCTACAGCAGTTTCTGTGACAGGACTGATTTGGCAGAAGAGTCTTCTGCCTCCGGTCTGGGCTGAACCCATGTTTCCACTCAACATGTCATTGCACTGACCACCTGGAGGAAGTGGATGCTCTCAGAATCAGCTGGCTAAGGTTGGATGATGTACGTGGAGAAAGAGCTTTCCGTTTCAAATCTGGTTGAATTATGTTTCCATACCATTTCTGCTACAACTATTTTTTATCACACTTACAATGCAACATGGACAAAGAGTCGAGTTGACAAATAAGAATCTCATAGAAGATAATGCTGTGACCCCTCCCCTACATGACCCCTTAAGGACCCCCTTAAAGGACCCCCTAAGGCCCCTCATCCCCAAAACCTCTCTCTAACTGGCTTGCCACCATCCAAGGTATTGCCATCTTTATGGTTTCATTCCTTTGGGTTAAGATAGTGTCCCCTGTCAAAGTATAAAATTTCTGGGAGGATAACACACTGAGTATCGGTCTTCAGCATCTTAGAATCCATTCATCATGCTTTCATCACCTCACCCTGACCTTCACAGAGGCCCCCTTTACTGGCTGCCTTGCTCTGTTCTCTCCTCCATCCCACTCATCTTCTCCTCTTCTGCCAGTGATTACTTAAAAAAAAAAAAAAACAGTCTTGTCACTTTACTGCCTTACAAAACCTCTGTGAACTCCCCTTCTCCTACAGAATCTAATTCAAACTTCTTAGAGTTCAGTCTCTCAGGTTTTAGCCCCTGTATGGAGATGGAGGGTCCCCATCATCCACACCCTGAGCATTTGTTTACTAAGCGAATCAGGTTCTTTTGAATCTCTTTCCTCTGTGGTATTCCATTGGTCTTTTCTCCTCCCTTCCTCCTGAATTGAGATGCACCTGAAATTGTATCCTGGTTGGACTGAGTTTCCCATGATTATGTATGAATCTATTGAATATAATATAGAAAATAGATTATACTCTTTCATATATATATATATATGAATACGATAAATAAAATAACTTTTCTTCGACTATGAACTCTGTGGATCAGAACTTTGTTTTACTCATCTCTGTGCCCCCAATCCCAGCCCCAGGAGTCAGCCAGCCTTCAAGCAATATGTGTTCTCTTCTACCTCTGACAGTCAGCTAGGAGATTTGGACATGGGGAAAAGAAGTTGTGGGCCAGAGGCAGGTAAAAGCAGTACATACTTTGGGCTTCCCAGGTGGCACTAGCGTTAAAAACCCACATACGCAAGAGACACAGGAGATGCAGATTCAATCCCTGGGAAGATCCCCTGAAGGAAGGCATGGCAACCCACTCCAGTATTCTTGCCTGGAGACTCCCACGGACAGAGCAGCCTGGCGGGCTAGAGCACATAGGGTCGCAGAGAGTCGGACACGACTGAAGTGGCTTAGAATGCACGCGTGCATTTTAGTCTGAAGACATGAAGCTGTCACTTGAAGACTGGATGAAGGAAAAGCACCATGAAAGGTAAGAACCCAGGACCTTCATCACAACAACAACAACAGCAAAATAAGTTCTTTCCAAAATGAAGACCTGGTCTCCAGGTCAGCCCAAGCTTAGCAAAGAGTGCTAGCAACTTAACCATGCTAAGTGGCTTCAGTCGTGTCCGACTCTGTGCGACCCCGTGGACTGCAGCCTACCAGGCTCCTCCGTCCATGGGAGTTTCCTGCCAGCATCTATGTCATTTCATCTGGATTCCCATGTTTACACTTCCAAATACATGTGGGTTATTTTTCTGTCCTTGGTTTCTAATTTAACAGTAGTGTAGTCAGAAAACGTGGCCTGCATGTTCCTGAGTTTTTGAAACGTAGGAACCTTTATTGCCTGATACATGGCCAGTTGCTATAAACATTTACACAGCAAAGACTATGTAAGCCCCAACTGTGGGGTGCAGGGATCCTTGGATGTCCACCGAGTCAGGCTTGCTCGGCGAGCTGTCCAAAGCCTCGACAGCTGTGCTAGCTCACGGTCAGCTTGGTCCTGAGGCCATCTGTTGCTGCGGTGGAGCGGGTCACAGGCGCTGCTCCTTCTCTCATATATATATATACAATAGATATAATATAATGTGTCTGCTCTCACTTGCCTCACACAGCTGTCAGATCCAGGGAAGAAAGGGTTTGCGAACTACGAAGCTTCCCACGCAGGTTAATTGTTCCTGTCCAGCGTTTTCCGATAGCTCTCATCATCCTGAGACGAATAAAAGCCTTTTTAAAATTTTTCAGTTTTATTTATGTGTGTTTTTTGGTTGTGCTGAGTCTTTGTGGCTGGATTCAGGCTTTCTCAAGTTGCAGCTAGCGGGGGCTACTCTCTAGTTCCGGTGCTGGGCTGTGCTTAGTCACTCAGTCGTGTCCAACTCTCTTCGACCCCGTGGACTGTAGCCCACCAGGCTCCTCTGTCCATGGGGATTTTCCCAGGCCAGAATACCTGAGTGGGTTGCCATGCCCTCCTCCAGAGGATCTTCCCAATCCAGGGATCGAACCCAGGACTCCCACATTGCAGGCAGGTTCTTTACCATCTGAGGTTCAGAGCTAGGGCTTCTCACTTCAGTGGCTTCTCGACTTATCATGGAGCACAGGCCCCAGAGCATGCGCGCTTCAGGAGTTGTGATTCAGGGGCTCAGTGATTCCGCAGCATGTGGGATCTCCCTAAACCAGACACTGAATGCATGTCCCCTGCACCGGCAGGCAGATTCTTAACCACCGGACCACCAGGGAAGTCCAAATAAAAGCCTTCTAGTTCTTATAGGGCTTCTTCCCACCTTTCTCAGCATCCCTTCCATGGCTGAACACCAGCTGTACGCGCGCTCTGTTCATTTCATTCCTGGTTTTCCCCGCCAATGCCTGTGAGGATGTGTCATTAGCCGCAGAGGGAAGAGCCATGCTCAGATCCCAAGTTAATAAAGCAGCGGAGCCTGGAGCAGAGCCCAGGTTGGCCTACCTCCAAAACCTAGGCTTTTATTATGTTTTGTTTCATTGCTTAAATTGTTTTTCTAATGATGAAATATTTCATAGGTATATATAATCGTATACATAGCACTACATAGAAAGTATGGAGAATAATCCCCACCACGCAGGCCGTAGACACAGGACATTCTGGGTGCTTTTGCATTCACCTGTGTGTCCACCCCATTCTCATCCCCTCCACCCTTTCCTCTGGGGCACCCACTCTCCTCTCTTTTCTTCACCTTGCCTTTTCCTTGAGAGTGTTACTATGTATATATATAAATATGCATATATATGTATATCTGGATAGATAAATATAGATATTGATATGTGTAATGACATTTTATTGAGTTGTACGTAATTCTGAACTTCATTTAAATGGGTTCATACTACACATATTCTTCTACAACTTAAGAGACCCAGCTTTATTAACATGACTAATGGGATATATTCATTTTCCCTGCTGTCTCATATTCCATTGTATGAAAAGGGAGACAGTTGTACCTGACTCTTTACGGACCCCATGGACTATACTATTCATGGAATTCTCCAGGCCAGAATGCTGGAGTGGGTCGCCACTCCGCTTCTCCAGAGGATCGTCCCAGCCCAGGGATGGAACCCAGGTTTCCCACATTGCAGGTGGATTCTTTACCAGTTAAGCCACCAAGGAAACCCTTCCATTTTTTGTGTGTGTATATATATAGTTCTTTCTTTCTTTCTTCTACTGCTGATGAATGTATAGTTTGTTCTTACCTTTTGCTAAACAATGGTGCTGTGAATATACCTATTTCTTGGTGTACAGGTACAAAAGTTTCTCTAGAATATAAATATTAGGGGTAAGCCTTAGCTTGGGCTGCCATTTTAAAAAATACCTGGCGGTGTTAAACAGAAAAACAGACTGGGTGGCTTGAACAGAAAAAAACTATTTTTCAAAGTTCTAGAGGCTAAAAGTCTAAAATAAGGTGCCAGCATGGTCATTATCTGGTGAAAACTCTCTTCCTGACTTGCAGCCACTTTCTCACTGTGTCTTCACATGGCAGAGACAGCAAGCTTTCTCTGAAGATCCCACCATCATAGTCTCATCTAGCTCTAACTATGTCTCAGAGCTCCATTTTCAAATACATCCTATTGAGGATTAGGGATTCGATACTTGAATTGGGAAGGGGAGCACAGTTCAGCTCAGAGCAGAGTGAAATTTCTGGGTCGTAGCTTACACCTATCTTCAGCTTTACTAGATATTATCATACCATTTTTCTGAAGAAGTCAGTTCAACCTCCATGCTCCTGGCCAGCTTCCTAACTCGGCCACCTGCCTCCTTCAGTGTGCCTCTCGTGGCGTGCCTGCTAAGTTTCTTCAGTCGTGTCTGACTCTTTGCAACCCCGTGGACCATAGTCCCCCAGGTTCCTCTGTCCATGAGATTCTCCAGCCAAGAATGCTGAAGTGGGTTGCCATGCCCTCCTCATGCTTCCCATTAACATTCTTCAATCAGATTTAAAGTGTTCTCTGTTCAAGAGTGTGAGAATCTTTTGTGGCATGACCTGTTTCTCTTCCCTGCTCCCTTGTCTGGCTACCCTACCTTGTTCATCTCCTCCCTACCATCCCTTCTCCCCACCTTCCCTCTGATGACACAGACTGGCTGGCTGACACACACCCACACCCTGCCTGCGCTCCAGGAGTCTGTTGTGCTTCCAGGGGCAGAGCACAAAAGAGTATTTGTCTCTCAAAGGCACGTGGAGAGATGCTGCTGCAGCCTCCCTTCTGTTAACCACCGTGAAGGATCCAAGCAGTGATAGAATCGATGGGCACTGAAAATCTTCAAGGCAGAAGGAGTGCAAGCAATTGTCATCTCCTCCCCCTTTTACATAGGAGGAAATGAAGAACGTGCTTTGCTCAAGCTCCTCAAGTCAGCGAGGGGCCGCTGGGCTGGAACCTTAAGACCTGAAGTTGCCATCCTGGCAGTTTTTAGGGACCAGGGTGACATTACTCTACCTCTGAGCTTTAGATACAAAGTGAATCTCATTAAAGAAAAAGTTTAAGGTGTTCGAAATAAGCCACCTATTTGGAGAACGTATTATTGAGGGCTAATTTTATGTCCAGCCAAAGATGACACTTATCAGTACATTATAGCAAAAGTTTTTTTTTTTTATAGTGTAGAACAATAAATACCTTGTTCATACCTTCATTCATTCAAAAAGTTTTTATTGAACAGCTACTATGTGCCGTATTCTAGGCACTATATGAGAGGGGAAAAAAAAAAGGGTGAAAATCCCTGCCTTCTTTGAGCTTACTTTCTAGAGGATGATAAGAGACAATCACAATCAAAAAACACAAAAAACCAACAAACACATAGAAATATCAGCGTGTATGTGTCTGTGCAAGTGTCAGATGGTAGTGACCACTATGAAGAACAAAGCCAGGTGAGAGAGACAGAAAATAACCAGCCAGAATGGGGCGCTGTTTGTAATGAGGCCTATGGAGGGTCAGCTCAGTTCAGAAGGAAATGAAGCCAGAAAGACGGCAGGACCAGATCACTTCCATTTAAGTCTATTCAGTTTCCGATTGCTGCTACAACAACACAGACTTTCTGGCTTCAGCCATTTCAAATGTTTCATCTTGCAGTCCTGGAGGACAACAGCCAGACATGGGTCTCACTGGGCAGAAATCGAAGCGTCAGCGAGGCTGGGCTCTTTTCTGGGGGCTCAGGGGAGAAGCCCTCACCTCTCCCTTTACAGCGGCTGCATCATTCCCTGGCTCATGAACCCTTCTTCACCTTCAAAGCCAGCTGCTGGGGGCCAGGTCCTTGTCACCTGACATTGCTCTGAGCGTCCTTCCAGGCCCACACCTCCACTCCTCTGCCCTCAGCCCAGCAGGGGGACTCGTGGGATTAGAGTTGAACCCACTTGGGTGGCCCAGGGTGCCTTCCCCAGGAAGACCCATCCTCTTGCTCACATCTGCAGGGTCCCTTTCACCAAGTGAGGTAGCACACGGGCTCCAGGCATAAGGCCATGGATGTTTGCCGACCACCAAGATCACTGGAGGATTCTGGTAGAGGAGTGACCTGATTTCTGAATAGCTGCTTGACTGTGAGCAGAACACAGAAGGCAGAGGTAAGGGAGGGGGACTAGTGAGGCAGCTGGTGCCAAGTACCCAAGAAGGGTGACGGGAGGGGAGACATGGATCAGAGCCATGGAGGTGGCCTTTTTTCCTGAGTATATTTTAAATTTAGAGCCAATAGGATTATCTGACCGATGGAATGTGGAGGAAAGCAGGTAGAGAAGTGGCATGATTCCAAGAATTTTGGAGAAATCCATTCTCTTCCGAGAATGGACTTGCTCGTTGGAGGAGAAGATATGGAGAGAAACAAGGGGTGGGGAGGGATGAGATTGGGTAATACTTCCACCCACGGAAGTTAAGCTGATGAATTGACTTTGGCCCGCAGCTTTCAGGATCTTGTATTTCAATGGGAAAATCAAGACACACAAGATATCACAACTGATTACTTCTGATATATCAGAACTTACTCCAACAAGTGAACACTAACCCCAAAGCTGTCATCTCGGGAAGCCATGCACATTTATTCCAAGGCTGCTGCCAAAACGTCCTCGGAATTCCAGTCTAGGAGCTGAATTGACTTCTGAGCTGTACAGAGAAATCAGCCTTGCTTTTCTCCCTCAGAAGTTCAGTTTGAATGTTTACTTTATTCACCAGACCTGATTCAACCTCTAAAGAATTAAAATCATTTTCCTAAGGTGACAACTGGCCTCTAGGGAGGACAGTCACCTCTCCAGTTGTGACCGTGTCACTGAAAAAGTCAGCCACCATCTCCTGGAAGGAAGAATTTCCTTCTATACACAAATAGCCCCTCCAGTGGAGGTCAGTGCCACCTCCCTTTAGGAGCTCCAGTTATGATACCATTAACATAGAGCAGAGGTTCAATAGCCCAACCTTCATCTGGATGTATAGATTGGGGTGTAATATGGTCTAATACTGTGCTGCTGGATGATAGTGGATCATCCATGTATTTCACAAGAGATGTTTTTCTCTGGTTTCAATACCAGGCATATTCATGTTTCTCTTAAGCTGCTAGACTGTTCATATTGTATGGTCCTAGTGAAGATGTTGCTGGTCATATTTCTTCCTTCATTCCACAGACTAAAAAATCTGCCTATTTTCTCTTCATTTCATATACATCAGAAGTAATCCGTTGTGATATCTTGGGTGTCTTGATTTTCCCATTGAAATACAAGATCCTGAAAGCTGTGGGCCAGTAGATGTATTAGCTTAACTTCCATGGGTGGAAGTATTACCCAGTCTCATCTCTCCCCACCCCTTGTTTCTCTCCACATCTTCTCCTCCAATGAGCAAGTCCATTCTCGGAGTTGTGGTTTTTTATCTTGCTCCTTTGTCTGCAATATAAAGCAGAAAATAACATAACACTGTAAAGCAACTGTGTGCCAATAAAAATGTTATCAAAAATCTTCGTAGAAAAGCAAGTATGAAAGAAGAAATTGAAAACAGAAGAAATGAATGCATTAAGTAACAATAAACAAAAAGCTGATAATATGTTATTAAATCTAAATAAGAATAAACTTAAAAAAAAATCTGGATCTAGTTTACTCAGTTGTAATATACGAGTGCTCATTGTATCTTCTTAGGGTCGTTTTGAGGAGGAAATCAGACATTTCATACAAAGCACTTCACTCGATGCCTAAGAAACTCTTGAGAAAGCATATTAACCTCAGTCCACGTGCAGGATCATGTTTACCAGACCACTGCTCACCTTATTTTTTTTTCCTCAAAAAGAACTTACTCCTTTTAGGCTCCAAGAGATTGTGTTGCTTGGTTTTGATTCTTGTCTGGTTTTCCTACAATCCCCCTTGAGTCACTGGTTGTCCGGTAGGTTGTGGGGATCAGGTGGGTGAGCCATGGTCTTCTCCTACTCCTCCCACCCCTTGCCTCTCTCCTCTGACTGTCAGGCCATCCCAGAGACAGACAAAATTCCTGCCACGCCAACATCCTATAAGTCATTAGTCTAGCCTGCTGCCTTCATGAGTGACAGAATGCAGAGGCAAAGTGGACCTGTTCCACACTTGCAGAGCACAATGGAGAGTTTACAGCCTCCGGGGGAAAAGCTTGGTCTTTGCTGATCCCTGGATGCCCAGGGAGAGAGGTGAGATCTCAGTAAAACGTTGGGTCCCCATCCCTTTCATTTAAATCAACCCCCAAGTTTTCCATGAACCTGAGAAATAATTACATGCCAATGCCAGGCAGACATTTCTTCTCTCAAAGGGAATTTTAGGGACATTTTAACAGGGGCTTCAGGAGGTCATGTGTGGCTCCTGCTTCAGATCTGATACCCTAGTGACCTAGCTGTTTGGAATCTTAGTCCAATGGAGGAGACAGTTTTGACCAGAATATCTTTCATGAGCACCCCCAAAAAGACAGTGAATGAAGGCCCATTTTCTCTGTCTTTCCATGAGATAGAGTGCCCCAAAGGGCAAAATGGGGCTTCCCAGGTAGCTCAGTGGTAAAGAATCTGCCTGCCAATGCAGGAGGCGGGGATGCGATCCTCAGGTCGGGAAGATCCCCGGAGAAGGAAATGGCAGCCCACTCCAGTATTCTTGCCTGGGAAATCCCACGGACAGAGAAATCTGGTGGGCTACAGTCCACGGGGTTGCAAGAGAGTCAGACATGACTTAGTGACTAAACGACAGCAAGAAGGGCAGCGTAAGGCCCTCCCTCTCTGCCCTCCCGCCCTCTCCCTCCTCCTTCCCGGCCCCACCACGCCCTTAAAGAGGAGGCATCGCCCATGGCCAAGTGAGGACCATCTCCTGGGAAATAAAATCTGAAAAATTAAGAAGCGAAAAATAGAGGGATATGACTTCTTAATCCTATTCCAGATGCTCAAGTACCCTTCTCAAACAAAACCTAAATTCAATGAGACCACTGTCTTCATTAGATGAGAAAGTGGATTTTAAAACCCCCTGCTCTGTTCCTGGCACCTAATGGGCCTTTTATCACTGTCAGGTTAACTATTTTTACCCCACCATTCATGTTTGCCCACCGACCCCATGAAATCCGGACCCCAAAAGACCGTGGGCTGAGGCTCTGAACTGGCTGCAAAGGTCCCCCCTCCTCCAGGACCTTCTCCAGCCCAATTATAATGTCCCAGTCTCACTACAGCTGCTGATGGACCAGCCATGTCCATCTTTCTTTCTGAGGATCTGGGACTTTGTAGAAACTTCCAACTGCTTGATTTGACAAATGACTTTCTGAGTGGAAAGGGGTTTTACATTTAATACATATCATAAGAGACATCAGAGCTATGCTCAGGAGATCAAATAGTTTCTTCAGCTAAGAATGTAAGAATGATTCCCATTAATATCTTTCCAGCAAAAGCCCTGAGCTCCCCACCCCCGCTCCTCTATGATCTCAGTTTATTAATGTGGCCATCCCCTCCTCTGGTTAAGCTGCCCTCACCACAGACTCTCATTCCAGTCTGATGTACACCCTCCATAGAACACACCTCCTTGGCAAGCATTTAATGTTTAAAAAAAGAAAGAAAGAGTCCTTCATCATCTTCAATCGTAAAATCAAACGACTGAACACCATCTCCTGGGAAATAAAATCTGAAAAGTTAAGAAGGGGAAAAAGAGAGGGCTATGATTATTTTAATCCTTTTCCAGATGCTCAAGTAGGATCCCCAGACAAAACCCAAATTAAACATGAGCCTTATTCAAAGGGATGATAAGCATGCAAGTGTCTAAGACAAGGTTTGGCAAATAGTAGGTGCTCGGTTAATGTTTATCTAAAAATAAATAGGAACGTCCATACAAGCAGCCCCGTGGACTGCCCTCTGTCACGCCCCAGGCTGAACAGACAAGATGGGTGACTGTTACTACGGTCTCCACCCAGACCAGGGTGCCATGATTTTTCAAAGCACCTTCATGCTTCCTAGCTGCTTTGATTAATGCAGTGTATCAAAGCTTGCACCTGGTCTCCAGAGAAGGGGGGCCTCTTCCAGGTCCCTGAAAGACAGGATTAATGGAGATGCCACACACTGTCACACACTGGGAAAATCTGGTTCTCCTAAGAATTTGGAAGCATCGTAAGATTTGGGGATCTCTGTCAGCACCACAGAAATTGCTGAGATCAGAGCACTGATTCCTTATCAAAACTAGACTGGATAAAAACCTCTTAAACTCCAACACCAAAATGTGTCAGAAGGATACGCACATTGTAAGATGGATATGTTGGCCCCTTTGGTTAAGGGCCAGTATACCAGTCAGAAAAGCTCTCTTTTTACTTAACCACTGAGATCAATGCCCAAGTCCTGTCATTCCCTGGGTCTCAGTTTATTACATCTATAAAATGGGAACAAAGAGATTGGCTCCATCTCCTGGCTGGCATTCTTGAAAGAATAAAATTACGCAGGGTAAAAAAAAATTTTTCAAGAATGGAAACTTGTATGTACGAATCAGCCACCACCAGCAAAGGGCTGATGATATGGGTACCAAAGAGAGCTGAAGAGGGAGGTACTTGCCAACATGGTATCAGGTGACAGGAGCAAGGATGCTTAGATCATCACAGGTTGTGTTCTTCCTTAGAGGGCTCTGTTGTATCTTCCAGGTTCAGGTCACCCAGGTGTCCTGGGTGTGAATCCCAGAGCTGTCATCCACCAGCTAAATAACCTCACAATCTCACCTGTTCCCTTGGCCTCACGGGCTCTTCGCCTCCTTCCATACAGAGCAGACTAATATCTTTTCCCTCATAGAAAACAGCTAGGATATTCTGTAGGGATTCAGAGGGAACGTGGTGCTGCCCAGATGTGAGCCCAACCTGCAAGCTTGTCCTTGAAAGAAACCATTTGACTCTCAGAGACCTTCAGATGGGAGGAGGAGCTTCCTTAGAATTGCTTGTGTAAATTTGTCTCAAGTTCTGCCTCATTGCTCTGGGTTTCCTCCCACCACCCTCTCTGTGGCACTTCCACGAGCCTTGGAGGGTCGCATGCTGGGAAGCAAATGGCCCTTCACATTATGCTCCATCTCCTGCTGGTGGAGGCGGTGCCCAGAGGGGAGAGAGGCAGCCTGATGGGGTCGCTGGGGGCAGCTCTAAACCAGCATCTACCAGAAGCCCCCAGGCAGTGCCCTAAAGCAGAAGGGAGCTTTGCAGGTGGCTCAGTGGTAAAGAATCCACCTGCCAATGCAGAAGATGCACCAGACTTGGGTTCGATCCCTGGGTCGGGAAGATCCCCTGGAGTAGGAAGTGGCAACCCACTCCAGTATTCTTACCTGGAAAGACCTAGGGACAGAACAGCCTGGCGGGCTACAATCCATGGGGTCGCAGAGTCAGACACGACTGAGCGGCTGAGCACACCAGCAGAAGGCGGAAGCAGGTGGAATCCTCTCGCACGGCTTTCCCATATGCGTTTCACCACCCTCCCCAGACAAGGCCGGATCTGCACAAGCGGTGCCGCCGCAGCCCACCCGGCCCCAGGTCCTTGTGTCCAAGCCTCCTTAGCCTCAGAACTCTGGGACCCAGTGGGATGCAGAGAGCATCCCTTCTAGGTTCTGATCTGGGTCCCTGAGCCCCCTAAATGTGCTGGCAGGCAGTAATCGGGGTGCTAGAGATTCTGTAACTATTTTTCAAAGCTGCTCATAACACAAACAAGTGCCCCTTGTGAAACTAGACAGGTTAATTATATCTCTGTCTCTTTTGGATGGAATTGTATCCATTCAGTGTGATCACTCTGGTTAGCTCATGCTGATAAAAAAGTTTTAATAATAGTATATAATCTTTAAATGTAACAATGACTACTTAATGAATGCTGTTTGTAGCACTGACTCTTTTATTTTTTCTAAACGGGAAATCCACGGAGGGTAAAAAATAATGAAAAGCCTCCTTAGTGGCAAAGGGACAAAGACCACCAACCTGCCCCATTTCACAGGTGAGGATATAAAATCACGGGAGTTAGATCTCTCCCAAACCCGAGCAGCTTCTCTGGGGTAGAAGCAAGATTACAAATGACAACCCCAGGAGTTCTGCTTCCAGTGCTGTCTGTACAAGCTGCTCTGCCCCCTGGGTCCCATGCCCTTCAGACAGCCTTGATAATTACCAGTTGACACCAGACAAGGAAACTATATCTTGTTGGCCAGGTGACAGGACGCATGTCAACAGACCCTTCTAAAACTGTATTGTCCACTAGGTAAGATACACGTGGATGTCTAATTTCTAATTAATTACAATTAAACTTCAGTCTTTCCATTCATATTCGCCACATTGCAAGTGCTAAGTAGTCACGTATGACTGGTGGCTACCATATTGGACCATGTGGATATAAACCATTTATTGAGTTGGCCAACATGTTCTTACGGATTTTCCATAAGATCTTGTGGGGAAATTCAAATGAACTTTTTGGCCAACCCAATATATCATTATAGGAAGTTCTACTGGGCAGCACTGGTCTAGGAGTGATTCTGACAGAGAAGAGTCCAGAACCTGTGGCTGGGCAGGGCCTAGAACTGCTTCACACATCAGGTCTGTGGGTCATCAAGGACCTGGAGACTTTGAGAGAGAAACAGCGTAAGGAACCACCTCCCTCCTAGACTGGTCCTGGTTTCTATGACCAGAACCGCTCTCGAGAGGCACCCACCGTGGATATTTACAGGCCACTTTGTCACAGGCGAGGGAGCACTAAAAGGGATGTCCAAAAGGGGGTTTCAACCCCAGGGCTGCCTTTTGCCCTCCGTGTGTGTCTTCAGCAAATAACTCCTCTTCTCTAGTCCTCAACCCCCCACCAGGGAAACGACTCTGTCTTCCGAAGTCTGAAAATTTCATGCTGCCCCATCCTCCATTCGTTCATCAATCTTGGGACTGTGTCTCATCTTTCTTGGGTGTGTGTCCAGGCCACCATCAGGATAGGTATTAACGTACAGAAAAGACGCCTGAAGATGCTATGGGATTAGAGGGACTTAGGGCTACTGTTCTCCAGGCAAGAATCCAGTAGAGGGCGCTGTTGCCTAGAAGCGATTTTCTGACAGATTTTTGCCTTAAGCGTGTCATAGTGGGTGCCCAAGCTAGCGGGGCAGGAAATGTGTCTTTTTCGTCCTTGCGGGACCCCAAATGTCTCCAGACACCCAGACTTAATGAGTCACCTTCAGAAGACCCAGGAAAGCCCCTCGTGCCCTTTCTGTGCCTTTAGCCCTGAGAAATATTCTCTTTCCCAAATTATAAAATCGAAGCTATTTTCTCAGATGTCTTTTTCTTAGCTGCTGTCAAAAGTTGGAACCTGGCAAGATCAGCGACTTTTTGCCAGCTCAGAATTCACTCCTGTTCCAGGTGGGTTTACCCCAGCTCTGCCCTCCTGCTCTTTTCTCGGAGCAAACTTGCAAAGTCCACCACCTTTGTATGAGACCCTGGCTGTATATGCCTCTTTCCATACAGAGCACTTTTAAGAAAATAAAAGCGCATCCTCCTCCCCCGATTGACTTTTTTCCTAATTGCCTCATTTGCCTTCCCACTTTGACCATGGGACTTAGTCCCTCTCCCTAGATGAAGGTTGATTGGCAGCCTTGATCCACAATCTCTCACCATTTTCTGAGAGTAAGACTCACCCGGCCTTAGCACCACAACCGAGACAAAGCATTCATTGGAATTTCCAGCTCCTCAGATTTCTCCCTTCAGTTCTTCAGAGGTAAAGAAGAGAGCAAAAATGTCGAGAAAGCCCCTGGCTGTACATGCCCACGGCGAGGGTTTTGGGGGACAGAAGGGCACACAGCTTTTGCAGCTTTACCATGAGACTTCTATAGTATAGAAGGAGGGCTCTTTTCCTGTAAATGGCCCATTTAAGGCTTAAGGTTCAAGAGGGTCCCTGGATTCAGCCTCACTAGCATCACTGGGCCCCAGACTTTCCAGGGCTGGGAGGAAAGAGAGGAGGGATGCAGAGGATGGTGACAGTCTGGCAGGGGCCCCTTCTGTTGAAAGAAGAGGCACCTGTCTTGGTAAGTTGAAGCTGCGTATGCAGCTCAGTTGCTCTCTTAAAGCGATGGATGAGAACGCGTGCTGTAGGTATAGGGAGATTTTGTTTCCTGAGATTGGTTTCCAAGTTGAATAGACAAAGGAGCAAGAAATGGGGAAAATTCTCAAGCAGAATAATTCGCATCAGTATTTGATGATCTATCTGAGTGAGAACTCTTAAAATATTTTCTAAAGCTCTGATCTGTCTGGAGAAGGCAGTCATAGTGTAGAGAGGTAAATGCCTTGTGTTCATCAGGAGAGCCTATGTGGATAAAAGGAAGAAAGAGTCAGGCTTTGGGGCTGGATGTTGGTTCAAATCCCAGCCTCACGAGCTTCTGCTTGGATAACTGTTCAAAAGTTTTTTTTAATTTTACTTTATTTTACTTTACAATACTGTATTGGTTTTGCCATACATCAACATGAATCCACCACGGGTATACATGAGTTCCCAATCCTGAACCCCCCTCCCACCTCCCTCCCCATATCACCTCTCTGGGTCATCCCAGTGCACCAGCCTCAAGCATCCTGTATCCTGCACCGAACCTAGACTGGCGATTTGCTTCTTACCTGATAGTATACATGTTTCAATGCCCTTCTCCCAAATCACCCCACCCTCGCCCTTTCCCTCAGAGTCCAAAAGTCTGTTCTATACATCTGTGTCTCTTTCGCTGTCTCGCATACAGGGCTATCATTACCATCTTTCTAAATTCCATATATATGTGTTAGTATACTGTATTGGTGTTTTTCTTTCTGGCTTACTTCACTCTGTATAATCGGCTCCAGTTTCAAATTTTTTAATTTATTTGTTCTATTTTTTATTTATTTGTTTTGTTTTTGGCTATGCTGGGTCTTTATTGCTATACTCAGGCTTTCTCTAGCTGCGGCAAGTGGCTCCTCATTGAGGTAGCTTCTCTTGCTGTGGAACACGGACAGGCCCTAGAGCATGCAGACTTCAGCAGTTGTGGCGCATGGGGTTAGTTGCCCTGAGGCGTGTGGGATTTTCCTTGACCAGGGATCTCATTGGCAAGTGGATCCTTAACCACTGGACCACCAGAGAAGCTCCTTGGATAATGTCAGACAAGCCATTTAGACCCTCTGAGTCTTCATTTTCTCAACTTTCGTAGAGTATTGCCAGTAATCAATGAAGCCATCTGTGTGAAGGCGCTCACCTCTGGGCCTGGCACACAGTGAGCGCTCACGTGTTAGTTACGGTCTTATTTGGCAAATAAAACAACACCACAAGTTATTTGCCCTTTATTTGCCCTTCTAAGTTGAGCAGAGACAAATGAGAAAGTTGTCTCTTTCTGAAAGCTACATGAATGTCTTTAGGCTTAACAATCGTGCGATTTAAGACTGACCCCCAGAGAAAGTCACAGGGGCATTTGATACCAGCTTCCTAAAATTTGCTGTTCTCTCTGGTGGCTCAGATAGTAAAGTGCCTACCTACAATGCAGAAGACCCCAGGTTCAATCCCTGGGTTGGAAAGATCTCCTGGAGAAGGAAATGGCAACCCACTCCAGTATTCTTGCCTGGAAAAATCCCATGGACAGAGGAGCCTGGTAGGCTACAGTCCACGGGGTTGCAAAGAGTCGGACACATCTGAGTGACTTCACTTTCACTTTCCCTAAAATTTGCTTCCTTTTCTCTCTGATAGCACTTGTGAGTATGGAGTTCTGTCACTGAAGTCACTTGGTCAGTATAAATGGTAGAAGGTGAGAAGGTGAGAAGGTGAAGTCGCTCAGTCGTGTCTGACTCTTTGCGACCCTGTGGACTGTAACCTACTAGGCTTCTCCATCCATGGGATTCTCCAGGCAAGAATACTGGAGTGGATTGCCATGAGGAGTCACAAAAAAAAACATATTTCTCACATCCAGTGAAGTCCTGTGAAAAGACCATGCCCTGACTCCTGAATTAAAATCAGAAACAGAGAGATTGGGTCCATCATCATTCCATCCCTGACTATAATAAAATGACCCTATGGCCCATTTTGGGCTTCCCAAAATGGGAAGCAGTAAAGAATCTGCCTGCAATACGCTGTGGGAGATGTGGGTTTGATCCCTGGGTTGAGAGGATCCCCTGAAGGAAGGTATGACAACCCACTCCAATATCCTTGCCTAGAGAATCCCATGAACAAAAGAGCCTGTGCAGAGTCTGATGTGACTGAAGTGACTGAGCATGCTTGCATGGAATATTTTGGACCCCACTTAAAGCATCATAGCAGAGTGTGGGGGATACGGGGGGGGGTGTGTGTGGGGCATGTGCCAACAGCCCCCAGGGTGGGAAAGCATTGCCCCGGTTGTGTTAAACAGCATGTGTGTGGTTCCCAATCTTGTTCTTCAGTCAAGGTCAAGTAGATGTTCTTGGAGCAACTCAGTGGAAGTGCAATTCCTGACTGTTCTAACCCCAGCCCAAGTCTAAATCCTGCATGTGAGACTTACATTATCGTGGGATAAAAACCTTGAGCTTGCACAAATAGTTAAAAGGGAGGGAAGAAAGGGTGTGGCTTCCAAGTTTGAAGACCTCAAGATTTTCTAAAAAGAAATTAGCTGTGACACGTGTGCCAAGCGATCATGTTGCCACTCACAATGGAAAAGTGGACTGGTTTATTCATTCATCTCACAAACTTTTATTAAGCACAGTGGCATGCCCAGGGCCAGACCCTGGAGAGTCAAGAGTGAACTGGACACAAACTCAGTTTCCAAAAATCTCACAAGGGTGTATGAGAAACTGACCATGCCTAGCAACAAGTGCCAGGTAGGGTAAGCACAGGGCACTGTGGAGCCCACAAGAGGGAGAGATTGTTAGTTGTATATAACTCTGTCTTGAGCCAGGAGATCAAGGTCCTGAGATGGGAGAGCCGGCATGCACGGAATATATGTATGCATAGCCTCCGTACTCCTGGGGGTATGCATAGCCTCCGTACTCCTGGGGGTATGGAGGCGGAGACTTTGTGGCCAAAAAAGTCCACAGGGATCAGATGCAAAAGCTCTGAGGTAGGAGCCTATGACAGTCATGGCAACCTGTATGAGGGGGCACGCCCATGTGCTCAGTCACTTCACTCATGTCTGACTCTCTGCAACCTCATGAACCAGGTTCCTCTGTCCATGGGATTTCCCAGGTAAGAATACTAGAGGGGGTGCCATGCCCTCCCTTCAGGGAATCTTCCCCACCAGTGATTGAACCAAGTCTCCTGTGTCTCCTGCATTGCAGATGGAGCCTTTGCCACTGAGCCATCAGGGAAGCCCAGATGGGGGCTCAGTTCAGTTCAGTGCAGTCGCTCGTTCGTGTCCGACTCTTTGCGACCCCATGAATCGCAGCACGCCAGGCCTCCCTGTCCATCACCAACTCCCGGAGTTCACCCAGACTCACATCCATCGAGTCCGTGATGCCATCCAGCCATCTCATCCTCTGTTGTCCCCTTCTCCTCCTGCCCCCAATCCCTCCCAGCATCAGTCTTTTCCAATGAGTCAACTCTTCGCATGAGGTGGCCAAAGTACTGGAGTCAGATGGGGGTGGAGGAGCCTAATTCTTCAGCCCACATTCCTCCCACAGTTTCTCTGAATGATAGTTGCATTCAGATTCCAAATACACAAAGTCGTGGCACAGTTAGCATTGAACTTGAAAGAACACAGCATATATGCTTATTCTGGAGCCAGGAGAGATTTGCAGGTATCCTTGGAAATTTATGACCCTAACCCTCAGACACTCAGTGGCAGCCACGCGTGAGGTTTCAAAGCTCTCTGACGAAGCATGCGTGTCTCAGAGATCTTTGATGATAATGTCTGACCTCCCTCCCCGAAGATCAGGAAACATTTCTTCACTTGGCCCCTTGTCACATTGTAAGTCAATTGACTATTACTCAGCATGCATTGTGAGGCGAACGTGTAAACCACTACACTACAGAAACAGCTTCAGCATACAGCGTGAATAAAGCTTAATATTATTCCCTTAATATAACTTAAAAAAAAAAAAAAAAACTCATAGAGTGTTAGAATGAATGAACGCCCCAGACCATACACTTAAGCCCTCTCTCTAAGTCAGCAGCTCCGAGTGTGAATGCTGGGTGTGAGCTGGTTGATCCAGTCTACGTGCAGACCCAAAGCCAGCTCGGCCCCACACTTAGGCAGGATTTCAGAGGCGCCAAGAAACCTACCCTTGGTGGCAGAATTCCAATAAGTTATTCATATTTTGAGTGAAGGTAGCGAGAGTTTGGGGCTTTGTTTGTTTGTTTTTCCTTAAAAAAAAAGCAATGGAAACCTTCCTCCACATGAAATCCTGCAGAGTGCCCCATGTAAAATCATAATAGCAGATTCTTCAATAGTATTTATTATGTGCCAGATTTTTAACTCGTTTAGTTCAACGGCAACTCCATAAGACAGATACAGTGTACTGATACTGTTCAGTTTTCCCCAAATGACAAAACTGAAGTTAAATGACCTGCCCAACATTATGCAGCTGGTCAGTAGTGGAGCTGGGGTTCTAATCAGGGTGGTCTGACTCCAGAGCCCACCCATTACTGACCCCCACTGGGTGGCCCCAAAGTAGAAGGCAAATACTATCAGAGCCCATGTGGTGGATTTCCAGGGTTTCCAGGCACCATGGGGTGATCCTCAGGTACATTCATGGAAGGATTCCATGAAACACAACTCTTAAAATCATTGGATTGAGGTGTTATCTACCAAGGGTCACTTAAGATAACACCTCCTTGGAGGAAGTGAGATATTAGTGCATTATAATGAATAGGTTTTTAAAACCTGGTTCTAAGGCCAGGGAGATCCCAGCCCCAGGACAGGCATCTGGCGAGGACAGAGCTGGGTTAAGGGGGGGGTGGGGGCCAGAGTTCGAGTAGTAGGAGGGGCTGCTGGTGGAGAAATGGCATCTCCAAGACCACATGCTCCTGCCTGGCAAGTGAGCCGGAGATCAGGCCAAGAGCGAGGTGCCTGTGAGGGCCTTTAGAGAAGGCCTTAGGGTGGGCAGTCTTCTGGTTGCTGAGTACAAAATAGGGGGTACCTCTCAGCCGAAGCATAGCGTGACTAGAGTTGTGGGGAGTGGGTGAAAAGAACAGCCTGATGTGAGTGTCAGGGCTCCTCATAAGGTGACACACAAGAGTTTTCAGTTTCTGTCTTGATAAAATTTTGCGATTTTCAAAACTGCAGAACAAAGACAGTGTGACTCACACTTCACAATTTGCTTGGCAAATTTACTGTACTGTCATGATTCTGCCCGTCACGTGTTCTTCGGGGAGGGGCGGGCTGTCAAAAGAGAGCATCTGGCAGAAGACGTCTGTGATCATGGAGGGACACCCATAAACTCCCCTCATGTCTCATGTTCAAGATCAGAGCCGGAGATTTATGTGGGTTATGGGACTCAGTGGCCCTAGGGGTACAAGTCTTGACATATCTACCATGTGTGTGTTTGGTCTGCTTTTTAATCAGCTGTGAGCCACATTTCATCCTCTGTAACTTCACCAGAGCAATTACTTGGGACTCATCATTAACAGGATTAAAAATTGGAATGAGTTTGAAATTTGAAAGTTTAAATGGTTAGAAATTTTCAAGATAATCTAGTTTAAGAGGTGATGATATGCGTAATTAAATCTTGACACTTTAAAGGCACAATTAAAATACCAAGTGAAACTGAAAACCCAGAGCTCTGCCCTTTGGTTTTTAACTGAGGAATCAAGTCAGAAAGTGTACGGTCTCCTGTGGAAAAAATAGACGTGGGAGACCACGGGAAGAAGTAGACAATTTTGTCACCGTTAGATGACACCCAGCACCTTGTCAGCAATAGAAGAGATAATCGCTTATTTGTTGAATGAATGAATGATAAATACATATATGCAAACACTCATATATGTAGTCTATACAAGTTGAAGCTCCAATACTTTGGCCAGCTGATAAGAACAGCTGAGTCATTGGAAAAGATACTGATGCTGGGAAAGAATGAAGGCCGAAGGAGAAGAGGGTGACAGAGGATGAGATGGTTGGAGGGCATCACCGACTCAACGGACTTGAACTCGGGCAAACTCTGGGAGATGGTGAGGGACAGGGAAGCCTGGTGTGCTGCATTTCATGGGGTTCATGCAAAGAGTCGGACATGACCTAGCCACTGAACAACGGCACAAATGGATGCAGTCTTACCATACTCGGGGAGCATTTTCCTCCAAGATTTCGCTGGTATTTGTTCCTTTTAAAATGAGTTTATTAATCTCAGAAACTAGTTTATACAGAAAGAGAAACTACTTCATATCTTGCATTTGTTCACCGCCTTTCCCTCAGGTCTCATTGACATTGTCCATATTTTCAATTCTCAGAGCACCAGCAGGCCCTTCAGGCAAAGGTCATGGTCTCCAATATCTCACACCATCACGTTTTTCACTCTCCCTCTCGGGGGCCTTTGTGGAATAGAAACTACTCTATTAACTAAGAGACTAGTTCTCATTAGATGATTCATTCAAATAGTCTGAAACTAGTATCTGGTGAATTGCCCGCTTCTATAGACATTGGGACAGACCCTTAAGCGTTATTTCATTTGATCCTCGCAAGTGTAGTTTTGCCCATTTTAGGAGATGAGGAATTGTGGGCGAAGAGATTTATCCAAGCCACCAAGATAGGAAGAGACAGAATTAGGATTCTAAGTCAGGCTGAGTCCAGCGCCCCTGATAGTTACATCAAGGGCTAGCAGCATTAGTTCAAATGGAGGAGGATGGAAACCAGCACCCTAACACAGGCTAGAGCCAAATGAGACAGCCTTTAGGCCAGTGGGTGGAGCTGATATTTGGGGAGACCTTCTTGTTGCACCTCAGTTCTCACTGTGTAGCAAGTTGACTGGTCAGATGCTACAGGGGCCTCCCCACCAGCCAGGAGCCCAGTCTGGTTCCCAATCCGGGCCTCCCTCCACGCTCAGCCAGAGTGATTAAATGGCAATCGGGTGAGGTCACTGTCTCATACAAAGCCCTTTAGCACCACCTGTTGCACTCAGAATGAAGACCCCAATCCTCACCTGCCAGAAGGTCCCCCCTGACCGGCCCCACCTGCCTCTTCCAGCTCATCACCTCCTTCTGCCCGAGCTCTCTGCTCTCCAGACCCCAGGCATTCACTTCCTCCTTCCTGCCACAGGGCCTTTGCAAGCGCATCCCCCTCCTTCAGGGCTCCATCCCACCTCGCTTTCTGCCAGGCCACCTTCTTCCCACTTTCCCTCTCTCAGCATAAATGTCTCTTGCTCAGAGAAGTCACCCTGTTTTTTAAAAACAAATACTCATCCTTTTATTTTTTTTTGAAGTTTCCCTTATAAGTTTTTTTTGCCATTTTATTTTTTAATTGAAAGATATTTGCTTTACAGAATTTTGCAGTTTTCTGTCAAACATCAGCAAGAATCAGCCATAGATACACCCATATCCCCTCCATCTTGACCTTCCCTCCCATCACCCTTCCCATCCCACCCCTCTAGATTGTCACAGAAGCCCTGTTTGAGTTCCCTGAGTCATATAGCAAATTCCCATTGACTATCTATTTTACATATGGTATTGTAAATTTCCATGTTGCTCTCTCCATACCTCTCAACCTCTCCCTTCTCACCTCCCACCGTGTCCTTAGGCCTGTTTTCTATGTCTGTTTCTCCACTGCTGCCCTGAAATAAATTCATCAGTACCATCTTTCACATATATGTGGCAGTATATGATATTTATATTTCTCTTTCTGACTTCTTGATGAACAGTTTAGGCCTCCTGCCATGCATCCCAGGGCACAGTGCCATGATCTTTTATTTAACTTATCACTGAAAGACTGCCACAGTACGTGCGTGACTGTGTGTTGAATGTTATCCTATATCCCCTCGACCCAGAGGAAGATCTGACTTCAGTGACACTCATGCGACAGGGACCCATCCATCTTGTTCATTACTGTATCCCCAGCGTCTGCTTCAGCACTCGACATATAAGAGATGCTCAAAACACGCCTTTCCCCCCCAGGAGGCAGGTCATCACAAAACTAGACACTTGCTCATCTAGTTTCAGGCCCAGGGCTCAGGAAGCCCCAGTCACACTTAAAGTCTGATTTCCTTGAGTTGAGGAGCCAGCGGAGCCAGCATGTAGCACCGCTGTCATAGGAAACCGCTCACCACCTGGTGATCCTCTCTCCCCACCACGTTTTAATAAGCTTAACAGTAACAGCAGCGAACATTTATTAAGTGCTATGTTCTCACCAGTGGGTTAAGAGATTTTTATTCAACCTAAGTCCACACAGCATGATCCCGTTTCACTTACGTCGGATCCTGCCCCGGCTGTGTTCGCCTCCCGAGGCTCCATCTCACTTACAGTAGAAGCCCCCATCAGAGGCCTGGCCCGCAAGGCCCAGAGGCCTGGCTTCTCTCTGACCTCATCCCTGGGACTCTCTGCCCCTCTCTCTCTGCTCCAGCCACACCGATCTCCTTACAGCTCCTAGAACACTTCCGGCGGGGAAGCCCCCAGGGCCTGTGCACCTGCTCGTCTCTCTGCAGGGACCCCTCTTCCCCTCAGAGCCACGGCTCTAGCATCCACTTTAAACGTCGCCTGCTCTCTGAGCCTCCCCGACTCCCACCCTGTATCCCCTCCAGCCTTAGTTGCTACATTTTCCTCCAGCAGGTACCACCATCTATACTATGATGTTGGATGTTCTGCTGTTCTTATTAGGTCACTGTGTCCACCTCTTTTGCCACCCCATGGACTGTAGCCCACCAGGTTCCTCTGCCCATGGGATTTCCCAGGCAGGAATACCGGAGTGGGCTGGCATTTCCTCCTCCAGGGGATCTTCCTGATCCAGGCATTGAACCCGAGTTTCCTGCATTGGGAGGCAGATTCTTTACCATTGAGCCACTTGGTAAGTCCCAGATGTTCTGTTAGCTGCCAGGTATCTGTTTTTTTTATTGCCTCTCTTACCCCCTTGTAATGGAAGCACCATAAGGGTTGGGGGGTTGCCTGTTTAGCTCATGGCTGTGCCCTGCTGCCTGGCACAGACCAGGAGCTCAGCACACAGTGACTCCACCAGTGAAGCCTCTCCTTCCTCCTGATGCTCATCCTGAGGACACAGCAGGAGGAAAGGAGGGTCTGTATGCTGAATGCAACAGGTGGTGCTAAAGGGCTTTCCTGGAGACAGTGACCTCCTCAGATTGCCATTTAATCACTCTGGCTGAGCGTGGAGAGGGGCCTGGATCAGGGACCATACTGGGCTCCTGACTGGTTGGGAGGCCCCCTGTAGCATCCAACTGGTCAAGCTGCTACACAGTGAGAATTGAGGTGCAACAGGAGGGTCTCCCCAAATATCAGCTCCACCCAAAACACCTGTCACCCCAACACCTTCCTGGCCACTTGGGTCTGACAAGGCTACCCCTGCCACTGCACCCTCTGGGGGAAGAGAAGAGACCAGGAAACCCGGCCTCCAGACGTCCGTGTGCACCACAGCCCCCAAAGCGTGATCTGAGACAGGCGCCTTGTTTCAACTTCCCATTTCTTCAGTGGAGCCAGAAGAAGCGTTTCCTTCCCCATCAGCTCGCCCATTTGTTGGTGGTTTCAGCCAAAACCCATCACTTGCTCTGATGGTGGAGGCGCCGCCCTTGGTGAGGGGACCCAGGATTAAGAAGCTGGGAGGCATCCCAGCAGCCTTGTGAGCTTCTTTCTGCTGCACTGTTTTCCTGCTCATTTATTTTTCTAATCTCAAATATAGATTTGTGTTACCTTTCAAAATATGGTGCCTTTAAGAGAAGCAGTCTTTTCAAAAAGTGCTCAGGGCTAGAACTGAGAGCACTTCTTTCATACCTTGCGGGCCCAGCCTCCAAGGGTGAAAGGGCTGCAGCTTGGTCCCAAATAGGAAAACACAACATTTTTTTTAACCAGACAAGGGCTGTGTTTCCACACATAGGACAGGTTCTGAGTCCCGGGGCAGCAGTGAACTTGATCGTTTTTCATCTGGGATGCCACATCTCTAATTTCTTTCCCCAGCCCATGATGGCTCAGCATTACTATTAGTTGCTCCAAATGTTTGGCTCATGTTTAAGGACACAGAGTTATTGCTCAATAAATACCCCAAACATGCTCGTGCCCCGCTTCCTACCCTCATTCCTGCCACTAGCTTCACAGCTCTGTCGTTCTCAAAGGTGTCCCCTGTACTTAGGACAACCGGTTTTTCCTGCTTCATCAGACCACCCTGTTTCAGATCCCTCCCTCTTGAGTGAAACCTTCTACCGTGGTCTCACAAGGAAGGCCCCTCTCTCTCGCCACCCCACCCTGAGAATCTGGAGAGACAGGAGTAATAGCAGAACTGAAATAAAATGTCAGTTTCAGTTAACCTGAGCCAGGCACACTTTCACCAGGTGTTTCGGATCTCGCCTCCTGGGGCAGATGAGGATCAGAAGAGCAAAGGCTGAGGACCTTTTGTCCCCAAGACTACAGCCTAGACTGTCAGAGTCAGCGCCTGCTTTGCAACGGACAGGGTATGGACTTGTCTACACATTTCGATTACAGGAACGAGCAGGGCATCATGCGTCTGTTAATTCATCAATGTCATCCTTCAGTTACGTAGCAAATAGTGATGGGGAGGTTTAGTTGTTTGATTGCTGAAGGTTTTACAGTCTAACTTTAAGCATGTCCTAAACTGCAGATCTTTTCACAACATATTATATCTGACAGAACGCACTTGAATTTGATAAAATGCAGCTCCTTCATTTGACGCTCCGTGGTATTTTGCAGTGCAGTTAAAGAGCACTGGACTGGGGCTAAGGAGAACTGGAGAGGAATCCTGTCTCTCCTGCTTAACAGTGGGAAAGTCACATGACCTCTCCCACCCCAGCCTCAGTCTCGCTTATCCGTAAGATGGGTGTGATAACACTCCTGCCAACACCACAGGAGTTGCTGTACCTTATTAATCTCAGTGTCTTTGGCTACCGACACAAGCTGCCCTGCCTACGTCACAGGAGTTGCTGTATCTTATTAATCTCAATGTCCTCGGCTACCGACACAAGCTGCCCTGCCTATGTCACAGGAGTTGCTGTATCTTATTAATCTCAATGTCCTTGGCCCTCAATACAATGCCTGATGTATAACAGCCTTTCCAAAAACATGAGTGAAGTGAGTGAAGTCTCTTAGTCGTGTCAGACTCTTTGCGACCCATAGACTGTAGCCCACCAGGCTCCTCCACCCATGGGATTTTCCAGGCAAGAGTACTGGAGTGGGTTGCCATTTCCTTCTCCAGAGGATCTTCCCGACTCAGGGATCGAACCCCGGTCTCCCACATTGTAGGCAGATGCTTTACCATCTGAGTCACATGACACCAAAATGATTGTAGTTGTTAATCCATTGAGAAAGTAATAACAGAAGACCTTTTGGTTGAGTCAAGCATGACAGGCACTAAAGCCTCATCTCTGCTTAACAAAATTCTGTGCCTCCTTTAAGACCTAATTCAAATACAGTTTTAGCCACTAAGGGGCCCACCTCTCAACCCTAAGACAGAAAAGAGTCTAGGAAGTCAGGTAGCATCAGGGCACCAGGCCATACGTAGGAGGTACTGCTCCCTGGACGGAGCTCTGGAGAGCTGCCAGGGGGAGGGAGCCAGCGCAGGCTATGGAGTGTGGACACTCGGGTCCTGCCTGGGAGGAGGGGCACACCAAGGTCCCAGAGCAAAGCAGGACTCTGAGCTACGAGCGCAGAGATGGGGAAGATGGGACATCTGAGAACAAAGTGGCAGGGGGGAGGTTTGTGGAGCCAGCAGAAACAGTGGCATGTCCTCTGGATCAGGTTGCATGGAGACTCATCCTGCCTTTTCTCAAGGGGCACTTTGCCCTTCCTGGGGCGCAGCCCACACTGCCTGTCTTTGTGTTCCTTCAAATGTGCACATCCTTCATCCCTCCCCTAATATCAACTCTTTGAAGGCAAGTCCAGACCTTACTCATCTTTGTACCCCTTTCCCAGCCTACACCCAAAGCCTAGCCCAATGTCTTGCCTCGAGCCACTCTAATAAATATTTGTTTGATGGATTATGAAAACATGACACTCCTTGGTTTCCAATAGGATCAAATAAAACATGGTCTGAGATACCACTGAACTTTATAACCTAGTTCACTCATCTAGTTTTATCATCTGACCTTTGCATTTTCTTTCTTATCCTTTAGCGTTTTACAGCACACAGTGTACTTACTTATCCAAGATCACTCACTGCTTACCGGGCTCTATGTGTCATACGAAACCATTTGGCTCCCATTTGTCGAGCCTTGTGGCAAAACTGATGGGCGTTGGCCAGAAACATTGGGCACCCCTTGCCAAGTGCAGAGTTATTTCTCAGAGAGCCGGCTAAGCTGGGACTGTATTTCTCAGCTCTCCTTACACCCAACTGAGGCTGCAGTTCTCATCACGTCATGTGATCAAAGTGGGTGCCTCTCACCTCTAAGGATACTGGAAAACAAATAGGGCTTTTCCACTCTCTCCTTCACTAGCTGAAGGCAGAGGACTAGAAGGTTCCAGAAGATGGGGGAGTTACAGGATGGAAGCCTGGATCCCCGAGTCACCGCGTGGAGGAACGCCTCCTGCTTTCCCTGTGGACTCTGTTACCAGAAATAAACTTTGAATATACGAAACCACTGGAATTTGGCTCTGAACTGTTCCAACAGCTAGGGTTACCTTAATTGTTTCACTAAATGCTTGTAATAGCCTTGCATGGTAGGTACACTCACCAGCTCTCTTTGTATTTTCCAATTGAGTACACTAACACGTTACTTAGATAAGGTGTCCAAGCTAATAAGTGCCAGAGCTGGAATTTAACTTAGGTTTGCCTGTTTCCAAATGCCATGTTCCCTCTCTGCCTTGTCCTGTCTCCCATCCATCAGTGACCTTGGACTCTGTCTGTGACATCATTTTTAAATTAAGGGTTTCTGACCTACTCTTTTAAAAAGCAGTTTAGAGGCATGCCTCCCCTTCCCTTCACAGAACTCCTTCTATCACCTGGAAGAGTTATGGATGCCAAACCCTGGAGTGTGTTCTACAGAGAACTTAATTTCTTTCTCACCTGCCTTGACACTTTTTTTTTTTTTTTACCACCAGAATTAAATTATTTCTCTAAGGAAATATTTAGACTTAATACTGTTTGGCTTCTGTGTTTTCTAGCAGTTGGGAAGGGTGAGAAGAGAATTCATTTGGGGTTTTGAGTGGGGAAAGAAAATGGAGGAAAAAAGAAAACCCATTTGGATTCATTGAGTCCAGCCTGGCCTTTGCTGCCTTCGGTAAGCTCTCAAAAGCTTTGTAATGGTTCTCAGGCACTTTGTTGATAAAATGTATGCCACCAACGGTTTTTGCCTGGGTTAGTTCTGTTTCTTTTTCACCTCCTGATTGAGGCATAAGAAAGTTCAAATGACTTATCCAGCATCATATGCAGCAAGTGACAGAACTGAAAAGCAAATTATATCAGCCTGAAAAGGAATAAAAAAAGAAAGGTCAGTGCAAATTCATCTGCAAGAAGGAGCTTTTAAAATGACAGGGGTTTCTTTCTTTCTTTCTTTCTCACCCTTTACATATAAAATGACAGTAAACCAGCTTAGAAACGGGGGTGGGGGTGGGGGGAAAGCGTAGGCAATTCAGGTTCAAATAATTGAAACTAGCTCTTTTAGCTACTTTCAAAAGTCACCTTTCTAAAATGTACCTACTGGTCACCCTCTTAAAGTATATTAACCATTCCTTGTGACTCCAGATAAACCTCAGTTTTTAAACTGGATTTTGAATAGAGGGTACCTTCAGAGAATGCTGATAAGGCAAGGCTTTTGGTCTCTACACTCAACGTCCTCAAAGTGGTGTGTGTCACGGGTTCCATACAGCCCTTGAGGACAGGGACGTTAGTCCTTTTTACTCAATAACGTAGCTCAAGGACCTAGACTAGTCCTGACACGTAGCAGTTGCTCAATGGGCACGTGTTTAGTGACTGAATAAACAGATGAGTGTTTTACTTTCTAGTGATTTCATCTCCTTCTTCTTTATCAGGTCACGTGTTGACATCATTCCCTTGGCCCTTAATTTGCTGTTCCTAATCTACTTCGAGTTGGGAAACCAAAATAGATAGATTGATAGATAGAAGGCATCGTGATATAACTTCACAGAACTTTCAGAACTTTGCGCAATGCTGGAAATTCCTCTGTGTGCTATCAACTTACCACTACTGAGTCACTGAAATATGGCTAGTTCAGCGAAGGGAATGCATTTTACTCGTTTTGTTTAATTCTAATTAGTTTAAATTAAATTTAAATAATCGTGTGTGGCTGATGGCTACACAGGTCTTGAACAAGATGCTAAATAAGAGTCAATAAGGGCTTGTCTGAAAGTCAGGGTATGAATATTTTGAAAATTCGGCAGTTTTTTTTTTTAATTTATTTCTGCCCTGACATGAGTGAATAATGAAGCCGATTGAAATGCCCTCCAGCAAACCCAGGGACTGAAGGGGAGCTGGACAATGATTTGGCTCAAGGAGGACAGTTCCGTTTTCATGATAACCGATGGAGGGCAAAGGTGGCTGAAGGTGAGAAGCAGGGAAGCTTGGTCAGGAGTGTGTCCAAGTCCAGGAGAGTCTGGAGGGAAGAGCTGTTTTTTTCAGGGATTCCTTCCATCCTGGTCACTCAGGGCCAAGAGCAGGGCAGGCAGAACCACCCAAGACACCTAGGACCAGCTTGGAGTCCCCTTGGGCCCAATGCACACACGTGGCACCAGCCTGGATGATGATAGTATGCTGATGAGGGTCCTCAGGCTTTTTAAAATCCCCACACTTGCTCGTGATTTTTTCCAACACAAGGCTTCAAGCAACCAGAATAGACATCAATGCTCTTCTCTATTTGTATCCTAAGAGGCGAGGGTCGTTCTAATATCACTGGGAAGCTTCAGGATCTATTATCTGAGTAGATACTGGGTCTTCCAGGGTGTCTGTGTCCTGCAGAGGGACTTGCTGGCTTTCTGAGTAGGATAGGGGTAGCTCAGCTGGCTGGAGAGAGTCCATCCATCCTTTGCATCTTTGTCTAAGGTATTCCCTGAAGCTCCAACAACCTCAGCAAGTTAGACCTCAAGCATCCTATGCCAAATTCACCAAATGGCATCTGTCCCTCTCTGCAGGGAGAGAGAGACACGGTTCTGGATGCCAACACACACATACCTCTTTCCTGGCCAAGGATAATGTTGCTCGTCTGCAACCTGTAGGTACTTGCCACCGGCTAGCACAGCTATCAGCTCCTAGTGAAAGCGACGGCTCTGATCTCAACCACCCACACTGAGGCACCAGGTCCTATTTCATCAAATCTATACAATTCTTTAGTTTTTGAAATGAAGATATGCACAGATAAATATTCATGTGTCTGTTTAACAGAATATAGAAGCAATCACTGGGACCTCTCTGGTGGTCCGGTGGCTAAGAATCCACCTGCCAATACCATGGACATGCATTTGGTCCCTGGTCACAGAAGATCCCACACGCAGTGGGGCAACTAGATCTGTATGCCACAGCCACAAAAGTGCGTGTGCCTAGAGTCTGTGCTCTGCAAGGAGAGATGTCACCACAGTGAGGAGCCCGGGCATTGCAAGGAAAACCCAGTGCAGCCATAAATAAATGTTTTAAATAAATACATAAAGTCAGTAACTGATCGTTAAAGAAAATGTAAAGACAGACAAACGCGTAAGCAAAGACATCGTAAGACTCTCACCCAAAGACAACCTCAGGTACCACTTGGTTGTTTCTTGCCTGTCGTTTCTCTTTGTATTGAGGGTTTCCCCTCTTGACCTAGTTACAAACATGTTATAATCAGAGTCTTGGTTTTTTGCTCCATCGCGAGCTTTTCCCTTGTAATCATACAGATTTAGCAAACATCATTTGTAATGCCCACAGAGTATTGCATTAAAGGAACTATCAAACTATCATATCTGCTTACTCATTCCTTGAAACACAATTTTTCCCAGGACTGTGCATTTCTAAATTATGATAGCAATGGATCTGTGTGCAAAGGCTTGCTCCCAACATAAGCCACTTTTGGGGAAACTCTCCTCAGGATGGACTCATAGAAGAGGAGTTTCTGAAGCTAGGGTCAGGAACAAGGAGCCAAGGTCCAGAGTGGACCAGAGCCAAGCTTATGAACCAATTATCTTGACCTTCTTGGTGTTCCAGCTCCCAAACACAAGACCTACTGCTACAGGATTACCTGGGCATTATCAGGGCATTATCAGCAACCTGGGATTACCAAATCGCTAGGTGATTTCTTGCTAATCACTGCTTGTGCTCAATAGGAGCTCCAGGCGGGAACACATTTTGAAGAATGTGAGTTTTCTGTTTACCTGTTGCTACTAAAACATTGGCTCAGTGGTAAGGAATCTGCCTGCCAATGCTGGAGAGGAGGGCTGAGTCCTGGGGCTGGGAAGATCCCCTGGAGAAGGAAATGGCAACCCACTCCAGTACCCTGGCCTGGGAAATCCCATGGAGAGAGGAGTCTGGCAGGCTACAGTCTATGGGGTTGCAAGAGTCGGACACAGCTTAGCAACTACACAGCAACAGATTAAAACTACAGATAACAGGGACTTCCCTGGAGGTCCAGCAGTTAAGATTCCACAACTCTACTCTGGTGGGGGCAGGTGGAGGGTTCCACCCCTAGTTGGGAAATTAAGAGCCCACATGCTTCATGGCATGGCAAAAAAAAAAACAAAAACCCTGCAAACAACAGGCCTATTCTTAACCCTGGCCTCTTGGTAGGGGGAAAAAAAAACTCATAACAGCAATCTGTTCATTCTCTAGCTCCTTTTTTGAAGTATTCACTTAAAATTTTTTAATCATCCCACATAGAGACATGGAAATCGAAGTCCCACCGATTAAAAGACATGCCTTTACCTTATAAGATCTCTGAAACTTAGCCCTTTCTCATGTGGACTTTTTTTTTAATAGAAGTACAGTTGCTTTACAATGTTGTGTTAGCTTCTACTGTCTAGCCAAGTGAATCAGCTGTATGTATACATATATCACCTCTTTTTTGGATTTCCTTCCCACTTAGGTCACCACAGAATATGGGGGACCCTGTGCTACACAGTGGGTCCTCATTAGATAACCCATTCCCTTGCCGAGTCTATCTATAATTTCCACTGCCACGATTCCAGAGTCTTTTTACTGGGAGACACAGAGAGGGTCTCATCAGTTTTCATTATGACCCTAGAAGAGGTAGCTGCAATTTGCATCACAGAACAGTACACGTCCACCAGAGGAAAAGTGATTGGGAGTCACTGATGCATCTGGTCCCATCACTTCATGGGAAATAGATGGGGAAACAGTGGAAACAGTGGCAGACTATTTTTTTGGGCTCCAAAATCACTGCAGATGGTGACTGCAGCCATGAAATTAGAAGACGTTTACTCCTTGGAAGAAAAATTATGACCAACCTAGATAGTATATTCAAAAGCAGAGGCATTACTTGGCTGACTAAGGTCCGTCTAGTCAAGGCTATGGTTTTTCCTGTGGTCATGTATGGATGTGAAAGTTGGACTGTGAAGAAAGCTGAGTGCCAAAGAATCGATGCTTTTGAACTGTGGTGTTGGAGAAGACTCTTGAGAGTCCCTTGGACTGCAAGGAGATCCAACCAGTCCATTCTGAAGGAGATCAACCCTGGGATTTCTTTGGAAGAAATGATGCTAAAGCTGAAACTCCAGTACTTTGGCCACCTCATGCGAAGAGTTGACTCATTGGAAAAGACTCTGATGCTGGGAGGGATTAGGGGCAGGAGGGGAAGGAGATGACAGAGGATGAGATGGCTGGATGGCATCACTGACTCAAAGAACGTGAGTCTGAGTGAACTGTGGGAGTTGGTGATGGACAGGGAGGCCTGGCGTGCTGTGATTCTTGGCATCGCAAAGAGTCGGACATGACTGAGCGACAGAACTGATGGGATCCTCCAAGAAGGAAATGCGAACCTGGCTCAAACCCAAGGAGTGCACAGAACACTCAAAACTCTTCCGCCTCCCTGAACCCAGGCCTGCTGCTTTGGTGTTCCTTTAACTAGGAACAATGACTGCACACAAATCAAAGCTGAGTAGTAATGACAGAGTCAGAAACTGAGTCAAAAAGCAGAGACCATATTTGTTTTTCTCTTTCTAACTTTTCACTCTGTATATTAGGCTCTAGGCTCAACCACCTTGCTAGAACTGACCCAAAGAGTCTACTAATGCATATGTATGAAATCTAGAAAAGTTATATTAATGAATGGATTTTCAGGGAGGGAATGGAGATGCAGATGTAGATACAGATTGGGCTTGTGGATGCAGTGGGAGAGGGAGAGAGAATGGATGGAGAAAGCAGCATCAACGCAGATACACTATTTCAGGTATAAGATGGAAAGCTGGTGACTAGTTGCATAGCACAGGGAACCCAGTCTGGAGCTCTATGATGACCTGGAGGGGTGGGGTTGGGGAGGGGAGAGAAATTCTGGAGGGAGGGGAGGGTGTACGTGTAATTATGGCCTATTTGCAGAAGTCAACATACGATTGTAAAAAAAAAATTTAATAAAGTTTAAAATATATATATATATTTAGCAGAGACCAATTTTGGAGCATGCAGAACTTCAGGCCAAGGTGGGTGTGGTCCCAGGTGCTGCCACCCAATGGTGTTGGAGGGAAGCGTCCTGCCTTCTGCGTCCTGGCCCTGCATCAAAACCACTCTCTCAGAGGAGGCACTGGAAAGGTGTCTGGGTATTAATTCTTCTGTTGTGAGGGGTTTTAGTGCTGCTATAAATCACTCTAGATCACAAACAGCCTCCACGGAGGTATTGCTGAGCTGCCTGAACTTGGTGAGACCTGAAAAGAAGATGCTTCTACCCACATTGGGAGGGGGTGGAGGGAGACTACAGGCCAGTGTTAATCAGCTGATATGGTTAAGAGGCTATAGTTCTGGTCCCACAGAATCACCCCACAAGCATGAAACTGCTGGGTGTCATGTCCTGGTAGTCAAGACATTTTTAAGGAGGATTTCTCAAAAATAAGATGTGCTGAGACTCAGAAGCTGTGCCTCAAGGTAAAAGGGACGGAGTCATGGAAGGGCCATATGCAGTTGTCTGGGAGAGGCTTCCTTTTAATATTAGACAAGCAGTCAGCTGGATTCAGATAGAGACGTTGAGAGGCTGGTCCATGAGGTGGGGACCTGGCTGGGTCATGGTGTCATTTTAAAGAAAGAAAGTTCGCTAGAGTTTGGAGTCATCTCACCAAGTCTCCAGTGATTCTCAGGCCGAGGCACAGCCTGGTACAAAGAACCTACCCCAAGGTCCAATCTCTAGCATTCACAAGGAGAACAGAGGCCAGGGCAGAGTCGTGGGAGCAAGCACTTGTGAAAAATCTTATTTTCTAACTTTTTTCATTAAGACACCCTTTCTTTTTAGAGTGGGTAAGAGAGGCTGGAAATTCCAGACCCATTCGCCAAAGGTCTTCAGGTAGGTCCAGGAGTCTGTGATGTTAAGAGCTCTCCTGCCCCATCACGCGATTCCAGTATCAGTGGTTGAAGGACCCAAGCATGGCTCCATTCAGGGGCCCCAGACGTAACGCCTGCAGTGTTGAGTAACTCTCAGATAAGCTCTGTGCTCCTGGGGTGAAAAGGCCATGAATTCTTGGCCCTTCTCTTGGAATGAATCACAGAAGGAGGCCTCTGCACCTATTCTCTGGGTGTGCAAGCCAGTGACTCAATTCTGGCGGCAGCATTCCTGTAAGACGGCCTTTGGGGGCCACATAAGCCAAAGAGATAGTCAAATACACTAACTCAGCTAGCTGACTGGGGCCAGACCACCCCCTCAGAGTGACCTTTACTGATCACGTTATCATCCCCCAAATGTTTCTTCCCCCCTTCTCCTTCCACCAGAAATACAACCAAGCAATAGAGCATAAGCAAGAAAGAAATGTTTGCTGTTTCAAACCATTGAGCTATCGGGGGTGCTTCTTACTGGGGCAAAAAGCTGCTTGACAGATACAGCTCTGCATCTTGATAGACACAGCAATGTGGGATATTCTTTCACCCAACATACTTCTTTAAATGCCTACTCTGTGCAAGGCAGTGTTCAAGGATAAATGTACAAACTTTACAAATATAGCATCTGGCCATCCCTTACCATTCGGCATTATCCCCTTCTGCTACAGAAACAAATCATGTCACTCTTTCACTCAGAGTCCCTTGCTGGTTCTCCAGCTTATTTATTCATTTATTTTTATTTTATTTTTTTTGACCGAGTGCCATGCAGGATCTTGGTTCCATGACCAGGGGTTGAACCTATGCCCCCTGCAGGGGAAGCGTGGCATCCTAACCACTGGACTGCCAGGGAAGTCCCTTCCAGCCAATTTAAAATTAAAGCCCAAGCCCTTTATGATGGCCTGGAGGGCCCCCCAGGGTCTGGCTCTTGTCTCCTCTGTGACCTCATTTGCTACCACTGTTATCACCTGTTCCTACTGCCACCCTGGCTTTCTTGCTGTTCCCAAAATATGCCAAATGTGCTCCTGCCTCAGGGCCTTTGCAGTTGCTTTCTTTTCTTCCTTGACCTAAAGTTCATTCCTTCCCCTCCTTTCAGTCTTTGCTCAAGTGTCACCTCCTCCTAGAAGCCTGCCTTGACTGCTAGTTTGAAATGAACTTTCTTCCTTTGCTCTCCCATCCCCCTTCCCTGCTACAACTCTCTCCATTGCATATATCACCATCTAAGGAGTTCTCAGAGCATGGGGCACCAACCCTGAAGCTCTCTGAGACTCATTCAAACCATTTTCATAACACAAAAATGCTATTTGCCCTTTTGCGTGTGTTGACATTTGAACCAATGGTACAAAGGCAGTGTTGAGTAAAACTGCTGGCACCTTGGCATGAATCGGATCAGGCACATCAAACTACTATTGATTACCGTGTCTCTCCCTGCCACACTCACAACAGAGAAGGTGCTAGTTTCACGTAAGAATGTCCCTGAGAAATGAGTGTAAACTATTCATTTTATTAAATCTTGACCCTTGAGCACATGTCTTTCTAATATCCTTTATTAAAAATATTTATTTGGCTGTGCCAGCTCTTGGTTTGGACACGTGGGATCTTTAGTTGCGGGATGCAAACTCTTACTTACAACGTGTAGGCTCTAGTTCTCTGAGAGAGGGAACCCGGGTCCCCTGAATTGTGAGTGCAGAGTCTTACTCACTGGATCACCAAGGAAGTCCCTCTAATCTCCTGAGGAATATGCTCCAAGCTCTTCTATCACCTACCAAGAAGGGATAATTTTTGTACTTGTGTGATGCTTTGAGTTGTAGGCTGAATTGACTGCTTCTTTCATGGACTATGTTTTACTTAAAAGAATGACTGGCAAATTATGCTCATTCCAACTTGGGTATTTGGCAGATATTTTCTAGAGAATGACTGATGGTGTTTGCTGCCAAAGATAAAATACTGGCTTTCAAGCAAAAATTTAAAATTTTTGGAAGACTTGGATCTGTTACTTCCCAAAACTTTAAGATTTTTCTGATGAGATTGGAGATGACATGAATAAATGTGATTTTGGTATTGGATCATGAAAAGCATGAACTTTTGAAAGAATCTGTATAACACGGAGAATCACTTTACAAATGACCAATTCGTAAGGCATGGGTAAAAGACACATTGAAAGTACAAGGTAGACCAATGGATTTTAAGGAAATAGAATATTGACATGGTTTCAGATTCAACATTACAACCAACCTTTAAGAAAAGACTCCTTGTTGAGTTCTGATGTAGTATGAGAGAAGAATATACACAATTAAAAGGCTATTCAAATATTCCTATAGGAATTTCTAACTACCTATCCACGTGAGGTCAGATTTTCTCCATCCACTTCAGCCAAAACAATATATCACCACAGGCTGAGTGCAGAAACAGATGAGAATTCAGTCAGAAAAATAAAGAGCTCTGCCAAAATATCAAATATGCCACTCTTCATCTAAATTTTCATTTTGGAAAAAATAGCAATTTTCACTGGATGTACATTATTTATATTCAAATGTCATGAGCATATTGTTGCTTTTAAATGTTCATATATGAATATTTTCAATTGCTCAGTTTTGATTTCTAGGGTTGTAATCTTCAATAGTGATAACCTATGTAGAAAAATGGAGAAGGCAATGGCACCCTACTCCAGTACTCTTGCCTGGAAAATCCCATGGACGGAGGAGCCTGGTAGGCTGCAGTCCATGGGGTCGCTGAGAGTTGGACACGACTCAGTGACTTCACTTTCACTTTTCACTTTCATGCATTGGAGAAGGAAATGGCAACCCACTCCAGCATTCTTGCCTGGAGAATCCCAGGGATGGCGGAGCCTGGTGGGCTGCCGTCTATGGGGTCACACAGAGTCGGACATGACTGAAGCGACTTAGCAGCAGCAGCAGCAGCATGTAGGAAAAAAGCTCTGAGTTCCTCAGTCATGTTTAAGAATAAAGCGGGTTTCTGAGACCAAAGTTTGAGAACAGCTACTATATATAACACAGGTTACTTTTCATCTTCCTCTTTTGGAATGCAAACTACATGAAGGCAGGGGCTGTTTTCTGTCATGTTCACTGTCCCACAGGTTAGAAAAGTGTCTGGTGTTAGGAGGCACTCAGTAAAGACCTGTTAAATGAATGAACAACATCCAACCATACCCTCTCTTCTCTGAACATCTCTGCGGCACGATCCACAAGACCGAGCCAAGGCCTGATACTCTTGCATCTGCTGTAAAATATTTTCCAGCTTCCTGCCATCTTCTAACCAAACCACTCTTGCCCCACTATACCATTCTGAACTCCTACTGCACTGACCCATCTCACTCATCGTGACCCCAAGGCCACCCCTCACTTTGTCTGTGTGTACCCACTTGCCTTTCCACCAGCCTCTGAGACCCCAGTCCCATGTCATGATCCCCTATCTCTTCCACGGCTTGAAGCCCAGCACTGAAGAAACATCTGTGAAGTGAATAAATGCCTTTTACGTGAACAAATGATATGCAGGATGAACATCCTTCACACCGATAAGTTTATGCATATAAATACGCAGAAGAGTGTTTCCAGCATCCAATCAAAACCTTCCTCCCGTAGAGCCTGGATCTCACACATTTAGCTCTACCCTTCCTGAAGGTTCCCTGGCTGAGCCTCACTGGCACTTGCACCAGAGCTGGTCTCCCAGCCTCTACTCTGTGGCCACAGGTCCAGGCATTGACCCCTTACAGAGCTCCTTGCCTTAGTGGTAACAGTAGCATTTCTTGAGCATCTACTATGTATCAGTCAAACATATATTTAACCTCCCCAGACCTTCCCACAACCTCATAAAGAAGAACCCAAAGAAACCAAGTGCCATGTCTAACGAATTTGTTGTGTCTCCATCCCCTAACACAGTGCCTGGTACACAGTATGTGCTCAACCAGTATTTAGAGACTATGTGGATTAATGATTGAGTCCCAACCCATTTTACAGATGAGCAAACTGAGCCTCCTCAAGGGTAGGCAGCCCGTCCATCATGTGATTCTCCCTCCACATATTCAGGGCGCCAATGGTATACACCTTCGTTTGGCCCCCAAGCCTCTCTCCCCACTAGCCACTCAGTTTTCGACCACAGACCCTCCAGTCTTGGCTCATCCCACTGTTCGTTCAGGAACAAATCTCTGGGTAGCAGCCACCTGAGGCAAGGCACCTTGGGGCTCCCAACCCTGCCATCCTCGGCACAACAAGCAGGCGTGCTTTCAAAGTGTGCTAAACCCTTGGCATGAAACTTTTTGATCTCAACTGGTTGGTCCAGAGCAGCGACTAAGAGCAGGAGGACCAGCTCACAATGCAGAGAGCAGCAAGCAGGAAGCTGTCCCACTTGCAACGAGCATGAAGCTAAGGGCCCTTCTTTCAGTCCTCCTCAGCTTCCGCTACTGGGTTGGGGGGAAAGTGAAGCAGGAGGTCGGGGAAAGGCAGACTGACCTGTACACTCAAAATGTGCACAGTCTCCCCACCTGCGGCTACTGTTTTTGCTGGAAGGCCAGAGACACGTGACCTGGCCAAGCCTAGGTTAGCTCATGCTTTACTTTCTGAGGGCCTCTAAAAGCTGCACTTAACTAGAGGAAACAGAGCCAGGAAGGCCAAGATCGGCCCCTCCAAGGGCTGGCCATAAGCATCCTTGGCTCAGTTATTGCCACCAGTAGTACAGGGAGCAAGAGGGCCCTTGCGTATATGTGCTGACTGCGCATCGGAGCAGAAGCACCAGGGACCCAGATGGGATTGCAAGGCCTGAGCCTGGGTGTCCCCAAGGCCTCTGGTGTTCACTGTGGACAGGAAACAGTACCTACTTAGCAATCGATTGGAGAAGAGACACAAGAGGGCCAGGCCTTTCTCCTGTAACCGCCTCAGAGAACGAAGTGGCTGGGGTGTGGTCACCCCTCCCCTAAATTTTTTTCTTGCTTTGTAACTTTAAAAGTGATAAATTTTAAAAAGAGAAGATTTGACTAATATGTAAAAGCCCTAAGAAGAAAACTAAAGAGAAAGTGTGAAAGTGAACTCGCTCAGTCGTGTCCGACTCTTTGCGACGCCGTGAACTGTAACCCGTAAACCCATCCACAAACCTTCCAGTTCCTTCCTGGACACATATCTTAATATCTGTAATACTGCGATCTCATAATGGGCTTCCCTGACAGCTTAGCTGGTAAAGAATCTACCTGCAATGCAGGAGACCGCGGGGTGATTCCTGGGTCTCATTCATTCGATCTCATAATGTTCATACTGTTCTGTAAACAAACAGTTTTCTACCAAGCCCTGCAGGGTGAATGTTTTCTTTATCACAATAAATAAGATGGTGCTATTTTAAAAGCATACAGAGTAGCAAGCTACTATATACTATTGTACAGTATATTATACAACTACATAGTATACTGTATACTGTTTATCATCATCTGGAATTTATTGAGACATTCATTGATTTTTACCTCTGCCCTCTTATTATTGAACTTTATCACTTTTCTAAACAATGTGCTGAAGACCTTAAATTGGGCACTTCAATGATTGCCTTAAGACTTTGACTAGAAATGGAATTATTGGGTCAAAATGTATGCACACCTTTGTTTTTTTAATAGATGCACTAAGGTATAAGGCTGCCCTCATGGCTCAGACAATAAAGTGTCTGCCTGAAATTTGGGAGACCTAGGTTCAATCCCTGGGTTAGGAAGATCCCTTGGAGAGGGAAATGGCAACCCACTCCAGTACTCTCACCTAGAAAATCCCATGGATGGAGGAGCCTGGTAGGCTACAGTCCATGGGGTTGCAAAGAGTCAGATACAACTGAGCAACTTCACTTCCACTTTTAAGGTATAACTAACATACGATAAGTTACATGTATCTAAAGTGCACAGTTTTGTGATTGTTGACATGGGTTCACACCCGTGAAACCATCGCCATAATCAAGGTAAGGGATGTGTCCATCATCCTCGTGAGTCTCTCGGAGTCCCTTTGCCATCTCTTGTCCTCTCCACTCTCCTGCTCCCAAGCAACACTGTCCTGCCTTCTGTCACTGCAGACTGGTTAGCATTAACTGGCATTTTATGTACACGGATCAGAAATTATGGGCTCTTTTCCCTCTGGCTTTTTTACTTAGCATAATTACTTTGCAATTCATTCACATTATTGTACGTATCAATAGCTCCTTCCTTTTTATGGCTAAGTAGTATTCCATGCACATTTTTAACATTCTTGATACATACTACCAAAGGTTTGTGGGGGAGGGTTTCTCAAAGCCCTCCATCGTAACAGCAAAGTGATTCAGAGCAGTAGTCATGTATGGATGTGAGAAGCGGTCTACAAAGAAGGCTGAGTGCCAAAGAATTGATGCTTTCGAACTGTGGTGTTGGAAAAGACTCTTGAGAGCCCCTTGGACAGCAGGGGGATCAAATCAGTCAATCCTAAAGGAAATACAACTCTGAATATTCATTGGAAGAACTGATGCTGAAACTGGAGCTCCAATTCTTTGGCCACCTGATGCGAAGAGCTGACTCATTGGAAAAGATCCTGATGCTGGGAAAGATTGAAGGCGGGAGAAGGGGACAACAGAGGATGAGATGGTTGGATGGCATCACCGACTCAATGGACATGAGTTTGAATAAACTCTGGGAGACAGTCAAGGACAGGGAACCCTGGTGAGCTGCAGTCCACGGGTTCACAAAGAGTTGGACATGACTGAGCGGCTGAATAACAACCCCTGAAAACCTAGGATCGAAATGCCACTTGTCCCAAGAACACCATTCTGTCTCCTGAATTGCTTGGCCTCTAACACAAATTACTGGGAACAAATAAAAATGACCAAGAATAGCTGCAAGAGAAGGGTGGGGATGGGCAGCAGAGGGTCCTTGGGGTCCTGATGGTTTGTTCACACCTCAGCCCTCCAAGCCCGGAAGGGACCCATTTCCTGGATGCTGCATTGCTGGCAGGAACCTGCAGTAACTCAGCTTCTGATCGCTGGCAGTCATGAGCAATCCCTGAGCAGGGCACGGGGACCACGTGGCCCATGCCAACGCGTGTGTGCAGGGCACCTCTGCCCTTCTTATTCCCATGTACTAACAGTGTATCAATACAGGCAAATGTAACGGTAAAACAGCAAAACTCCAGAAAACAAACAAACAAACCGTATTTGCTTTGCTACTAGACTGTAAAACCACTGCGGGGTAGAATTTGTGGCTGACTCATCTTTCTCCACAGCCTCTCACTCTGGTAAATTCTCAGTACACTTGCGCAAACGCTGTTGATGACATGCTGTTTGAAATAGCTCAGCCCCTGCCCAGCACCATGAGAGAGAAATCAGGTGACCGCAGGGCAGACCAGCTAGGGGCTAGGGGCTATGGGCTGTGGGCTGCTATGATCAGGAAGGCTAGGTCCTTCAGAGGACAATGAATGTGTGAGTAGCTGTGATATAGTTCATTTCATGGGTCACACACTAATGTGCTCGTAACAAAATCAGGAGAAACACGCATGACAATTGCAGTTTTCATTTCTATAACTGATCACATGGTAGCTGGTGTTTATAATTCCCTTCTCCCACTACCTACTCTGTACTCTGCCATCAGCAAGAACCTCCGCTGGTCGTGGTTCTTTACCTGGTGGGACGACCCAAACCTTCTTTCCCGAAAGGTCTGAGTCATTAGTAGTCCTGCCTGGGTTGGGGTGTTGTAGTTTTCCACTGACCTTAACCACAGGGCGTGGAGATATTAAGACATGCCCTAAGGAGCTCCTGTATTTCAGTCACACTCTTTCTTTCCTCTGCTATGGAGGAGCAGGGCTGTTTCCCTTGGGGAGTCAGGTTCAGTCACCCCAGTTAATGCTGTAACTCCCTTCTGTACCTTTTGATTCAGATGAAAGAGGAGGCCAGAGTGGCTGGTGGCCACCTTAGCTTCCAGTTTAATTGAATCATTACTGCATTTGCTGGTGGAAGCCTTCCTCCACCTGGAGCTAGGACCTCTAAGCCAGCAGAACATAAAGTCACAGGAACAGGAAGCAAAATCTGCGATGGATGCTGATGCTGGGAAAGATTGAGGAGAAGGAGATGGCAGAGTATGAAATGGTTAGATAACATCACTGACCCAATGCACATAAGTTTCAGCAAACTCTGGGAGATAGTGAAGGACAGGGAAGCCTGGTGTGCTGCAATCCATGGGGCCCCAGAAATCCGGACATGACTGAGCAACTGAGCAACCACACCGGGACTATAGCCTTCTCCCTACTCCCGTCCTACAAGCTCCTCTGCTTACTTCAACACAGCCATGTGTCTTCCCTTTAAACCCACTTCCGAATTCCCCAGGTGGAGTCAGCCACTCCTTCTGTCCCCCTTGTTTTCCATTTTATTCAAATAACTTGTCTATTCCTTCAGTGAGTTTATTGGGAGCCTCCTGTGTGCCAAGCACCCTGACCCTTCGCCATATGGAGTCCAGAGTCTAGGGAAGCCGGAAGACATTGGAAGCAACGTACCCATCCATATGTCAGGAGCAATGATGAAGGTGTGCACGGGGCACCACAGGCCGCTGAGGAAGAACACCTGTCAGAGGGTGGGTGGGGAAGTAACAATGGCTTTCTGGAGGAGCTGGGCCCTAAAATAAGCCTTGAAGAATGAATATAGGAGTAGTTCTCTTCATCAACTCCTAAAAGCAATTATCCAGGGTAACAAATGAAGCAGGGCACAGGGAGCAAAGGCAGAGAGGTGGGGGGGTGGGTAGGAGGTGGGTGCAGAAGGAAGAGTCAAAACCCCTACCCACCAAGAGGACCAGAGGCCAGTGCAAAGGGTAGAACAGTCAGCCTGGAGGTCAGGAGCATCTACTAAGGGACAAAGCTGGAGAGACAGGTGCAAGCAAGGGCACCCAGGAGTCTGTACTCCATGGTAAGTGGGCCAAAGGGAGCCACTTGAAAGTTTGTCTAAGTGACTTAGTAAGATGCATATTTTAGGCAAACCTCTCAAGAAACAGTATGGGAGAGTGTCGCGGAAGGATGAGACCAGACCAAACAGACTGGCTAAGCGGAAATTCCAACAATCAACAAAAGAGGTATAAAGGACCTAAACTAGGGGATTCTTGGCTGGGATGCAGAAGCAGAGAGGAGTATGACAGATGTTTTGAAGGTAAAATTCATGAGACTCAGGGATTGATTGTAGTGTGGGGGCAAAGAGGAGGGAGAGTCAACAGTGACGGGCAGGTTTCCAAAGTGGCTCGAGTGTGGACGGCCTGTCGCATCAACCAGGACAAGCTTGTCTTACCCACCTTTCCATCCTCAGAGGCCAATAGACTGTCTGAGATATAGCCAGTGCATACAATTATTTCTGAATGAATGAATGCGCCATCAAGAGTGGGGCCAGAGTCTTACCTCCATGTCCAACTCCAAGGGGACAGCCACACAAAGTGGTCAGTGCCCTGGCATCGGGCAGCTGGAGACCCTTGGCTTGGGGATGGTCCCCGGTCACAGTAGCCTGAGTGTCACAGGGAAAAGTGCTAAAAAAGGACTTGGCTATGGCAAGGAACGGAAGGAGCCAAAAAACCACAAATGGAGGTAGTTTAGATCCTTGTCACTTTCAAGCTATTGACAATTTATCAGGTCAATGGCAGAAGAACTCCAGGAGCTAGAGAGAGGGAAGTTTCTGGAGACTTTAGTCAGCAAAAGGAACTGAACGTGGATAAGATCCATGTTTACAAAGTCATGCGGAGGATACCTAAGCAAGGGGGGTCTAGCCTCTTCTTAGTATAAAGAGGTTATTGACAGTGTTAGTCACTCAGTCATGTCTGACTCTTTGCGACCGCATGGAGCCTGCTAGGCTCCTCTGTCTGTGGAATTCTCCAGGCAAGAGTTCTGGAGTGCGTTGTCATTCCCTTCTCCAAGGGATCCTCCCAACCCAGGGATCAAACCCAGGGCTCTTGCATTGAAGGCAGATTCTTTATCATCTGCACCACCAGGGTTATTAGAGGTCAACTAAATGTAAACTCTAGTCCCTGTAAAGGAAGCACATAGAATTGTTGAGGGGAGGAAAGATCAGAGACTACAATAGAATTTTTTAAGTGTTCAATTGACGATGGCTGATAGACTTATCAGAAGTTATTGGGTTTTGTGGCACATCCCTTGTACAGGATGGGAAGATGAATGCTTTATCCTCATCTTCCTTTTTGTCTTGGTTGAAGACTCCTGTTCCAGCTATATGGATCCCCACTGGGAACCTTCCTAGCTGAGTGTCCTCAAACAAGCTTTCCATCTCTCATTCTTCAGATTCCTTCCAGCAGAACAATCACCATAATATCAACCTTGGAAGACTTAGGGTTGAATAAGATCCTGCACATAGTATGTGCTCAATAAATGTTAAGAGTTTATTCTTAGAGACAAAACCCCATCTTTAACTCAGACAAGATCAACCTTTCTGAATTTCCCACCAAAAAGGCATGACCAGGTTTTGAGAGGATTCAATGAGATAATGGAGTATTTTGTACCCCGGGAAGAATTTTCTAAAGGAAAAAATGATTGTTGTGTGGGGATGAGGAAGGAAAATCAGGTCCTCAATCCACCTGCAGATAGTGAGGATTTTCATCCAGAGCGAGCGACGTTATGTCTTTCATTCAACACCTATGATTCAGATCAGGGATCTGCACACCAGGCTGCTTGAGGGCTGGGCTCGGAACCCCCACTCCAGGACCACCCAGGAGTCCGAGCAGCCACAGGATGCCTGCAGCTTGTTGACTTAAGAATATGAGCCACTGGAATGTACTACACCTGTCTGGACTGGATACCTAGCCTTTTAGTCCTTCAAGGTGTTTAATTTAATCTGCAGAACTCTATGCAGTGGGACCATCATTCCCTCTGAGGTTACTGCTTGCTTTTATAACACCAGACTTGGAAGTTATAAAATTTTCAGAATGTGGGAAAAATACCAAGGGCCTAACCTTGGTTTGACCACCTACCAACTCTGTGGTCCTGAGCTAATCATTTCACTTCTCTAAGCCTCAGTTTCCTAGCCTATAAAATGAGGCTTCTAATCCCTGTTTATCTCAAAAGGTTAGGAGGATCAAGAAAATATTTTGTGCAGTATAAGCAATTATTTAAAATAAATACATGAAATGTTTCTGGTCATTGCTGCTATATTAGTTAGGTTAGGCAACACCATGCTCCAAGAATACAACTAAGAGTCACTTCTTATTTAAAGTTAAATGTGGATTGGGTGGTTCTTGAGGGTAATGTTCCTCCATGCAGTGATTCAGGGATCCAGGCTGCCTGTATCTTGAGATGCCAAAACTTCAACATCCGGCTTCCTGGCTTATGGAAGAGGAAGAGACGGATGGTGACTTAGCCAGGATGTTGTTGCAGGTCATGCTTGGGTTAGTTGTACATCACTTCTGCCCACATCCTGTTGTCAGAAACCAATCATATGGCCCCAACCTAATTGGACACGAGAGTGAGAAATGTAGGGGAGCCCATGAACCAGTGGGCAAATACCACTATCTCAGCTACATCTGCACTAGTAACAGTGATTTCACATGCTTAGGAAAACGCAGGACAAAGTACAAAACCCTTAGAATCAGGCCAGCTGGATCCAAATCCAGGCTTTGTTGCTCACTTGCTGTATGAACTAGTTTGCTTAACTTTTCAGAACCTCAATTTCCTCATCAGCAAAATGATTTAGCCGTGTGTGTGTGTGTGTGTGTGTGTATTATATATAGTATATATTATTATATATATTCTTTTTCAGATTCTTTTCCACTATAGGTTATTAGTGAAGTCACTCAGTCGTGTCCAACTCTTTGCGACCTCATGGACTGTAGCCTACCAGGCTCCTCTGTCCGTGGGATTTTCCAGGCAAGAGTACTGGAGTGGACATCAAATATCGTTCCCTGTGCTATACAGTGGGTCCAGGTTGTATTATATTTTTAGAATGTATCTTTACTCATTTTTTCCTAAGCATTATTTAAACCAAGACAAAGTGAGTGCTATCGAGAATTACAAATTCAACACTTTGCAATAACACATAATGGAAAATAAACTGATATATACGTAGGTATATGTGTGTATATATGTATAACTGAATCATTTTGCTGTACACCTGAAGCTAATACAATGTTGTAAATCAACTATACTTCAGTTTTGTTCATAAAAAGAATTGCAGTAAGCTACAAGTTGAAGAGAAACCTGAGAAACAGGAGCATAAAATAACTCGGAAGTCTTGTTTTGCCTCATGTAATTAGAAATCCACAACGAGGGCTTTCTCAGCACAGATCCCATGGCCACACTCTCAGAGTTCCAGGCCCTTTCTGTCCTCCCCCTCAGCCGCTCGTAGCCTGTGCTGTCTCTTCAGCATCACATTCTCACTCCTGGCTGGAAGAATGAATGGGCCAAAATGTGTCCTCACTCCCACACCCCTTCAAGGAGCACCACTCATTTGCTTCTCATTGGCCGAAAGAGTGTCACATGACAACTCCTATCTGCAGGGGAAGCTGGTAAATGGAGGGTTTTAGCACATGGTTCTGACAGTAAGGAAGAAGGGATGAATGGATACTGGCTGGACCTAGCAGTGTAGACCAGATGGTGTATGTCACCCGCTGATTCGCAGAAGGGTTAAAGGGAGGAATAGAAAGTGTTAAGAGGTAACTCCCCACATCAGTCACCTATATCCACAGTAATTCTGCTGTTACTGACCAGGGTCCTTGGTCTCCTTAATGAATAGAAATTGATGGGAGAACAGATGAGAAATTCGTGCATGGCCTTACTGGGGCTTGTGGTTTGTGCCACCGCATGAAAGGGAAAACGAGCAGCAAGTGCTCTTGCTTGCTCCGCGGGGGCAGGTGAGCCGATCCCTCACTCCCCTTGATCAGCGGGCTGGGCCTGAGAGGTGGCTTAGGCGGTCTGCCCACCCCCTTGGTGGTGCTGTGTTCAAGGATCACACACAGTACCCTGCTTTTTGTTCCTAGCACCTCAGAAGTGGCAGCTGCACTGGGACCTTTTTGTATCGTATTGTTCATAATTTGCCTCAACTGTGCACGCATGCATTTATTTTTGGTCCTTTATTTGTATTCTGTTGCTTGAGGAGATGTTTATATGAGTTCAAGCACTGCAGTAGAGTCCCAGGCCCCAGTCTTTACCATCACTAAGCCTCAGTGACACGGAAGAGTCAATATCTAGGGTCAGCCGGAGGTCAGCTATGAGGTTCTGCTAATCTAGGCTGGACTAACACGTCTGGGAGTTGGCTGGCCCTTGGCTAATCTAGACTGGCCTCATCTGGAACAACTGGGATGACCTAGCTCTGCTCCATGATGTCAATTCCTTCAACAGACTAGCTTGAACATGTTGCTGTGGCAATGAGAGGCACAAGAGAACGAAAGGAAATACGCATGACTTCTTGGAATCTAGATTCGGAACCAATGCACATCACTTCCATTTGATCCTACTGGCCAAAACAGTCTCCTGGTTGAGCCCAGATGCAGCCTTGGAGGTCAATGCAAAGTTACATGGCAAAGGCATGGATACAGGAGGGATGAAGAATCAGGACCATTTTTACAATCCTTCCCATCCACCTCCAAGGACGTGGGCCCTCAGACCTAGGGCTAAAAGCGGAACTGAGTGGCTAAAAAGTGTTCTCTAGTCAATAGGGTCCGTCACATTCGCACTCACTCTTAGGTCTGCTGATAGAAGAATACATCCGAGCAGCACAATCTTGTTATTCTTGACAGTCTGTTTGGGGAGTTAAATGTCTTTCCAAAAAGCATAGAGAGAATGTCAGAACTTGCAAAAGGTGGGAGAGCCAGGCATCAGGGGCATCAGGGTGAGGAGGGGGGATACAGATCTTCCAGGGGCAGAAATAATTCCTTCACCTGAACTTGACTCTTTGCCTAAACTTGGAACTGGTGGAAAACTAAGCCTGTTTCAAAGCTGCCTTTCTGCACAGAGCTGCTATTGTGCGGTGGGTGGTACAGACTCAGCTAACCCTACAAAATCCATTTCCCTGAACACATCCTGCAAGGTTTCTGCGGCCACCGGTGTTAAAACACCAACATGGAGCTCATTCGTCAAAGAACGCTGTCATTTGGCCCCATTCCTCCTAAGGGCACACGCTGGAGGGGAGAATTTCTCTTCTGGGGCCTTGTGCTCGTCTGCTCATGACCTTGTAAGGAGAGAGGAAAACACGGGGGAAATGAAACTGTCTGAAGGAAACAGTCAACTTGAATAGAAATGTTGCTTTCACACTGTGGCTTTCAGGAGAGAGTGACAGGGACTGTCTTTCCCCTCAGGGAAAAAGACAAAAATGTAGTTAGCATAAGGCTTGTATCAGGATGAAGTGACCTGGTTTGCAGAAGGACTGACTTCTGCTTTAGATGACTGAGTGCTCCTCTCTGGGTCTCAGTTTCCCCAAACAAGCAGATGAAACAGGGTGGGACTGAAGTCCCTTCCAGCCCTTAGAGTCTGTATTTGGAGGCCATCACTCAAGGTGTCCTCCCCAGCGGGGAGAGGACGGCAGCCTCGTTGGACACTGGCGTGACTGGAGCAGAGTAAGCAACCTCAGCACGGGAGAGCAGACCACTAACAATAAGACCTTAGGAGGGCAGAAGGATGTGCATGGTGTCCCCCAACTGGGGCCATCAAACTGGCGGGCCGGAAGGTACCATGAGAGCAGGTTTTGGAGAAGGGAGTTTTGGAAAACAAACTTTGCGTTAGAACTCAGAGGAACTGTGAAGGGATTCTCTCTGCATGTGTGGGGGCAGCCTTCATAGCATACAGCTTTCGCTCCCAGATCCAAAAGCGTGACCCTGTCCCATAGGGAGAGTCAGATGGCATTTCTGAACCTGACGTGCAGTTCTAAGAGGAGAGTGGATTATTACATCTAGTAATGCAATGTAGGGGCTCAGAGCCCTTCAAAGAATTAGATCTAAACACCCAGTCATTAACCAAACATGACCTGATCACCCACTGTGTGCCAGTGACTTGGGGGGCGTCTTGCTCTCTTCCTGCCTTCAGGCCATGGGTGACAAACGCCATCACCTCTCAGCCACAGGTGGAGACCCCAGCCAGGAAGACACCACGGAACTGCAGGTCAGTCTTGACCGGAAACACAACAGGACAGCCTCTGTTCCCCCAGCCTCCCTTCTAGACTGAATTTCCTGCTCTGAAAAGCTGTCCGCAGGCAGCCCAAGAAGCCAAAAAAAAAAAAAAAAAAAGAGGCCTTTTAAAATCAAGGTTCTAAGATACGGAGCTGGTGGGAGGAAAGGATGAAAAGAAGGATCTTGGAAGGACTCCAGCTATTTCATTCCAACTTTTTCATTCCAGTTTGGAGATCTGGGACACATTGATTCACAACTTTATAGTTCTTATTCAGCCTTGATTTATGAGTTGACCAATCTGGGCCTAATCAGTTGGAGAAGGATTGGTTTTTTTTGGTCCAATAATGTTATATTTATGAGCCCGTGAAGTGCACTGGGGCTGCAGCCCTGCCTGGAGTCAATAGAACAGAACTTCTAAGATCTCAGAGAGGGGAGTTCACAGACCATTTTCTGCTCCCAGATCATGCTTAAAGCTCCCCTGTACATTAAAGGCTTCTGGTGTCATCTTATATTTAAACTCCAAACTGCCTGCCCATAAATCTTTAACGACTGTGAGCGGCTCCGACAGTTGGGAACATTCCTGGTTCCGACTGCCTGTCACTTTCCCCCTCCCACCCTCTTTCTTTCTCTGACTGTGGAAGTTACTAGCCCGAGGCTGGAGCTGCAGACACCGCTGGGTGCTGGCTGGAGCTCTCACAGCTGCAGAGAGAGGCCGGGGCAGGATTTGAATGTGCACACAGAGACGCCCGGCCAAGGCCGCGAAAAGTTCATCGGGTTATCGTGGGCTTCCGGTTCGACTTGTGGTTATTCTGGTTCAGTGACTATAAAGAAATGAGCAACCTGGAGAGACAGGAACTCGTGGAGTAGCCTGCCTGCCATGGTGAAGAGGAAATAGACTCACAGAGCATGCATCTCTGTGTTTCCCTTTGATGGGAAAGAAATTTTTCTTGCCACTCTCTGGGCAGTTTTCTGTTCCCAGCCCCCACCTCCGGGTCATCCCCAGCTCATCATTCTCAAGGTACCTCCAGGCAGCAGCCCCACGGTGGGTACCAACAGTCAATGTCTTGCCAGCCTCGACCCCCAATTTCCCTGTTGGAAGTCTTCCAGACAAGGGGGTCACCTCATGGTTTACCCTCAGAAAAGAAAATCTAGCAACAGCAAGACACCACTCAGCAAAGACACAAACCTCTGGGGATGAAGGGAGAAGCTGCAAATTCTAAATTTCAGAGTCCAAGCCCTGTAAAGATGACCAGATCGACCTATAAAGAGGATTTTTAGCATCCTGGGAAGATCGTTTACCATCCCTGGATGAACAGTCAAATGGATTGTCCAGACCAGCAATCAGCAGGCCTTTTTAATTTTTCCTCAGCCAGAGAGTAATATTCTTGGCTTTGCGGGCCACATACAGTCTCTGCCATCTATTCTTTTATCAGGATTCGAATGTAAATGTAAATGCAAAATGTAAAAATCACTCTCAGTTAGCAAGCTAAACAAGACCAAAGTTACAAGCCAGGATTGCCTAATCCCTGGTTTAGAAAACTGAAAAACGTCCTTTTCATCTTAAAATTTTGATGCCTCTTCCATGTGTGTACATGCATGTGCTGAGCATACGAGTGCCGCCTCTGCACTGGAGGAGGCGGACCAGCGGCTCATATAGCAATGGAAAGATTCATTCCAGGGAGCCAGGAAGAGTGCCAGCTGAGAGAACACAGGGAGCAGAGGACATCCGCCTGGCACCCCTGAGCAAGCCACTCCACACTTACGATCCTTCCTATACTATCTGCAAAGTGACAGGGGACAGGTTGGATGCCATCCAATCTCCTTCCTGGATGCGCTATTCCATTTGGCCATCTCAGACACTTTTGGAAATCAAGTGGGAGGCAAGAGAAAGGACTGGATAAAATTTGCTGGATCTGTTCACTCCAGCACAAAACACAACGAGGTCTGAGGTGACTTGAGGTGATCACCCCCGCCCCCACCATCAGAACATCCCGCTTTGGGAGCGGAATCCCTCCCCACTCCCCAGGCAGTAGCCCTGCTTGGAGAGACCCTGAAGGAATGCTGAGCCCTGAGCGCCAGCCTTCCCTGCCATGCTCACCACGGAAACAAGCCATGCGGCCCGCACACCGCGCCAAGAATCCGGGCAGCTGAAGGAGCCATGCCATTGTGGGCAGACACCGAGGCTCCCGGGAAACAAGCAAAGGCAAGGCCTGGAAGCTGCAGCTGAGGCAGGTCGTCATGACCTTCCCTCCCGGGCCAGCACCAGACTGGCCAGCCGACAGGTCTTCATCTCTATCCAGGCGGCCCCGGGCAACCCTCAAGTGGCAGGAGGTGGTGCCCACCGCTGCCAAGCTGGACGTCCGGGGACTGCTCCCTCCATCAACATTTCTGAGCATCAACTCCTTGCCCGAATGCTGCCGGGCACCGAGGGGACCAGGAAGAGATGGCCAGGCTGGAGAGTCAGTGTCCTCCGGAGAGCGTGTGGGCAAGAGTCGTAGCCCTTGGTGCACTCTGGAGGAAGAAGCTGAGCTGGGAACCTTGGGTGATGCCCTGGTGGCCCCCCATCAGAGGCTTTGCATATTCGTTTTATGGAAATGGTTTGAGCTGCCAGGTACCTGGCCAGCCTCATGCATGAAAGCCAAGGTTAGTCAGCCTGCTTGTCATCTGCAGCGGTCCTTAGGCGGATTCTTTACTAACAGAGCTATCAGGGAAGCCCTACTCTGCAGGAGGCTTAGCAAATGCCCCCGGGACACAGGATTCTAGTGCAGGTGCCCTGAGACCTGCAGAAATCCTCCTGATTTCTGGTTCTCCAAGCAGAGACGGTTGTCAGAAGCCAGGTAGCCCGAGGGGGTAAGGAGTGAGGGAAACAGAATACAATTATGGCTGAATCTCCCTGTACACGTGATGTGGCCAGTGATGCTGACCTTAAAGGACCGAAGGTTACTAGAATTTCAGAACTATGGAGGGGGCTCAGCCCTCCCGAACTCACCTCCTCCACTCCTTCCTATACCTTGTCTCATCTTCCAGTCCCCCTGTGCACAACACCATTGGTGCTATAACAGTGTTGGGGGGGGGGGTGTAAGTAGTGGGGAGTCCCCTTTTGTTTTATGATTTATTGTTTCAATTTTCCAACATTTTGTGATATTTTTCAGGGACCTGTTACTTCCAGAGAGCAATACGGTTGCCATCCTGGGGAAGAATCATCAGCCAAAGGGTATTCATTGGTCCCGGATCTTTGACCTACTTCTGAAAAGGGGAAGTCTCCTGTAAGAGGCGGAGAAGGCGATGGCATCCCACTCCAGTACTCTTGCCTGGAAAATCCCATGGATGGAGGAGCCTGATAGGCTGCAGTCCACAGGGTCGCGAAGAGTTGGACACGACTGAGTGACTTCACTTTCACTTTTCACTTTCATGCATTGGAGAAGGAAATGGCAACCCACTCCAGTGTTCTTGCCTGGAGAAACCCAGGGACGGGGGAGCCTGATGGGCCGCCGTCTATGGGGTCGCACAGAGTCGGACATGACTGAAGCGACTTAGCAGCAGCAGCAGCAGTGTAAGAGGCAGCAGTGTTGGGGCACAGCCAGGGCCTTGGAAACAGACAAATCTAGGCCCTGTCGGTTACCAGCTGTGAGACCATAAGCAAGTCACATAACCTCCTTGTGCCTCAATTTCCTCATCAATGAAATGGGCATGACAGACCCTAGCTCCCAACTTGCTTACACATGCTGTGAGACACAAATGCAGTCCTGCACATAGCAGGGCCAGACATCTGCTAGGAGCCCAATCAATGATCGTGCAGATGTCTTAGAGATAAGGGAAGATGGCTCAGGGCTGACTTCCTGCTCTAGAGTGGCAATGAACGCTATGATTATCCAAAGCCTACCAGCCCACCAGAACTTCCCCAGTTGTTCAGCAGTAAAGAATCTGCCTGCAAAGCGGAAGACTTAGGTTCTGTCCCCGGGTTAGGAAGATTCCCTGGAGGAGGGCATGGAAACCCACTCCAGTACTCTTGCCTGGGAAATCCCGTGGGCAGAGGAGCCTGGAGGGCCGCAGTTCGAGGGGTCGCAGAGAGCCAGGCGCGACTGAGCTCTCGAGTCCCTGCTGAGACTGCCACCGGCTTGTTTGTTGTCAGCCACGTGCCTGCTCTCCTTCGCTCCGTCCTGTGTGCGCAGGGCTGAGGCCCCACACCCTGCATCTCCTAGACCTCCTCCAAAGGGCTTCCCTCTAGGTTCCCGGAAGAGGAGGCGCTGGCAGGGAAGGTGGGAGGCGCGGAGAAGCAACTCTCTCCCTTCCTCCCTGTGGTTCTTGTTCGGAGGGGAGGAGGGTGACAGGCAGCAGCAACAGCCCCAGTGACAGCCGAGGGTGACCGTGGCAGGGGCCGCAGCCTGGCAGGGTGGCTCCTGGGTTCCTGCGGAAGCAGCTCAGCTCTGTAGCCAGGCCCACGGCATCACACTGATTCAGAATCCTGGGTCCCCTTGGCATCTCCAGCCCAAGGCTGGTAGCACTCACCTGCCTGCAATCACTCGTCTTTGGGGAACTACCTTCTAGCCTGGTGGGCTGCCGTCTATGGGGTCGCACAGAGTCGGACAGGACTGAAGCAACTTAGCAGCGGCAGCAGCAGCTTCCCCTCCACACTCCTCCAGCCTTCCGACACCCTTGCTCCCCGTTCCTGAATAAGTCCCCTTTGCGCGCAGAACCCAGGCGTTTTCCATCTCTTGACCACACCCGGCCTAATGCACCATTTGAGTGACCATTCAAGATTCACACCTCCAGGGTGGTGATGCACCTGTCTGCTCCCCCATCTTCTGACTTTAAAGTTCATCATCCAGAAGGCAGACTTGTTTCTATTTCCCCCTTTTTCCAGCGTCCTGGATGGAACCACCCCAAGGCCCTGTGTTCCACCCACCATCCACTCACTTCCCCTTTTGGAATCTTGGTGAAGCTACTTGTTTAGTTGCTAAGTTGTGTCCAATTCGTTCAACCCCACAGACTGTAGACCACCAGGCTCCTCTGTACATAGGATTTTTTCAGGCAAGTATACTGGAGAGAGTTGCCATTTCCTTCTCCAGGGGATCATTCCGATCCAGGGATCAAACCTGCATCTCTTGCATTGGCAGCAACAATCTAAAACAAGAAGTAGGAGCCTTTGACCCCACAATCACATCTCCAAGAATTGACCGGAACAACACAGTCATAGAAGAGCCAACACGTGTCTCCCAGACACGGTCACTACAGGACTGCTTATGGCTGTGAGAATCTCGAACCTCAAATAGAAGATGGACTAAGTAAATCTTGCTTCATATATAATGTCTATTTTTTTTAATCGAGAGATTTTCATCATCTATTATCAAGTTAACAAACAAAACAGCAGGCTATACACAGCAGACATACTATGATCTGCAGAATTGGACACACATGGATGTGTTTCTATTGAAACACAGATGTTTCATATGGTAGTTGGCAGAAGACTGACAGCAGTTATCTCCTGGGGCTGGAATTTGGGGTGAGTTTTACATTCTTCTTTGTTCTCCTCTGTGTTGTCTGAATTGTTACAATTGATGGGTCCCTGTTACAGCACGCTTTTTTTGTTGTTTAAAAGGCAGTTTGCTGGGAAGACAGCAGTGAACAAAACAGACAACAAATTCCTTCTCTGCTGACATTCTAAGGACAATAAATAAAGGGAGACCTAGAGCGGGTGGAGTGGAAATTGATGTGAAGGGAGAAAAGAGGAAAAGAAATGCCTCTGCAGATCAGAGGCTTAGGGTTAGAAGAAGGTTACTTTTAAAAGGATAATGATATTTGAGCAAAAACCTGAAGGAGGTGAGGGAGCAAGCCATGTGATATATGTGATCCAGGCTGAAGAAATAGGCAGTGCAAAGGCCCTGAGGTAGGAATGTGCCCGGTGCATGGAAGGAGCAGCAAGGAGGCCTGGGTGGCCCTAGTGGAGGAGCATCGTAAGAGATGAGATCAGGCAGGTAACAGGAGATCAGATTATGTAAAACTTTGGCTCTTCCTCTGAGATGAAAGCCACCGAGAGTCTTGTGCGGAGGAATAACCTGGTCAGAAATATTTTTAAAAGACCATTCTGGCTGTTCTGTAAGAAAGGGGAAGGAGAAGGGAACCTATTTAGGAGGCAATTGCAGTAACTTAGGGGAGAAGGGACAGTGTGGTTTGTACCAGGTAGTAGCAGTCGAGGTGGTGAGAAGGGGCTGGATAATGGAGCTCTCTAAAAGGTAGAACCAAGGTGATATGGTCTTAGATTGGATGTAGGCATGAGAGATAGGGAGGAACTGAGGATTACTTCAAAGTTAAAGAGTCCTTAGATCCCTGCTCCACCCTGTGGAGAATCCCTTCTGCTGATGTACCATCAGTTCCGCATCTGGGCTCTGCCTGAATGCCTCCAGGAACGGGCCCCTCACTACCTCACAGTGATGAGCCTGGGAACTGCTGGCCGGTCCTTCCTTGGCTTAAACCTGCTTTCCTCTGCCATAGGTTTTATGCTCGCCTTCAGCTTGCCACCTTGATCCATCATGTGCTTGTCTCAGACGGTCCCCACCGGTGCGACACTCCACACCTGGGGAAAAGCAGGTATCAGGACAAGTTCGTGCTCTCCAGAGGGGAAGTTCAATCTAGAATCGACAAAACTAGATTTCCTCTTTTCTGCTCAGCTCCTTCAAACTGATATTTTGTTTGAACTCAGTTCCATTCCCCTCCCCATGCCTCTGCCCCAGAAACTATCAAATTTCCCTGGTTGTATCTTCTGCAAGATGAAGGCTATCCTGCTCTTCTAACCTTCTTCAGCCCCATTTCCCAAAAAGCTACAGCTCTTACTCTGGGGAACTCAGGGATCTAAGGACTCTTTCAGTTTCTAAAGCCCCACTCACCCCAAATGGGAGCTCCGCGTTCTCTAGTGTGTCCCGATGGATCAGTGTTATGCCAGCTCCTTCCTCTGAAAGCCTTAATCATATATGTGGGGATTCTGATCAAATGATTCAGTCATTATATCTAAATTTAGGATTTATATGTCAGCCCCTCTTCATTTTGGAAAGACTTATTTTGTTACTGTTGTTTCTAATCTCATGCAAAAGAATTCAGTTAAAATGAAAAGACTGTTCATATGAGTAAAGACCAGTGATGCTCCCAGGTGTGATGCTGGCATTCCAGTTTAGCCGTTTCTTCAGCTAAAGAGTAGAACAGAGACCGGTCCCTTTGAATCAGGAATTCTCTTCCTGAAAAAAATGAAGGGGGTGTGGGGGTTAGTCCCTCAGAGCCAGAGGGTAGCTCAGACCTCAGTGTGTGATTCTCACTCTACCCGCCTTCCTAATACAAGACCCAGGAGAGAGGAAGTAACGATGCCCACTGACCAAAAAAAGGCATTTGGACAGCACTTCGGGGGCTGCAAAGCTGCCATCATGTCTGTGTCTGATTCTGATTGGCAGATGTCATCATGGCCATTTGACACAGATCCGGAGACTGAGGCTTGGAGGGATTAAATAAGTCTACCAACATCAAACGCCAAAAAGCCCAGCCTCCTGACCATCATGCTCACCCTCCCTGCTGATTCCAGAGCTCCTGCAAGTTGCTTCCACACTGGAACTGATAATCCCTCTCCATGCAGGATGGTGGACTGGGAGCCCCTGAAGGGCAGGCCCTTATTCTATTCATCTTTGGATGCCCTGGGGCACTGGCATTGTAGACACCCAATAAATGCTTGTTGAATCGATTTAAACTCCACTAAACTTTAGAACTGGGTGGTTAGACCTACACGCTTGCTTCCAAATAGAGAAGTCCTCCCAAAGAGGTGCTTTGAAAGTTGGTTGAGGAATCCAGGTCCCTGCAGGCACAAAGACAAACAGCAGTTTCTGGGGACTAGTGGTGATGGAACCAGCAGGAACCCCAGAGTAGACACCCCCTATTCACAACTACACAAAGTGTGTCATCCGGCAAGCAGCATCAGCATCCCCAGGCGCTGATTAGAAATGCTGAGTCTCAGGCCCCACCTTGGAGCTACCAAAGCAGAACCTGCATTGTGAGCTCTCCACACACAAGTCTGAGAGGCTCTGGGGGTGCCAGAAACGGCAGACACCAGGCAGCTCACCAGTTGTGGGCCCTACAAATGCTTGGGATGGAGTTTTGCTCTGTGCAGTGTGGTTTCCAATGTCTGGTTTGTTTCTGGGAAAAGAGCAGTCAATTTGCTTCTGGCAGATGAGCGCACTTCATTAAAATTCTAATCCAAGCAGGTAGGCGAGAAGAGCCCTCCTCCTTATGGGAAGTCAGATCCTGGAGGGCACAGGTTCCTCCAGATTGCTGAAATTCCAGCCAGGTCTCCACCAGGGCACACTGGCAAAGTCTGGAGAGATGTTTGTTCATCACAACTGGGGCAGGTGGTGTTATGGGCATCTAGGAGGAGAGGCCAAGGATGCTGGCTTCCTCCCTGATGGCCAGTGACTCAGTTTCTGCTCCAATCATAAAGTGAAGGGGTGGATTTACCAAATGTAGGGAGGTCTGGGAGTTTTAGAAAAGAATCACAAGAACCTTTAAAAGCTTGTTCTTCACAAGTGTGAGAAAAGCGGAAATAAGCCCTAAGGAGTAAAGGAGGGCTGGTACAGGTAACTGAGAACAGAAAGAGCAGGGGAAGGAAGAAATGTGGCACAGAAAAGCCAACACCCAGAAAGTACATACAAAAATCTTGTTTATTACACAAAATACTTTCTTATTCATAAGAAAGATTTAAATACCCCCCTGCTCCAAATACATCAGATTTTCCTCACTTCTGTTTTCCAAACCTCTCAAAATGTGATTATTATAAGAAAAAAGTAAACTTATTTTTCCCAAAATATTTTTTTTTTAATGTGAAAAAATCACAAGAGATCAGATACAGCATCAGCAACTCAAGAGAAGAACACTGGATCTGCCCTTGAGCTACTGCTTATATAATGTGCTGTGTACCTCCCTTTCTTCCACGATTCTCAGAAGTCACCAATGGGGATGGGAAGGGATGGTTCTCTGAGCCTTTCCCAGGGTCCCACCACTGTCTTAGGGCACTTGTCCTGCCAGGAGCTCAAAGCCTTTACCAAAACAAGAGAAGGGCATTTGAAGGGCCGGGAGAGCTCCGAGGACCCGGGTGGGCATGAGAGAAAGCCTCACAAGGCGGAGAGTGTGAGAAGCACCATCAATTCAGGTTGAAATGCCAGGGGAGGTCCATGCCTTCCCGTAGGCAGGTTGAGCAGAGTAATCCTGTCCTCCGCTGGGTTTGCTGGGCTCAAAGGTGACTCAGGCAGGGATGCCTGGTGCATTCGGGATCCCTTTACTGCGCGGCTCGGATGCACAGTCGCGGGGCGACCCCGTCACTTGGCATCTGGGGCATCCGGCGGGGTCTGCGCCTGCGGCCCCAGGGATGAGGCCAGTTTGGTGAGGGCCCTCGCGATGACGTCCAGGTGACCGTTCATGGTCCTCAGCTCCACCAGGATGTCCCCAACATTGGCTTCCAAACTGGCGGAGGCGGCAGGCCGGGCGCAGGGCTGCGGGGAGGCGCCCAGGTCCTCAGCGCCTTCCTCCCTGCCCGCTGCGCCGGGGCGCGGGGCGCGGGGCCCTGGCCGGTCTCGCTCTTCCCCGCGGGCGCCGGGAGGGGTGGCTGAGGGGCCGCCGGGGAGCCAGTCCAGGAGGCGCGAGGCTGCCTCCGGGGACGAGGCAACCACCGAGTAGAGGCCCGCGCGCCTAGGGGCGCCGGAACCCGAGGCCGCGGGTGCGGGCGCGCTGGGCAGCGAAGGCAGCAGGTGGGGCAGCGCCGGGGGCCCCGGGGAGAACGCCGAGGGCTCGCAGGACGACGAGGGGGACGGCAGTGCCGCGGTGGAGGGGCCTGGCTCCTCGGAGGAGAGGAACAGGGTGGTCGAAGACTGGGAGTCCAAGGTGCTGGGCTCTGAATCTGGCAAGGAAGAAACGAGAAGGGGTCACTGGGGCTTTTATTGACTGTCAACTGTATGCCCAGCTCCATGCTAGGGATAAAAGAGCTGAGTTAGAAGGTGGGAACGTATTTCCTAACCCCCAGACCTAGGATGGAGTAAGGAAGAGTGGGTTTCGGGAACACAGGAAGCTGGAGGCAGGGGAGACCATGGAGTCCAGCAAGCATCTTGGTGAGTAAGGCTCTCCCCGGCTGAGGTCTAGACCTTGCACTGCTGGGAAGTCAAGAGGGAGCTCCAGGCAGGGGTGGGAGGGGGCAGTCTTGCCAAGGACAATAGGTCAAGGCTGTAAAAGGAGGGCCCCCTCCTCACTCTCCTCAGAGGATGTGTGTTAAGCAGAGGGCTTGGCCCACTGTCCCAACAAAGCCAAGCTCTCAAGGGGGAACCGAGACTTTGGGGCCAGGAGCTAGATCTTACTGCTGGTTCCCACTCTGCCAGAAAATGCCATGGAACCATGGGCCAGGCCCATTGCCCTGGAGAACTTGGTTTTATTTCCTCATTTCTACAGGGAAGGTGGGCCCAGTGACTCCCCACCACCCCCAGGTCCCTACCAGGACCGATCAGCTTGCCTTCAAAAGTCTTCAGCTCGAAGCACAGGTCTCAGTTCACAGGGATGCAAGCAAAGAGTCTACAAGCCTTTTATCGCCAGTTCTCCCCTAATCCCCTGAATTCCCAGGTAGAAAGTGGGTGGCAGCTCTTTGCGACAGGGTATGGCAACAAGGTTTACCAACCTCAGATCAAAGGACCCACCTCCATGCCAACAACCTTAACTCAGCTGTTTCAGCCACCCCTTTCCTGGCCTTGGGTAGATGGCTGGTGATCACCCTGGAAACAGTTCTGAGTTTTACTGGAGCCAAGCCTCTCAGGTTTTGCTCCCCAATTCCAGCTGGAGTGTCTACTCTTGGCTCTCCTCCTTGGCAGTCCTGGTACCCAGCTTTCTGCCCTGCCCTTGAGGGGAACCCCTTGAGGGGGTTCCAAGGCTTTCCAAGGCAGACCTCACTTTGATTACCCCAGCCTGTTATCTTGGGGGGAGGGGGAGGAGTGATATGATGACAGAGCCAGTGAGTAAACAGGCTCTGCATTGCCTGTGAACATGTGTGCTCTCGCCGCCCGTCATGGGTGAGCTGTTGCTTCATGTGGGATCTGGGTCTGGCGGAGACTCAGAGCAGCACTAATCATCTGGTGAGAGCTAATTCTCTCATCCTGACATCAGCGCCCAACCATGTCCTTCCAGGACTCATAGACCCCAGATGGTCCGAGGTCCAGTCTCGGTGGTTGAGAATCTGGTCGGATGGGAGCAGAGAAGCAATGGCTCCTTGGGGACCACGGTTGAGGAGAGACCCCCATGTGCCTGCAGACTCCTCGGCTGGAAGCTGCATGGGCACTCTGCTCCTGGCCATCACAGAACTGCCTCTCCTCCTCTGAAACTTAATTTCCTCCAGTCTCTGTGATGATCTTCTTTTGTAAACCAAGAATCAAGACACTTCTGCGCATGTTACCTCCTGCAAGTTGAAAATGATCAGAGTGAAGCCCTACAAACTCTTGGTTCTTCTTTTACTTGCAAAAGATGTTAATAAGCTTCATACACACAACTCTTACAGCAGGCAGGGGGCCTTTATATTTAATCAAATAGAAGTCCCACGTGTAAAATGAGATCGAGACAAGCATACTGAATGATCTAGCACCGTGTTTCCTGAATTTTCATGTGTGGACCACTCCCCTGGGACGTTGTTAAAGGGCAGTTTGTGATTCGGCAGGTCAGGGGTGGGACCTGAGACTCTGCACATCTAGCCAGCTCCCAGGAGACATGGGTGCTGCTGGTCTGGGCACCACACCTTGCATAGCAAAGGTGTAGACCAAATATACAAAGCTGACAATAAAGCTTAGGGTTAACAATCATAGAAATTAGAGTCATCAGGGGTAGAGGAGAAACCTGGAAGCCTTATATGATCATGAAGATAGTAATAATGCTGATGACCTCATTTGGCCATCAGGGGAATAAGAGAGGTGGTCTCTCCTGCTGTTCAGTTCAATCACTCAGTCATGTCTCACTATTTGCAACCCCATGGACTGCAGCACGCCAGGCTTTCCTGTCCATCACCAGCTCGTGGAGCCTGCTCAAACTCATGTCCATCGAGTCAGTGATATCACCCAATCATCCCCTTCTCCTCCTTCCTTCAATCTTTCCCAGCATCAGGGTCTTTTCCAATGAGTCAGTCCTTCACATCAGGTGGCCAGAGTATTGGAGTTTCAACTTTAGCATCAGTCCTTCCAATGAATATTCAAGACTGATTTCCTTCAGGATTGACTGGTTTGATCTCCTTGCAGACTCTGAAGGGTCTTCAAAAGCATCAATTCTTTGGCGCTCAGCTTTCTTTATAGTCCAACTCTCACATTTCATACATGACTATTGGAAAAACCATAGCTTTGACTAGATGGACCTTTGTTGGCAAAGTAATGTCTCTGCTTTTTAATATGCTGTCTGGGTTAGTCATAGCTTTTCTTCTAAGGAGCAAGCATCTTTTAATCTCATGGCTGCAGTCACCATCTGCAGTGATTTTGGTATCAAATAAATAAATAAAGTCTCTCACTGTTTCCATTGTTTCCTCATCTATTTGCCATGAAATGATGGGACCAGATGCCATAATCTTTGTTTTTTGAATGTTGAGTTTTAAGCCAACTTTTTCACTCCACTCTCCTCCTTCACTTTTATCAAGAGGCTCTTCATGTCTTTGCTTTCTGCCACAAGGGTGGTATCATCTGCGTATCTGAGGTTACTGATTTTTTCCTGGCAATCTTGATTCCAGCCTTTACTTTCACCCAGCCCAACATTTCACGTGATGTACTCTGCATATAAGTTAAACAAGCAGGGTGACTATATACAGCTTTGACATATTCCTTTCCCGATTTGGAACCAGTCTGTTGTTCCATGTCCAGTTCTAACTGTTGCTTCCTGACCTGCATACATATTTCTCAGGAGGCAGATAACGTGGCCTGGTATTCCCATCTCTTTAAGAATTTTCCATAGTTTGTTGTGATCCACACAGTCAAAGGCTTTGGCGTAATCAATAAAGCAGAAATAGATGTTTTTCTGGAACTCTCTTGCTTTTCGATGATCAGATGGATGTTGGCAATTTGATCTCTGGTTCCTCTGCCTTTTCTAAATCCAGCTTGAACATCTGGAAGTTCATGGTACATATACTGTTGAAGCCTTGCTTAGAGAATTTTAAGCAATATTTTGCTGGTGTGTGAGATGAGTGCAATTGTGTGGTAGTTTGAACATTCTTTGGCATTGCCTTTCTTTGGGATTGGAATGAAAACTGATCTTTTCCAGTCCTGTGGCCACTGTTGAGTTTTCCAAGTTTGCTGGCATATCAAGTGCAGCACTTCCACAGCATCATCTTTCAGGATTTGATATAGGTCAACTTGAATTCCATCACCTCCACTAGCTTTGTTTGTAGTGATGCTTCCTAAGGCCCACTTGATTTCACATTCCAGGATATCTGGCTCTAGGTGAGTGATCACACCATCATGATTATCTGGGTCGTGAAGATCTTTTTTGTACAGTTCTTCTGTGTATTTTTGCCACCTCTTCTTAATATCTTCTGCTTCTGTTAGGTCCATACCATTTCTGTCCTTTATTGTGCCCATCTTTGCATGAAATGTTCCCTTGGTATCTCTAATTTTCTTGAAGAGATCTCTAGTCTTTCCCATTCTATTGTTTTCCTGTCTTTCTTTGCATTGATCACTGAAGAAGGAAGAGCAACTGTCTCCTGCTGTTAGTTTGATGGTTTTCTGGTAAAACTTTGAACCAGTGAGCACTGGCTTAGGGAGGGAACCATGAAGTTTGCTTAAGGAAGAAAGCCCTTCACCATTGTTTCAACTAAAACTTCAAAGTTTTCTGCAATGACCACACATGGACATGCCTTCTCTCGTCACTGACCTTTAGCAGAAAGGGACTTCTTCCTCCTAAGCCTGTAAGTCAGGTCTTCAGAGTACTTTCTGTTCCATCTTATGCTGAGTCAGACTGAATCATTTCTTGGCTGGTAACTATGTACCTTGAAAGTGGACCTCTTCTATCTTTTTTACACCCACTTGGCGTCCCTTGTCTCCACCACTTAGACCCTCCAGCCTAGGGCATAGGCTTTCCCTGGGGGAAGCCTGTAGATAAGGTGAAATGTTCAGCTGGCCACTGGAACCCATGATTCATTTGCAAATAAACTCTTCTGATCATCCCCTAAAGCATGTTCCTCTTGCTGCCTTCCCCTTCTCAGTAAGTGACCTTCCCTTAGTTCAGCCAAACACCCAGGACCACCCATCTCTTTCTCTACTCCCTACACCCAATCTGCCAGTAGTGATCGTAGGCTCTGCCTTCAAACCGTAGCCAGCATCTGATCAACTCTCACAGGCTCCAGGCAGTGGCCCAGCTATTGGTGGCTGAGCTGAGACCAGAAACCACGGCTCCTGAGCTCCAGGTCAGTGTTTCCTCCGCCACACACTCCAAACTTTGAAAATGTAAAAGTCATTCAGTTATGTCCTACTGTTTCTAGACACCATGGACTGTAGCCTGCAAGGCCCCTCTGTCCGTGGAATTCTCCAGGCAAGAATACTGATGTGGGTAGCCATTCCCTTCTCCAGGGGACCTTCCCAACCCAGAGATCAAACCCCTGTCTCCTGCATTTCAGGTAGATTCTTTACCATCTGAGCCACCAGGGAAGCCCCAACCCCAAATCTTACTGGATTCAAATGCATCATTTAGAATTCTCCCCTGGCTCTACTGTGTATCCCTGGCCCGTCTGGCCATTTTCCACCATTTCCCCAGGAAAATTTTTTGTTGCATGAGTCCTAGCCTCTTTTTTTAATGTAAGATAATAGCTATATTTATTCAATAAATATACCATTCAACAGATATTTAGTAAGCACCTACAATATTCTGAGCAGAAAGCTCCATGGTGTACAAAGCCAGATCTAAACCCTGATGTCATTGTGAGGGCAGAAAATAATCAAATAATTGCATAAACAAGCATATAATTGCAACAGTTATACAATCTACATGCTATAAGCATCTGAAATAAGAGACAGAGTTTGACCCAGTTGAGGAGGATTCCCTGAGGAAATGCTGTTGGAATGGAGTTCTGAAGGATGAGTAGTTAAGTAGGAAGAGGGGAAAATGTTGATGAATGATCAAGGGCCTGAGGCAGAATAGAGTGTCTATGGGACTCCCAGAGAAAGCCAGTGTGCTGGGAGTGGATAGAGCCAGGGGAAGGGAGTGTGAAGGGAGATGAAGCTCAGAAGGAGAGTAGGTGTCAGGAGACACAGTATATAATAAGCACTGCCAATGTTGTTCAATATCTATTCTCTTCTTCCTTCTTTTCAGCTGGTTCATGGCCATTTAGAATAAAAATTACATTTTCTAGCCTCTCTTCCAACTAACTCTAGCCATGTCACTAAGTTCTGGGCAGAAAAAACTGTCAGTAGAAGGGACATGTACAATTCTTTGTTCCTGTGCCTAAGTTTTGGTTGCAATGGCTGGTGCTCCAGCAGTCCCCTTGGACCATGAGGTGGAGATCACATGCTAAGGATGAAAGAGCAGAAGCCTGAACCCTTGATAATTTAGAGGAACTGCTATGTCAGTCCTAGTCAGTTCAACTGCAGCTTTTTTTTTTTTAGATAGAGAATTTTAATTAAATCGGCATAGTTTATAAAACCAAACAGATAAAGTGGACTTTGTCAGTGTATNTTTTTTTTTTTTGAGGTGCTAAATACTCTTTATTTGATGCTATACATAAACCACACTAAAATGCCTTTCATTAAGAGGCTACATTTTAGATAGAGAATTTTAATTAAATTGGCATAGTTTATAAAACCAAACAGATAAAGTGGACTTTGTCAGTGTATTTTCAATCCTTGCCTTAACAGGCTAATGAACACAACTTGAAACACATGTGAATCCTCCTCTGTTCTATGAGACAGTGAAGGGACTGTTTCGGTATTTAAATATATTAATGTAACCAGTTATAGAAATCTAAATATAAAACCAATCTCTTATAGGTTTTGAGAAGGAATGCACCATCTCCCTAAAAAGTTTAACATTCCTTATTCAAGTTCAATCATCTCTTCTTAGAATGGGAAAAGTGATAGTACTTGTTGAACCAGAATTACTATCAAAATTTAAAAAGCTGACCATATTTGTTTAGCCACAGCCCAGTCTTATTTAAATCAGGACTGTCCAACAGAATTATTCCATCAGCTGCTCATGATGTGAATTCTAGTGTATGAGATCAATTTAAATATGGTACACATAAAAAGTCATGAGACACTTCTGTTTCATAATAAATAAGGCAGTGGCCAACTACTACTTATTGGTAGCTTTTTTGAGATAAGCTATCAAGTCCTCCCTCTCTCCCTTCTTCTTAATGCCAGCACAGATNTTAAATATGGTACACATAAAAAGTCATGAGACACTTCTGTTTCATAATAAATAAGGCAGTGGCCAACTACTACTTATTGGTAGCTTTTTTGAGATAAGCTATCAAGTCCTCCCTCTCTCCTTTCTTCTTAATGCCAGCACAGATCATCTCAGTTCCAGGGATGTACTTCTTGGGATTCTCCAAGTACTCCATCAGCATCTCCTCTCCCGAGGTGATACCTTTGTTCTTGTTGGCATCTGTGTAAGAGAATCCAGCAGCCTGACCCGTCTTTCATCCAAACAGACCATGGAGGTTTGGCCCAGTCTTGTGCTTTCCTCCCTTTCTCACAGTATGGCACTGGGCACACTTCTGAGCAAAAATCTTCCTGCCCTTCTCAACATCACCTATTTTTAAATCGTTCTCTTTCTGTGCGAGACCGCAAAGTTCCTGCTCACAAGCCGAACGTCCCGCTTTCTCCAACTGCAGCTTTTTTTTTTAATGAGAAAATAAAACCTTATCTATTCAAATTCTGTTAAATTGGGTTTTCTGTCACTGACAGCCAAACCAAATCCTGATAAACGTGGCCTTGTGGAACTTGTTAAGGGGTTTTATCGTTATTCTATGAGGAACGGGAAACCTTGGACAAGTTTTAAATGTGCTATGTGTGAGAGAGGGAGAAAGAAAGAGAGATGATCAGTTTTGTATTTTGAAAAGTCCACCTGGCTATGTTGGGCAAGAAGTAGACAGAATAGAAGCTGGGGACACAAGTCAGGTGAGAAATTAGAAAATGACAGTGGTTTTTGCTAGAGATGCAGAGAAGTGGACAGATTCAAGAGGCAGCTGGGACCCAGAAACCTTAGGACTGACTACCAGCAGGGATGTAGGAGGTGGTGAAAAGGGCATCAGAGAGATGGGTGACTTCCTGGCTGCTGCTTCAGCGCCAGGCCCCAGGAGTTCTGACTCTTGCAGGCAACTTTCCCTTTCATGTTCTCCAGAGTCTGGGTGGCTCCTTCCCAATCCATACCCAGTCCTGCAGCATCGCTCAGCTCTGACACACCTCAGCAGAGGCAACCCGTAGGAACATTTTCTCAGGAGCCTGGAGGGAGGAGAAACAGGGTAGCTTTGGGCAGGGAACCAGAGAAGCAGAAGTCTGTGGGAAAAGGACGAAACCTGTCTGGAGGAGAAGCAACATCTCTCAGCATTACAGTCGGGCCCTGGCCTTTGATGGTTGAGATTTGGCTGGGCCGCTGCCTGCTGCTTTCAGAAACCCCAGCACACAAAAGGGAGGGTGAGTGTCTGATGAACTCAACCCAATAATATTCACTCCTTTTATTTTCCAGAAACGTCATGAGGCCCACAGGGCAATCTTCTGGTTTTAAGACCTGGTGAGTCACACCTACAATACCTCTGACTCAGTGTGATCTCAAGTTCTCACCAGGCATCTCCCAGGAACGTGGCTCAGCAAGAGAGCTGGAGCGGGGCAGCCGGGCAGGGTTAGAGAGCAGGGCTGGTGTCTCTGGAGGGGGTGAGAAGGGCCAGTTGCAGTGCAGACTGTGGGATTGCTGACTTGACGCTAACCGTGCCCCCAGTAGGAGCTGGCATTGAGACAGTGCACACTCTCTTCAAGCCATGTGCCGAGTTTTCTCTTCTAATCTCTACAGAATATTATGAGTTGGACTCTGCTCTCTATCCCATTTCACTATGGAGCAGACTGAGGCTTTACGACATTCAGTACCCTGCACATGGTCATCACATGTGAAGGAGGGCATGTGCTTTATGGGGTTGCAAGGATGAGACAAGGGCTGAGGAGAGCCTACATTTGTGCAAGGTTGGCCACACTCTGGGTTGATGATTCCACCTTGACTGCTTATTAAAATCACTCAGGGAACTTTGTAAATACTATCGATTGGCCTCGATACTATCGATTGGCCTCAGCCAATTCAGTCATGATCTGTGGGGATGGTGTTCAGCCATCTTACATTTTAAAAGTGTGTTAGTCGCTGAGTTGTGTCTGACTCTTTGTGACCCCATTGACTTTAGGCCGCCAGGCTCCTCTGTCCATGGAATTCTCCAGGCAAGAATACTGGAGAGGGTTGCCGTTCCCTTCTCTAGGGGATCTTCCCAACCCAGGGATCAAACCTAGGTCTCCTGCATTGCAGGCAGATTCTTTACCAGCTGAGCTACCAGGGAAGACTTATTCACTTTCATGTATCATTATTTCTTATTTACTTTTAATTGGAAGGTAATGGCTTTACAATACCGCTCTCATTTCTGTNGGGATCTTCCCAACCCAGGGATCAAACCTAGGTCTCCTGCATTGCAGGCAGATTCTTTACCAGCTGAGCTACCAGGGAAGACTTATTCACTTTCATGTATCATTATTTCTTATTTACTTTTAATTGGAAGGTAATGGCTTTACAATACCGCTCTCATTTCTGTCATACATCAACATGAATCAGCCACAGGCATACACGTGTCCCCTCCTCTTGAACCTCTCTCCCGCCCCCCACCCTATTCCCCTGCTCTAGGCAGTCAGAGAACACAGGTTTGAGCTCCCTGCACCCTATAGCAAATCTCACTGGCTATCTGTTTTGCATCTGGCAATTTGTACGTTTCAACATTACTGTTTCATTCGTCCCTCCTTCTCCTCACCACACTGTGTCCACAAGTCTGCTCTCTATGCCAGCTGTCTCCATTTTTAAAGTCTTGATATTCAATTTGTTACAATATCGCTTCTGTTTTATGTCTTGTTTTTTTGGCCGCGAGGCATGTAGGACCTTAGCTCCCCAACCAGGGATGGAACCAGCACTTCCTGCCTTGGAAGGCAACGCTTCAACCACTGGCCCACCAGAAAACTCCCCAAAAGGACCCCTTCCATAATATGACACTAATACACAGCTAGGGTTAGTCGACAAAAGCACTTTTTATACGTTTTCCTACTTAACCCTGACAGTGACCCTCTTGCCATTTGCAAATGGAAAACCTGGGGTTCACAGAATTTGGGTAGTTTGGACCAAGCCCACAGCCCCCAAGACTTGATCTGTGTCTGTCTGACTCCCACACCGTTCATGTTGATTCCATTCTCGCTCATATCAGGGCCTTCTCCATTTTGAAAGTATATGCACTTTCTTTATGTAGATTTCTCTTTTTAATTTGCATATTTTGTGTTCATTTGGAAATACTGTTTAGGCCAGCTGTTGGAGAGCAGCAGTATAGTCTAGAGCTGCTGAGTAGAACGGGCTGGCCTGAGGGCTCTGAAGCCATGGCATAGCCTCATCCAGGCTCTGCTACTGCCAATGGGCCAGGACCTCTGAAGAGATGCCCAGTAGCCTTGACCAGGATGTACTCGCAAACTCTCCCAGGAGAACACTGCCCACCCACTGGAGCACCGGGCCTCTGAGGGGCCCCCTCTGAGGATCAGAAGGCCCAGCCCAGGGGAGATCTTTGGTCTCTGTCTGCAGCAACATGAGTGACTTCCCAAAGGTGACATGAGAAAAGTCATCACCCTTTACTTCCATGTGAATTATCCAGCCTCCAATTTCCTAATGGCAGAAGGCTAGGCTAATGAGAAGAGGTGTTCATCATCAATCAACTTAGTAAAAAAGTAGTTGGGAAGGCAGAAGGGCAGGCAGAGACTGATTTGACCAGCCGAAAGGTGCTCCTGCCCAAAGACTACCTTTAAAGAGGGGGAGGGGGGAGAAGCGACAGAGCTGTCCATCTGCCCACGTTCATGACAGCGTTATTCACAATGGCCACAATGCAGAGTAAGGAACAGACTGGTTCCAAACAGGAAAAGGAGTACGCCAAGGCTGTATATTGTCACCCTGCTTATTTAACTTATATGCAGGGTACATCATGAGAAACGCTGGGCTGGAAGAAGCACGAGCTAGAATCAAGATTGCTGGGAGAAATATCAATAATCTCAGATATGCAGATGACACCACCCTTATGGTGGAAAGTGAAGAGGAACTAAAAAGCCTCTTGATGAAAGTGAAAGAGGAGAGTGAAAAAGTTGGCTTAAAGTTCATCATTCAGAAAACTAAGATCATGGCATCAAGTCCCATCACTTCATGGGAAATAGATGAGGAAACAGTGGAAACAGTGGCTGACTGCATTTTTCTGGGCTCCAAAATTACTGCAGATGGTGATTGCAGCCATGAAATTAAAAGACTCTTACTCCTTGGAAGCAAAGTTATGACCAACCTAGACAGCATATTGAAAAACAGAGATATTACTTTGTCAACAAAGGTCCATCTAGTCAAGACTATGGTTTTTCCAGTGATCATGTATGGATGTGAGAGTTGGACTATAAAGAAAGCTGAACACTGAAGAATTGATGCTTTTGAACTGTGGTGTTGGAGGAGACTCTGGAGAGTCCCTTGGACTGCAAGGAGATCCAACCAGTCCATCCTAAAGGAGATCAGTCCTGGGTGTTCATTGGAAGGACTGATGTTGAAGCTGAAACTCCAATACCTTGGCCACATGTTGCGAAGAGCTGACTCATTTGAAAAGACCCTGATGCTGGGAAAGATTGAAGGGAGGAAGAAAAGGGGACAACAGAGGATGTGATGGTTAGATGGCATCACTGACTCAATGGACATGGGTTTGGGTGGACTCGGAGTTGGTGATGGACAGGGAGGCCTGTTGTGCTGCGGTTCATGGGGTTGCAGAGTCGGACACGACTGAGCGACTGAACTGAACTGAAGTGAACTGAAAATGTAGAAGAGCCCGTGTGTCCACGGATGGATGGGTAACCAAATGTGATCTCTGCATAATGGAATACTCACGCTCATGCTTGGTCGTGTCCGACTCTTTGCGACCCCATGGACTGTAGCCCGCCAAGCTCCTCTGTCCATGGGCTTCCCTAGGCAAGAATACTGGAGTGGGTTGCCATTTCCTTCTCCAGGGGATTTTCCTGACCCATGGATCAAACCCACATCTTTTGCAATGCAGGCAGATTCTTTACCAATAAGCCACCTAGGCAGCATAATGGACCATTTTACTCAATCTTAAAAAAGAAAGAAATTTTGATACGCACTTGTGGGTAAACCTTGAGACATTATGCTGAGTGAAATAAGCCATTAACAAAAGCTGATACAGAAAATATTAGATGATTTCTGTTGGCTGAGGTTCTTGGGGTAGTCAAGTTCATAGAGGCAGAGAGGAGGAGGGTGTTGCCCCAGGGTAGGAGGAGAGGGGAGTAGGCAGCTAGTGTTTAACAGCTGCAGACTTTCAGCTGGGGAGGATGAGAATGTTCCAGAGATGCATAATGGTGAGTGTTACCTAACAGCAAAGGTAGTTAATGCCATAGAACCGTGCACTTCAAAATGGGTGACACGGTAAATGTACCCTCTATATATTTTACCACAATAATAAAAAAAAAAGAAAATCGGGGTGACATCCTAATTCACAATTTTATCCACACGCTTGATGGATGATCTTTCTGGGGCTGTTTGTAAAAGTGTAATGAGAAGGACATAAGTTATTGTTGAGACCATTACAGATCAATGTTCAGTGTAGGTTCAATATCCCCAAAAGTCCCCTAAGGAGGAAGACCCTTTCTGCAGACCTAGACATAAACACTGGTGCATCACAGACCGCTCCATTTTCAATCACCATGGTGAAAAGTTCTAAAGTAGCTTTGCTGAGACCATGGACGTAGGTTCTAAGAAAGTAAAGTCTGGAGTCTGACACACTTAGATCCACTCTTAGACTCATTGTGCTTTTACAAAGTTATGTCACCCCTCCAAGCACTTCACAGCCAAGCTGCTGGCTCCTTGGGGTCCCCATTTCTCACTAGCACCGCTGGCCACAAAAAAAGGTGAGAATTGTTTCAGTTCAAGAGCCTCAAGGTTCTCAGCCAGGCTTCTAGCCACCCCACCCCTTCCTTGTTCACTCTGCTGCAATAATTCCTTGAAGGTATCAGACATGCTCCAACCTCAGGGCCTTTGCACTTGCTGTCCTGCCTGCCATGCTCCACATTCCAAAATCAACACGGTTCATCCCATTACGACCTTCGGTCTTCACTTAAAGTCACCTTCTCCAGAGATCTTTTCTGGAATCCCCGGTTGAAAGGACTATCCCCATGCCCCTCCACTTAGTGGAGGGCATGACAACCCACTCCAGTATTCTTGCCAGTATTCAGCATTAAAAGGATCCCATGGACAGAGGATCCTGGTGGGCTGCAGTCCACAGGGTCGCAAAGAGTTGGACACAAGCATGCATGCATGCACATCCTGTCCACAAGATGCTCTCACTGTCCCACTCATAGCCGGGGGGTCATTCCACATGGAGGGAGTCAAATTAATATAAGGCTTGGGGATTGTGGCCTGAAAGACAATTTGACATAGCAGAAGCATAGGGCACCCAGAGTTGGGAGATTTGCAGGAAATGACTTTACAAGGCAACAAGGAATGAGGGGCTTGTCTGAAGGCTAAGGAATTTGAATTTGAGCAAAGGGAAGCCACTGAAGGGTTTTAAGTAGGAGAGTGATTGATTTGATTTGCGTTTTTAAAAGATTACTCTGGCAGCCAGCCTTGTGGAGCCTGAACAGAGGGGATGAGGCTGGAGGTAAGAAGACCAAATGTAAAAGGAACCTCTAGGCCATTCAAGGAGCTAAAATAATATTAGAGAAGAAAGAGACACAAGTGTGAAGCCCAGCCAACCAGTGTTAGAAGCAAAAAAAAGAATTTTTTTCTAGGAATGCATTAAATTTCCGCAAAAAGAGACCTTCCTGCCACCCTTTATGGACGATACTATGAAGGCTGGCTCCTGTCTGGTTCAGTTTGGCCACCCTGGATCCTTCAGGCATCGCCATTCAATAAAAGCAGGTGTGGGTTTTATGGGATTGTTTGTTAAGCCTTGAGCCAGGCTTTTCTACTCACTCAGACAAGACTCCTCTGCCAACTTCTAAATTGGCTGTTCTTTACATATAGGGTGTGAGGGATATCTCTATGTGTCTTTACGAGCACACCCATTTGGAAGGAGACATGTGACTATATATAATGTCTTTATGTGATTTTTGGGAAGAGCTGTTTGTACAACCTGTATATTCCTTGGCATGCCCGTGTTTGTAGTATAGAGGAAGGGAGAGACAGAAGGCAAAAGCTATTCCCACACCATAACCAACTTTGGCTCCCAAAGAAAAATTCAAAATAGATTATGTTCCCTAGCAATGCCTCCAGGGTTGAACAATTTCCAAATCCACCAGCTTAATCCTTCCTCCTGGAAGGGCACTCACCTTTGAACTTCATTTTTTTTTAAACTATCATTTAAAAAAATAACAATAACATGGGCCCAGACCAGACCCTGTTGCAGCTCAGGCTCCCTGCTGGCTTCCTTTCCCTCCCCAACAACAAGAGAGCTCACCAAAGGGGCCATCTCGCTTGTAAAAAAAAAAAAAAGAAAAGAAAAGAAAAAGCAAGCGGGCTGCTTGATGAACTTGATGGAAAGAGCCAGGCTGTAAAAGACGGCATTTTGGCTTTAACAAGGCCCGCAGCCCGGAGCGCGGCCAGCTGGGTAGTCTGAACCAACCCAAGAATATTAGAACCCGGGGTCACCCGGAGCTGGGACGCCACCAGGAATGCAGGGAGGAGAGACAGTCTGGCGGGGGGGCGGCTGGGGATCACTGGGGCCCCGTGCTGCCAGCTCCCTGATGCGAGTCAACAGGCAGAGGGAGAAGCCAGGAAAGCTGGGCGGGTGCGGTGCTGTGCCCCCAGCAAGGGGCTGGCCAGCCCTCTTCATGTGGCCAGGCTCCGGGACCCCTGAGGTCGGGCAGGTGGCCACACGCATCCACTCACCAGCTCAGCAGGGACAGCACTTCAGGGAGGAAACCTCCTTGCCTTGTTACGATGCCCCCTCGACAAACTGTGGACCCACGGGGATGGGGAAGCGGTGCAGCATCCCACCCGCAGAACGGGTTGGGGAGGGAGGGTCCCATTTCCTGAGACCTGAAGCAGCAAGGTTGTGGACAGGGGTGTCCCTGGGTCAGTAGCCGAGCAGAGGAAAAGGCTCAGCACCCTCCAGGACCTTCGTTGTCCTCTGGACCCAAATGGTGGTGCCCGGCTCTGGACACGCTCGGTAAACATCTATTAACACAAATCGCCTTGTTTTGCTCAGGATTCCACGCAGCCTTGGGAGCAGAGCCTCAGTCTTAACATCTGATGGTTCTGGTGTCTGTGGCCCACCCCTCGAACACAGACACAAATAACGCCAAGACACTGGCCATATGAGTTTCCTCAGCAGCAGCAGCAGCAGCAGGTTTAATACCTAGTCCTTTCTTGGAGAATTCCTCAGAGATCGGACCCCCGCAAGCCATGCCACTGTGTGTCTCCTTGGGAAAGCTTTTCTAATTTGGGTCTGAGCTTTCCCTTTTCTTCATCCCATGCCATCCCTCCTAATGATAACCCTTTGTGCCAGGTTCAATTACACACAAAGCTCAAATGAGCAGCCCCAACTCTAAACTTGGCCCTATCCATTGGAATGGGTTGGAGGGGGGTGGATCTTGGGCATCTTGCTCTGCCCAGAAAGAACGATGCTGTTCCTGAAGGAGAAACAAAGCCAAGGATGGGCGGAGGGAGAGGGAGAGCGGGGGAGGGAATCTTCTGCAAAAATAAAAAGTTGGGAATGAAGAAACAGACCAGCGCCGGCTGCCCCAGGGCACTGGGACTGGAGGCTGAGGCTATGTCTTCAGTCAGGCCTGTTAGGACCCTGCCCTGCCCCTGGGCATGCAGAATCAACAGGAGTGCTTTGATTTTTTTCCCCTTTTTAAAGAAACGCCCTCCAGCCTGACCCTACCTACGCTCTAACTGTAGGGTCAGCAAAGGGTGAAATGAGACCATTCGCTGGGAATTTCCTGACTTCTGTGAATTTTTCTCAAGATCTGGCCGTGAGTCAGTGTGAGACACTGTGACACATGGTGTGACTTGCAGGGCGCCCCCCCCCACTCCTGGAATACCCTGAAAAGCACCTCTTGGCTGAGTAACTGAGGATGAAAAGCTATAAGCCTCCCCTTACCCTCCCCCGATTTTCCTTCCCCATTGTCACCAAATTAGAGGAGATAAGAAACTCGGTTTCATCAGGATATTCATATTCTTCAGATAGATAGAAAGATCGGTGTTGATGCAGTTGCCTTCCTTTGCAGAATTAAGCACTCTTATATGATGTCTGTTGGTCTTGATGTTTGAGGGTTTGGCAGGGGGAATGGTGGGAGGAGGGATGGGGATGAGGAGAGGCGTGGAGGAGAGAGATGATTTCTTAGATTTACAATGTTCCTGACAAGATCCTAGAACAGCCCCTGCAAGGTCCAGGTGAGCCAGACTAGGTAGGCAGGTAGATTTATGGGTTCAATTTTACTGATGTTAACAAGCAATCTGAAATAGCCAAACACAGCAGATTAATTACAATTTTGTGTGTGACTTATGACTGCCAGGACTAGAGATCGCTTGCCAGTGAAGACCAGCCACGACTAATCTCTGCTAGTGATGGTTTATAATTCCCTCCAGAGTTTGGGGAGGGGGGAGTATTTGGATCGATGACATCTTTCACAAGATCCTGGAAGTTAAAATGAAGGGAATACTGCTCAGCCATTCAAAAGAATGAAATGTTGCCATCTGCAGCAACATGGATGGAGTTGGAGAGTATCAGCTGAATGAAATGAGTCAGCCAGAGAACGAAAAATACCCTGTGGTAGCACTTATATGTGCGATCTAAGCTATAATACAGATGAGTGTATATGCAAAACAGACTCACAGATATTAAGGACAAATTAGTGCTTATCCGAAGGGAGAGAGAAGGGAGAGGGACAAAATAGGGGTGGGGGATTAAGAGATGCAAGCTACTCTGTATAAAACAGATACACAATAAGCTCATACTGTCCGTCACAAGGAATTTCGCCCATTATCTTACAGTAAGTTTTAATGGAGCATAATCTATAAAAATATTGAGTGACTAGGACTTCCCTGGTGGCCCAGTGGTAAAGAATCTGCCTGCCAATGCCAGGGACATAGGTTCAATCCCTTGTCCAGGAAGATTCCACACGCCCCTGGGAACTAAGCCCACGCACCATGACCACTGAGCCTGAACTCTCGAGCCCTGCATTCTGCACCAAGAGAAGCTGCCTCAATGAGAGGCCTGCTCACCGCAGCTAGAGTAGCTCAAGAGCAGGAAGTAGAGAAAGCCCACGCGTAGCAATGAGGGTGAATCACAGCCCAAAATACACAAATAATAAAGTTTTAAATTGACATTGAATGACTATGCTGTACACCTGAAACTCATGTAATAATATAAATCAACTATGCTTTAATTAATTAATACACACGGAATGTTTAAACGTGACTGCTAAACTGCATGTGGAGCCTGGCCCCATTCGGGGTTCTTGGGAAAGGGTGTGGAAGCATTTTGCAAACTGTCATACATTATGCAAACAGCAAGGAATCAACATCCTTATTGTGTGTTAACACCCTGCCATGGGGCCACAGAAGATGGAGACTATAAATAGCGCAGAGAATTTCTAAACATCCTAGTGAGTTGAGAGTGCCTTAGACAGCAAGGAGATTGAACCAGTCCATCCTAAAGGAAATCAGTCCTGAATATTCATTGGAAGGACCGATGCTGAACCTGAAACGCCAATACTCTGGCCACCTGATGCAAAGAACAGACTCATTATAAAAGACCCTGATGCTGGGAAAGGTTGAAGGCAGGAGGAGAAGGGGACGACAGAGGATGAGATAGTTGGATGGCATCACCGACTTGATGGACATGAATTTAAGCAAGCTCCAGGAGTCGGTGATGGACAGGGAAGCCTGGCGTGCTGCAGTCCATGGGGTTGCAAAGAGTCAGATACAACTGAGNGAAGGCAGGAGGAGAAGGGGACGACAGAGGATGAGATAGTTGGATGGCATCACCGACTTGATGGACATGAATTTAAGCAAGCTCCAGGAGTCGGTGATGGACAGGGAAGCCTGGCGTGCTGCAGTCCATGGGGTTGCAAAGAGTCAGATACAACTGAGTGGCTGAACTGAGTGAGTTGCGAGGCCAATGTTTTTATGCTGCCCTTTCAAATGCAGAAAACGAAGGGCAGACACTAAGGGAGTCACCTAGACACTGAGGAAAATGAGGCACTTCATGCCCTGAAGTCACCCCCAACCTCACCTATGCAGTCCCTTCCCCACCTTAGACCTCCCCCAAGCTGGGAAGACCAGAGCATTCTCAGTTGTAAAAAGTCAAACTAGGGAAGGAAAATTCCAGCCTGAAGCAAAGGTCTCAGAGCTCCTACACCTTCTGCCACTCTGAGGCAAACACAAGATGAATATTTCCTGGGGCTCTTTCAACCAAGGTGAAGAAGGTAATTCTCCTCTTCCCCACACCCCATCTCCCCTTCTTCTCCTTCCCCTAAATCCCCTCCCTTCTCTTCCCATCTTCTCACCACCATCCAAAGAGACAACTCTTCAGTATTCTTCTCATTCTGGGAAAAAAAAAAACATTTTTCTGAATTGCTGTCTCTTCACTGACTTGTGAAGGCAAAACAAGAAAATTAAATGAGGTCGTTGGGTAAGAAGGAATTAAATCTTAGTGAACTATGATTTCTAAATTTTTAAAAATGTTATTATATATTGTAGATTTTATTTTATAGATTTATTTTACATTCTTTTTTAAATATTCTTTCCCATGATGGTTTATCACAGGATATTGAATATAGTTTCCTGTGCTATGCAGTAGGACCTTGTTTATCCGTTCTAAAATGTAATATGTAGATTTACTTGAAATTATTTTCATTATAACTATATATATACACACACACACATAAATTTTAAACTAACAGAACCTTTCCTTTTCCTGGCCATCTACCATCCATTTTGCAGTTTTCTTGCTGAGATGCAACCCTGGGGTGGGCACTGGGGGCAGCCGGGGTTTCTCTGAGCCTGAGCTGGTCTCTCTTACTGGCAGGCCCTGGAAACATTTTCTTTCAAACTCAGCCCCAGAACCCCGGGCCATGCTGTGGTTCCCCCATATATAAAATGAGCACCTCCCATGGGCAGGTGGTGAGGCTGAATTGTTGCAAATGTGTCCAGTGTTTTAGAGTCCTGGGATTAAAGAATTTACATGAGAGAAGAAAATACAGTTCCAGAGTGGGGTCCTGCTCTGTGGTCACGAGTTCTGTCCCTGTCTCTTCTTCCCCTGGCAGGTGAAGAGTCTGTCTGCAATGCAGGAGACCCAGGTTCAATCCCTGGGTCAGGCAGATCCCCTGGAGAAGGAAATGGCAACCCCAGTATTCTTGCCTGGAAAACTCCATGGACAATGGAGCCTGGCAGACTACAGTCTTGGGGTCTCAAAGAGTCGGACATGACTGAGCAACTAACACTTTCACTTTCCTCTTTCCTACCCCCTCCATCCCTGTGTCTTAACATGACTTAGAACAAGGACTGTGAGCTAAAAGGGCTTCAGAAATCCTCTAAGTCATTTCCTAGCCTCTTTATCTTTTAATAAATTCTATTAATAATTCTACTCCTGCTTTTTTTTTTTTTTCTTCTTCAAACACCCAAAACCTTCTCCCTCCTCATGTGAATTATCAGATGAGGAGCTAGCTGGTTGGACCCAGGTCCCCTCTCAACCTGCTACTTCCTCCTGTCTCTGTTCCTGCCTCTCCTCGGCCTGTGCTCCCCATCACACCCCTTGTTTTGAACACGCCAGACGTTTTGATAACTTAAATCAAACTTGACTCTGAACCCTTGTCAGTAAATTTGCTTCTGCCTCCCAGACAGGCACTCTCTGAAAGGAGCCAGGATCCTCCTCTGGGGTGTGGGCCACTGGAGCAGGGCCCTGCTGTCCCCAAGGAGGCGCTTCTCCACTCAGGGCTTTCTGACATCAGTGTCCCAAGTGGAATGTGGGAAAACACCCAGGCAGCTGCTGGGGCGGCCGTGAGACAGCGGCCAAGAATGCCCCTGGCCCTGGCTGCAGCTGTGGCCTCAACAGGTGCGGCCTGGCCTCTGGGCACGCCTGCGTGTGTCACCTCCTCTGGACACACACAAACATCCCCGCTTGGGGCCACCGACATGGCCTCTCTCCACTCCCCCTGCCCGTCCTGAGGCCTCGGAGGCTGTGGGCACAGGACAGTCCCAAAGCGACAGAAAGCAACCGTTCACGTTTCCTCTGAACTCTGCCTTCAGCGTGAGGCTCACTGGACACGTGATGGCCGCTCACGGCCTCACTACAGGGGAGGGGGCGTCTCCGGAGACGGCGCGGCTGACCCTTCGCTGGCCGGCAGGACCCAGACGGGCTGCCTCCCCACGCTGCCCGAGCCTGGGGACAGGCCACAGCAAGGCGCTGCCCTCCTGCCCCTGGGCCCCCTCCGGCACCCCCTCCTGCCTTTCTCTCCCACAGCTGCCTCAGAGTCTCCCCTCCCAGAGTCCATACTCTCAGGGAGAGTTAGTTACCTTAGGGTGTGTGTGTGTGTGTGTGTGTGTGTGTGCGCGCGTGTATGTGTTTTGCCTCCTCAACAAGAGAAGAGTAGGTTGGGACTTCCCTGGTGGTCCCATGGTCAAGACTTCACTTTCCAATGCAGGAGAGGTGTGGGTTCAATCCCTGGTTGGGAAGTTAAAATCCCACATCCTCATGGCCAAAAACCCAGGACGTAGACAATAGAAGCAATATTGTAACAAATTCAGTAAAGACTTTAAAAATGGTTCATGTCAAAAAGAAAATAAAAGAAAAAAAACACTTAAGAACAAAAAAGGACAAGAGTAGGGGCCATGTTGTCTAGGGGGTCATGGAGCACCTCCACCCCTCACCCCCTGCCAACAATGTTGCATTCACCCCTACAGAAATCAAAACCAAATCAGAAAAACATCAGGTGTGAAGTCTCCTCTTCCAATCCCATGTGCTTTGGGAAGAAACTTACTTGTGTCTTCCTTATCTATATTTTGCTCTCTTTCATTGTGTTTTACTTTGCTTTTCCCAGAGGCTATTAAACGGAGTACCATGAAACTTCAGTGGAGAAATGCTGAAACATTCAGAGCTGAACAAAGTACAATAGGACTTCTCGGCACCTTAACTTAGTAATGCTAAGTCACTTCAGTCATGTCCGACTCTGTGAGACCCCATGGACAGCAGCCCACCAGGCTCCTCCGTCCACAGGATTCTCCAGGCAAGAATACTGGAGTGGGGTGCCATTTCCTTCTCCAACTTAGTAAAGGCTGCCATAATCACCATGAGAGAGGTGCAGAATTTGGGGTCTTCCAAATTTGCTTAACCTCGAAATCCCCTCTTTGNCCAGGCTCCTCCGTCCACAGGATTCTCCAGGCAAGAATACTGGAGTGGGGTGCCATTTCCTTCTCCAACTTAGTAAAGGCTGCCATAATCACCATGAGAGAGGTGCAGAATTTGGGGTCTTCCAAATTTGCTTAACCTCGAAATCCCCTCTTTGGAAGGCTATTTCGAGGAAGTGACATCGGTTCCGTCAATGCTTCAGTAGACGTCAGCTCTTCTCACGAATGATGTACCGCACCCAGCAAGGATGGTGCCCAGGCCAGCGCTCATTAAAGCCCAACATCTCTGCCTTCCTCAGGCCAGAAGAATAGAAATGCATCATCTTCTGGAACTCCTAACTGTCTCAGGAGAAGAAGCCCTTTGGCCAAGGAGGGATTCCCTCTGGTCTTTGCCAGGGTGTGTTTTGCCCTGGATAGTGAGGGGATACCCAAAGCTGTTCTTTCCACCATGGGTCCTTGTGAAAAGCCAGACCCCTCAGTTGCCCATCCCCAGCAGTACCAGCATCAGGGCAATAAAAGCACTGCAAAGCCCAGAAAAGTCCAGCCCCACCACTGGGGCTGGGACGACTCTTTTAATTACAACCCTCACCCTCCTGCTGACCACCTTCTTAGACCTAGTCCAACTTCTTTGGAGCCCCTCATGAATCAGCTCTCACCTCCCGGTGCCATGGGGGTTGGGGGTTACTGTAGTGTCGGTGTGACAAGCTATGGGACCTGTGCCCTTGTTCTGGATGTCTCCCAACCACCCTATGACCTGGACACACGTCCACCCTGTGTTGCTTTCTTCAAGTCAGGGGGAAGAGAGGGGTGGTCTGCTAGCTTCCTGGGAATGCTGGCAATGTCGGAGAATGGCTGGGAGTGGGGAGGACTATCAGGGCCAAGCCAACAGACGGGGCCAGGGCATTTGGAGAAGCCAGGCCAGTTCCCACAGGTCACCGACATGGAAGCTTTGTAAACAGAGCTCACTTGCAAAGGATCTGTGTGGCCACTGCCATCCGGGGCAGGATCACTGCTGACAGTGCTTCTGCCCATCACGTCCTCCTCATTTTCTCCCACACTGGCCCTACAAAGAAGGGTGGGAATTGGGTGGGAAGCAAGCAGATGACATCCCTGGGCAATGTTCAGGGTTTCTAAGAACCACACCAAGCACCTGCCAGCCAGCTCCTGTTTCTTCCTCTTCCTCTCCATGGGCCTGAGTGCCCTCTGGGTACTGAGTTGAAGCACAACTCCGGGGACACCCACGCTCTGTGCTTTGGTGCGTTCACTGTGCACCTTGGAGCCTCCGTGTGTCCATCTGTGCCATGAGCATAGTGGTGCCCTCCTGGCCTGTCTCATGGAGAGGAGTTGGCCTCTCCGATTCACAGCAGAGAGAGAACTAAAAGCGACTCTCCCTTCCATTTCCCCAAAGCTTTTGCTCTTCAGCCTCTCTCCCCCGCGAAGATCGCAGCCAGACTCCCTCTCGGCCAACACTCGAGGCCACAGGAGACCAAAGGTCCCACCTCATTCGATTCCAATCACAGAATTACAGGGTGAGAGCCCCTGAGCTGCCCTACCTGGGCTGCAAATTGTATCACAGAAAAGGCAGCCCCCACCTGCTTACCACTCATCTACTCTAACTAGACCCGAGCGTCCCTTCCCCTCTGCAAAGCCCTTTCCTGGGAAGAACTCAGAGACTGTGGCCGAGCAAGTATGCCTTTGATCCTGACAAGAATGAATGGAAGTGACCCTACCTCCATCTTCCCAGCTGGTCCATTTGGAGCGAGAGGGCAGGACCACTGGGAGGAGGAAAGAGGGAAATGGGTTCATTCCTGCCCCCTCCCGACTTCCCCCAGCCAGCTGCCAGGTCAGTGCTTCCAGTTACGGAGGCTCTAAAACCGGTTCCCAGCATAAGTCAACTGGAAGGCGCCCAGGATGATGAGAAGGTGCCTTAGCCCAGACAGAAGAGCCCTCCGGGGCAGCCACAAAGCGCTCAGGATAAGCCCTTTCCCGGTTCTGTGCTGCGGCTCCTTTATCCTCCTGATTGTAACTCACAAAGCCTCCATCAACGCCGTCTCAGACTCCGGGATCTGTAGATGGGAGTCACAGCCCTTTACACACCCTATCGATCTGTAGATGGGAGTCCCAGCCCTTTACACACCCTATCCGTCTGCAGGGAGCTGATGGAGGTCATTGTCCTCAGCCTCCGACTTCCCTGAAGTCCCAGCAAAACCACCAGATCTCAGAGCTTAGGGCCGGACAGGGAAGAGGCCAGAGGAACCCCAAGCTGTAACGTGGGAGGGTGAGGACCGACTAAGCCGGATGAGGCAGGATGGCAGACAGAAAAGGAAAAAGAAGGGGGGAACATTTCACCACAAAACCTTTCCCAACGGAGCGACGGGACTAGGGAGGAAGGCCGCAAAAGGGCACACGGACGAGTAAATATAAATACGCTTATTTTCGGGCTGGGGGAGGGGGGAACGGATGCTGGTGGTCTCCGGCTTCTTCCTGGTGGGTCGGGCGCTGGTCCCAGGGAGGAGCCTGGGCGCTCTCAGCCCTGGCGCGGCGGCCCGACGGGGCGGCCAGCGCGGAACCGCAGGACCAGGGCGGCCCCGGGCGGAGGCTCCGCCGCACCTCGGGGAGGGTCGGGCGGAGGTGTGAGCAGCACTTTGACATGTGGCCGCGCCGAAGGGCGAGTTCTCAAAGCCCGCATTCATGGACCCGACGCGCAGGGGCGGTGAACAGGAAAAAAATTGTTTCCCCCCATCGGCCTCGAAAGGTGGGTTCCTGTTTATTAATCGAGGACCACATCAAGAATGCAGGGTTACAAATGTTCCTTCTCAGGAGCGCAGTAGCTGGTGGCTGGAGGTAAAAAACTGAAAATTCCATCCGGTGGACAAAAAGCTGCCGCTGTGGGTGTACACAGCACACACACACACACACACCGCGGTTAGTTTCACAAGGAAAATTCTACAAAAGGATGGGGAGGCAGTGAGAGAGTATCTTGCTGAGGGTGAAATGCTTTCCCTAGGGCTGGAAACAGGCCTCCTGCTGGAAGCTCTCTGGTGGTGGGCTTAGCAGCAGTCCTTGCACCCCCTTTCTTCCTGCAAGGCCCGCTCAATCCCCACCCCCCACCCCCACACACAAACACACTTCTTCCTTCTGAGCTGGTAGTAGTCAGAAACGCTCAAGGGAATTTTTTTTTTTTTTCAAGATCATTAGCAATTAGTTCCCTGTAGAAATCGGGGAAAATCGAAAAGAGGACCTTGGAAGAGGTTCAGAGAAATTCATTCATCAGGCAAGGCTGGGCCAGACCAGGAGGGTCCCCCGCACCCCACCCCCGCCATTCGGAGACCAGGCGGCACTTCCCACCTACAGCAGGCACCGTGGAAAAGGAATTAAAGGAGCAAACTGCAGATAAGATGGAGACTCCGGTTTCCTTTGAAGCTTAATTAAAGCAAACTGATCAGGCCTTACACTGGGCTGGCTGCAGACTTCCCAAACGGCAGGGATAATCGCTAACAGGGAGCCATGTTATTCCAGAGTCCAAGGATGAAGAGGAAGCTGGTTCAGGCTTCCAGTGCGGTAGAGAAAAATCTGAACTGTGATAATTAAATATAAATCACGCCAGGGGGCAAAAAAATATCCTTGCCTTCTCCAGATAAGGGGGAAAGGGAGCAGCAGAGGAAATGGAGGAAGTAGATTCAGGGCTATCTACATTTCATTTCTTCCTCTGACAGATCCTAACGGATTTCTAGGTGAAGGGAATCAAAGAGGCCTGTCACCAAGTCACAAAGCCATCTCAAACACATGCACGCCGTCCACTCCAGCCAGCTCCCAGACCACCGGCACGTTTTATAATTTCTTGACACTACAAATACTTGGCAGCGCTGAAATTGCCCCGGTGAGATCAACCTGGGGCTTCATCTGCAGTTCTGAGGTGCTCTCCAAGAGTTTGTCAGAGCCTAGCCCCAACAACCACTGCTCATCTTATTCTAATATGGTAGGAAAATGCGTCCTCCTTCCCATGCCTGCCCACCACCCTCTAAGCGAAGGGAAGGTCTCCACTTGGTGTGCGGGGCTGGTGCTTTTGCTGTTGACTCGGCCTCTCTTGTTTTCCATTCACACGGCAGCCTGGTGGCCTGAGTCAGAAGACCAAGACTCAGACCTTCCCTTTCCAGCCCTTTGGCTGCAGGCCTTCCACCCTCCTGCCTGGCGAAGGAGGCCAAGGCCAAGTCCAGGTTGGGAAGCCATAGAGGAGAGCAGCCACAGGGGAGTCATGGGTCAGAGGGGTCCACTGGAAGGGGACGAGGTAGGGTGAACAGAGAAGGGAAGAGAAACAGGAAGCTGCTGCCTTGGCGATGCCTCCAGGAGCCCAGGGATGCCAGGCAGGTAGATGCCATCAGCCGTGAGGCCGCTGTTTGCTTCTGGCCACAGAGTAAGATTTCACCCCATGTTAAGACATTGACATGGGACTTCTCTGGCAGTCCAGTGGTTAAAGACTTCACCTTCCAATGCAGATTGGTCAGGGAGCTGGGCTCCAATATGACTCAAGGCCAAAAAAATCAAAAGGTACAATGGAAGTAATATTATAACAAACTCAGTAAAGACTTTAAAAAAGAAAGAAAAAAAAAAACTTTACAAAAATAAAAGACATTGACATATTGACATCTTTCTCTTTGAAGTCAGAAGTTCTTAGAGCTTACAATGTGCATTTCACTCAGTGCCATTTTGGTCTTAGAGCTGCTGCTGTTGTTAAGTCGCTTCAGTCGTGTCTGACACTGTGTGACCCCATAGATGGCAGCCCACCAGGCTCCTCTATCCCTGGGATTCTCCAGGCGAGAATACTAGAGTGGGTTGCCATTTCCTTCTCCCTTAGTTAGAGAAGGTGGTATAATTTCNCTGTGTGACCCCATAGATGGCAGCCCACCAGGCTCCTCTATCCCTGGGATTCTCCAGGCGAGAATACTAGAGTGGGTTGCCATTTCCTTCTCCCTTAGTTAGAGAAGGTGGTATAATTTCCCCTCTCCACAGGTGAGAAGACAGAGGTACAGAGAGGTACTGGATCAGGAGGAATCCAGGCAGGATTCCTCAGGCTTATAAGGAAAGACCGTAAAGATCTTTCAGGAAGTTTGGAGGAATCTGTTTGCTAACCACCTGTGTCCAAAAGCTTCATTCCATCCTTGACCCCCTCCCTGAGCCAGGCCTGTGGACAGAGCAAGCTCCATCAGACCCCAGCCTCCAAGTGCCCCTCTCCAGGAATGACAGCTGGGCCTGGATCCCTGAGAGCAGAAACATGAAATTCTGCCTTACCCCTCATCACGTAGAGACCTCCCCAAAAGTCTCAGACAAGCCTCATGGCAAGGCCCACAGAATTCAGTGTTTCTTCCTAGGCCATACCATAAACAAAGTGACTACCTTTTAGTGATTTCCTTGTTGATGACATGCTCAACCCTGCTTCTTTCCTCCTGTCTGGGAGATGGCTGAGATCTAACTTACTAAACAGGCCCCACTTCGTGTTCACCTGCAATCCAGAATAGCCCTCATTTTCCCTGGTTCCTCCCTGCCCATCATTCAGTCTGAGCCCAGATCTTATAATAAGCCTCTCCCTAGCCCTTCCTCCTGAGATGTCCATGGCTCTTCAGGGCCTGTTCCCCTCACTGCAGCAAGTTAGTGAACTTGGCTTTAAGTGGTGATGTGCATTCTTGGTGGTTCTTATCTGCATCTGACCACAGCCTCTGCAAACTCAGCTTCCTCAGGGATGATACTGATGCTGAGATATCACCTTGTTATCAACACCTGGTTCTCCAGAGAGAGAGGACACAGGCCCTAACCGTGGGGTAAAGGGCTCCGTTTCTTCTTCTCTTGTCTCCTGGAGGCCACATCTCCAGGCTGCATCTAGGATTCCGAGAGGGGAAATGAGCAGAGGGACACCTTGAGATCCGAAATGTATGTGTTGATTTTGTCTTGTTGTTGTTATTTTTAATGTTTACATTAAAAATAGTCATTTTTTCTGATTCAAAAAGAAACAGTTAAAAAAACTCAAACTCTAAGCTAACCTGAAATCCACAAGACTGTTAATCACCACTAACATTTTGGTAACCCATCTCTTAATACACCTGTCTGTGAACATACTTATGCCTTCTGAATAAGTGGGAGATCATACATACTGGTGTTCTTCTATAATGCACGCCTTTTTCTCTTTCGCGGTCTTTTTTCTTATCTCCAGTCTCTGCCCCTTCAACACTTCCCCTGCAGGGCACCAGTGCTGCCCCATAGCCCCGCTCGGATCTCCACTCACCTTCCTCCACACAGCAGCGAAAGTGAAAGCTGCTCAGTCGTGTCCAGCTCTTTGTGACCCCATGGACTATACAGTCCACGGAATTCTCCCGGTCAGAATACTGGAGTGGGTAGCCATACCCTTCTCCAGGGGNCCTCCACACAGCAGCGAAAGTGAAAGCTGCTCAGTCGTGTCCAGCTCTTTGTGACCCCATGGACTATACAGTCCACGGAATTCTCCCGGTCAGAATACTGGAGTGGGTAGCCATACCCTTCTCCAGGGGATCTTCCCAACCCAGGGATCGAACTCAGGTCTTCTCCCGTGCAGGCGGATTCTTTACCAGCTGAGCCACAAGGGAAGCCCAAGGGTAGAGGGTGATAAAAGCCCCCACTCCTGGGGAAAGTCTAGATTTTGACAATGGACATTGGACAAAGAGACAAAGACAGATACACACATGCAGTTAAGTAATCTCTGATTAGAAGCCAGAAGATGGGGACTTTCCTGTGGTCCAGCAGTTAAGGCTCAGCATTTCCAGTGCAGAAGATGCTCGTTCAATGCCTGGTCAGGGAACTAGGGACCACGCAGCCAAAACAAAATAAAATAAAAATAAGGCAAAAGCTGCTATTGAAATGTTCCTATGATAAACTTAAAAAAAATCCTTGAGAAAAAAAAGTATCTAAAAAATAAAATAAAAAGTCAAAAGACTTTTATCTTGTGGATGTGGTCCTATCTATAATTTTAAAGATTGTTGCTGGGCTATAACTGAGTTCTCCTCAAAATATACTGACTGGTAGGACAAACAGAACAACCCCAGACATCCTCCTCCTCTTCCTCCCAAAACGAAGTTGGATAAGGTTGGGTGTTGGGGGGGGGGGGTGTAGTTTCTATGTGGATTTCAACACACTCCAAAGCCCCTTTGGATGGTACTTCCAGTCTGATCTCTGTGTGTAGCCGTGTTCTGGCCCGGCTGGTACCCTACCAAACAGAATTCCCCTCTGCGCCTACAGAGCACCTTCTTGCTCTCTCTCACTGCTAATTATCTAAAATCGTTCACCGTCTGGTATAACATTCTCAAGACACCAGCTATGATCAATGGCCGTGTCCTAATGCACTGCTTTCCACGGCGTGTGATAAAGATGGATGTCATTTTACTCAACTTTACTTTTTTAAAATTCAGATGAACATTAAGGGTGAATTTAATGGTAGTTATTTGTTGAAGAATCAACTTATTGCACAAGAAAGGGATATCCTCAGTGAGGCTACAAAAATGCATGATTCACATCCAGCATTTCAGGAGTGTGTTTTTTGCCTTAAAGGAGGGTACACATCTGGGTGCCTGTCTGTAAGTGTGTGTGTCTGCATCCATAAGCCTGGACCTCTGGTCTCTGGCCTTTTAAATCAGGACCAGGTTGCCTACCACATACTTCTCTTCTGCCTGTCACTCACCAGAAGCGGCCCCTTGCAGGCTGGAACTCTGCTGTGAAAACAGGTGCAGCCGAGTTCATCCAAAAGATTAAAAAAAAAAAAAAAAGAAAGACTCCAAAACAAAAACTTTCCACTCAGAGCAGGCAAGCTTTGCTTTTTTTCAAATAAGTGTTACTTAACAGAAAGTCTTGTAGAGCTCGTAAAACCCTGGAACATCTGGTAAACGGTGTCAGTTTTACACGTCCTCCAACACAGGGTACACGACTCGTGTTTCCACTGGCGTAACTCAAGGACGCTGGTGCGTCTCCGGGCATCCCGCCCATCCTGATTTTCATGGGATGATCCCAAGCCAGCAGATCTGTCTCTCTTTCCACCAGGCCAGCAACAGACAACAGAAAACCTCAGAACCCAGACCCAAGAGGCGAGAGAGATGGTGGGGAGAGGGGAAGCCGCCGAGAACATCATCGCTACTGTGACAGGCGCACGTGGCATGCCAGGAGATTGGGGAGGGGACACAGATCAGGGTGCTGCAAGTGACGGGCACGATGACTTCCCTGGGCGCCTTTAAAATACCATGAGAATCTGTGTCTTTAACATTTAGCCATTTATCCCAGTTGTTAAACAGCCCACCTTTGGCCTGAGTTGGATGCCAGGGGTTGAGGGTTACTCAGAAACACTGAAAATCAATATTTCCAAAGTTGTCTGGAAATGAGGTCACAGCCCCATCCGCAGATGCTATTTGTTATACCTGTTTTTATATCCTGGCAAGAATGAACCCCAAAGGCTCCACCATGAGACTCTGACTTTGCTATCAGAAGACGGCTTCTTGCATCCCTTCTGGACTGTGTTCCCACCATGTGACTGTCGCCCCAGGGACAGCCATGAGAAAACATCTGAGAAACCACCTAAACTTTGAGCTCCCAAGCAAACATCTCAGAAAACAAACCCTTGCTTTTTTGCAAACCCTCACACTCTTGCATTTCTCTTCAGAATCTATCTAGGGCTCAGGATTGTCCTAAAACCTGGACACAGGGCAGTGCAAGCACCCAGGAATGAGCTGAGGACCCCGGCCATAGGAGGGCTAACTGTGTGTATTTGGGCAAGTCCCCCACTTAAGCCTCAATATCTTCATCAGAGAAATTGCTGTTTCTCACAGACTTGATGGGAGACTCATACAACTTAATACACATGAATGTGGTCTGTAAGACATTCCACAAGTGTTACTTCCAGTTATACCTACGTAATTGCTGACCTCTTCGTCTTTTCTATAGTCTTCCCTAACAAAAAACCCAGTTCTGGCTAATGAATTAACAGAAAGTCTGCCGAAAGATTTCTGGGAAAGAAATTTTGCTGCTGATTAAATACACTGATGTTAAACAAGAGAGCTCTCTGGTACACTCCCTTCCCTGTGCTTCCTGACTTTGAAAGCAGAGCTGCAGCAGCCATTCTGTCATCATGAGACCACAAGTGCAAGAATAAAAACTCCATTATGTTGAAGATGGGAGAAGGCATGAAAAGGACCTGGATCCTTGATGACATCACGGAGCCAATGCCAACAAATTCCTCTTTGGGACTTCTTGTTATATGGAAAAGAATATGCCCTGCTTATATAAGTCACTGGGTTTTCTGTTCCTTGCAGCTGAATGCCTTCTAACAGATCTAGTCCCTCTGTTAGCCGTTTTCATAGGACCTCATATTTTCCTCTGAAGAGCTTATCACAGTTACAATCACTTAATAAGGTATTTCTTAAGTTCAGAAGTTTAGTTACATTCACAACTTGGACAGAATTTATTTCTAAATATTTCAATATATCTAGTTAAATTACTGAAATAAATTATTTAATTCTTAGTATAATTATCTACATGTATATATATTTTTATAATTATCTATGGGGGCTTCCCAGGTGGCTCAGTGGTAAAGAATCTGCCCACCCATGCAGGAGCCACAGGAGACGTGGCTTTGATCCCTGGGTTAGGAAGATCCCCTGGAGAAGGAAATGACAACCCACTCCAGTATTCTTGCCTGGAGAATCCCCATGGATAGCGGAGCCTGGTGGTCTACAGCCCATGGGATTGCAGAGTCAGCTTCGACTGAGCACATAATTATCTATCCAGTNCCTGGGTTAGGAAGATCCCCTGGAGAAGGAAATGACAACCCACTCCAGTATTCTTGCCTGGAGAATCCCCATGGATAGCGGAGCCTGGTGGTCTACAGCCCATGGGATTGCAGAGTCAGCTTCGACTGAGCACATAATTATCTATCCAGTGTCTCAGTCCCCATTTAGACTTAAGTCTATGAAAGCAGGAACCACCTTTGCCTGTTCATTGCCAAATCCTCAGGTCCTAGATCAGGGTCCAGCGTATAGAAGTTGCTCAGTAAATATTGGTTGGTTAAGAAATAGCTCTGGTTCTGAATGGACACTGGTCACTTCACTTCTTAACCCCAGTAGCACTGATGTGGCGTTTGCTCTAATGAGTGTTTAGGTTCTGGCAACGTGAAGGGGCCTCTCCACCATTTTACTTCCAACACTCCCTAGAGTCAGATTTTTATGCCAGTTGAACCACATCCCTTGTGGAGATAACACACAACACTGACCCCTTAGAGGACCCTCAGTAAAGACTTGTTGAGCAGAATTTGCAGCCTCCCAGAGTTGTTTCCAATAAGATAAATGCATTCTGCTTTCCAAAGGCTGTTTGAATCCTTTCTTCAGAAGTGTGAGCTTCACCCTCAGCTTTGAGAGCAGGAAAACACCTCAGTAACTAGTACCCACCCATATACTTTCTTGATTTTGCTTCAAGAAGAAGGAAGAACATTTTTCTCGGTGAGAAATCTTCCCATTCTTGCTGCTTCCTGGGCTGTGTTACCACTTCTAGCCTCAGCTGGAACTAGCAACCCCAAAGCTGCCCCAGAAAAGAAGGAAAAAGAATTAAATCACACCACCCACCAGGGATCGGGAGTTTACAGAATAGTTTCCCAGTGGTTGGCTGCGAACACAGTGTGGAGGGTGGTCTCTGCCTCCGTTGCTGGTCTCCGCGTCCTCCCCATGCGCCAGGGGTGTATATTACCTTTCTCTCTGTTAAATGCCAACACACAAACTCCTGGAAAGGGTCCATCAGTAATTCCAAGACAGGATCTCCCACATAAAGCAAGAGGATCCTGAGTTTCAGCTTCCTGTCTCCATTCACAATGTACCTTCCAAATGGAGAGAGAGAGACTGGTTCCCGCGGGGCCATAAAGCATCACATCAAGAACCAGGATTCCAGACCTGGGAACTCTGCCACTTCCTGGTTATATAATCCTGGCATCTTATCCAAATCTCCATAACACTCACTCTCTGCCTTGCTCAAACTGGGACGTAAACGAGACAACCCATGTGAAAGCGCAAGCTTGTCGCAAAGTAAGCCTCGAAAAAACTTCAGATATTTTTATCCAGGCTCAACCAGAGACACTATTACCAATTAAGCTTATGCATCAGGAGTTGTTAAATGGCCTTTGAGACCTTTCTTCCTGATTGGCCAGTTCCCCCAGCCCTCTCTGGTCCTGCCTGTGTTGTCTCTGAGTCCACCCGTCTCTCCTAGTCTCACTTTCTAAAGGGGCTCCTCCTGCTTGAAAGATGCTTCCTACAACTTTTGGGGAGCCCAGGACCTGACTTGGTGACTGCCTTAGTCACCCTGAAGTGACTCTGCCAGGCAAGTCATCTTCCTTCAGCTTGTTTGCATCCTCTGAACATCAGGGAAAATAATTGCTCCTTTGCAGGACTGTTATAAGGTAGGAAAATTAAATAATATTTGTTAAGTGCCAGGCATGTATTGGACACTTAAGTTTGTTTTGGTTAACTCAGGCACATGCTAGGTTGAATCTAAAATAATAAATATCAATGATATGCATAATAATAATAGTATTGAATGTATAATATTACTGAATATTATTTACTATTATTGAATATTGATGTTATGAAGAATATCAATATCATTATTGAATAATGTTACTGAATTATTGGAAAAGGAAATGGCAAACCACTCCAGTATCCTTGCCTGGAAAATCCCATGGACAGAGGAACCTGGTGGGCTGTAGTCCATGGGATCACAGAGAGTTGGGCATGACTGAGCAATTAACACTAACACTAACATGAATTATCAGCTTTGAATAATAATGATGGTGATATTACTTACTACAAATACTAGAAATATTAAGGGCTTTTTATTGCTAGTATTTATAATAAATAATATCACCATCATCATTATTATTCAAGCTAATAATTCAGTAATATCATTCAATAATAATAATATTGATATTATTCATAATAATATCAATATTCAATAATGGCAAATAATATTAAGTAATGCTATTATTATTATGCATGATATTAGTATTATTATTTGAGATTCTACTTAGCATATATCTAAGTTAACCAAAACAAACAGACACACAAACAAACCAGAAGTAAGGGCAAAAAACGTTTTCTTTTCTTAAAGCCGAGATGCAACTTGGCAGTCAGCTGGGGTCTGGAAAGGGAGCGTGCCAGCCACCCAGCGCGCTGCCGCTTGCTTCCCGGGAACACAGAACATCCTGCTTTAAAGCCGAAGCCCCACTGGGCAGGGTCCAGAGATGCCTGGCACATAACTGGCATCTCCACACAAACACAGAAGAACGTGTGGTTGCAGATGTGTACAGATCTAGATGAAAAATCAAGTTCCTGATGGACCCCACCAAACGTATATTTTAGATGGGTTTTCTTTCTCTCTCTGTCCCTCCATGTGTGTGTCCCTCTGGCAATACTCTGGACTCCTGAAAATAGAGGTTTATTATGGAAATGCTGACAGACCCTTAAATAGAGCACTGTATTTGCAACACTGTAATTATGCCTCCATTGAAAAGCTCCAAAGAAAATATGATTTCCTTGTGCAAATAAATCATGCATGACTCTAAAGGCTGTCTCTTATACACATCTAGATGTGTATAAGAGACAGTTNACTGTAATTATGCCTCCATTGAAAAGCTCCAAAGAAAATATGATTTCCTTGTGCAAATAAATCATGCATGACTCTAAAGGCCCAGATTTAAATCACCTGAACCATAAAGAACCGTCGTCTTCCATATATAAAGGGATTACAAATAATGACTTTAAAAAAAAAAAAAAAAAACTAGGCCTGTACCAGGGAAACGTAGACACACTTGCGCAGTCTTCATAAAATTGGACCCACATCTGACTAGCGTCCAACGGCATAAGTAGGCACTATGACAGTGTTGATTTGATTGACCTAGAAATTGCCCTTGAATAAATAAAAGATATCTTCTCCCATCCACACCCTACACAGGACTCTTGTTTCTCTCTTTCTCCTCCTCCCTTCCTCCTCTTATTCTGACCACACCTTCCGACCTCCACCCCCAACCCCAGCCCCACCACTAGCATTTGCTCTGAGACATTCCTCGGCTCAGCAGATGATCTAGGGCCAGACCCTGCAGTTAACTGCCTCAAGGCAATGCAGTCACTCAGGTGTGTCTGGTGGTTACAGACAGGCTCACTCCCCCTGGAAAATGTGTTTCTCCATACTCTCGACACACATCTCATTGAAGACAGGAGGCCACCGATCCTTGAGAACAGCACCTTGACAAGCACCAAATGTGCCTGACATCCAACGTGGCTCTGCAGCCTGGGCAAAATTTGCTCCAGATTTCGCAGTCATCCCACCAAGCCCTGGAAAAGGGGCCCTTCTGTGCCTCTGCAGCAGCTCCCAGCGGTAATCAGAGAAGCCCAATACTATACCGTAGCATGGGCTTTTTTGTTCCAGCCAGCTTGTGGTTTGCTTATTTTCAAACAGTTATTGATACTTCCAAATGGCAGTCACTAAATGACAGGTTTCATTTAGATGATTATCAAAAATGAAACTCACAGCATTTGAGGCCATCATTCGTTTTCCTAATAGCAAAAGAAAACCTGTGTTCTAATTCTACAGATCTCATGTGCTTATCCACACTTATGTATACCTATGAAAACCAAAACTGTTCTGTGGCATTAGTTTTTTCAACAGCATAACCATATCCAGATATTTTTCACAGATGTAATTTTCATAGTTGGGAGTGAGTTCACTCCTATGAAGCCTTGCATATTACAAATGATTCAATTATGTTCCTGCTGATTTCCTTATCAAATTTATTTTATTACCTTCTGATTCTTTGAAAATTGAGTAACAGAGAGTTGTCTAAAACTGCACATAGCCCAGATGGCTCAGTGGTAAGGAACTCGCCTGACAAGCAGGAGACGTGAGTTCAATCCCTAGGGTGGGAAGATCCTCTGGAGAAGGAAATGGCAGCCCACTCCAGTATTCTTGCCTGGAGAATCCCATGGACAGAGGAGCCTGGCGGGCTACAGTCCACGGGGTCACAAAAGAGTCAGACACTACTGAGCAACTAAACAACAACAAAACCCCCTACAAACTCACAGCCCCTGCGACCCAGGCCTGGTAAGGGCTATAGTAAAAGCAAGTCGATAGAAAACAAATACACTTGGAAGCAACTGTGAATGTCCTTCTGTTCTTTTTAGAAAACACCAAATTAGGGGTGGGGAAGAAACGTGTTTAACATAATAAATCAACTTTAAGACCCTTGTATGGACTGAACTGTGTTCCCCCTCAAAATCCTATGTTGAAGCCATAACCCCCAAAGTGACGGTATCTGGGGAATGGGGCCTTTAAAGAGGTGATTAAGGTTAAATGAGCTCACGAGGTGGGCCCTAATCCAACATGACTGGTGTCCTTAAAAGAAGAGGAAGAGACGCGAGTGGTGCACAGACTAAGCCACGTGAGGACACTGCCAGGAGACGGCCGTCTGCAAGCCACGGAGAAAGACCTCGGGAGGAACCAGCCCTGCCCGCACCTTGATCTTGGCTGTCCAGCCCTCAGAACTGTGGGGAAACAAATTTTCGTCTTTCAAGCCACCCAGTCTGTGGCGTTTTGTTATGGCAACCGTAGCAAACAAATATCAGCCTCTTCAGATGTCCTTCACGCTTGTTCTCTCGCATCAGAGCTTCCTCCACAAAAACTCCACTTACTGCCTCTCTCTCTACAGCCCCCAAGCTTTCCCGAATGCCCGTTCCACGCCTGCTTTCATGTCTCTCTTCCTGCTGCCCTCTGTGGTTCAGCTCTTTATTACCTATATCAGATGGGCCACCCTCGCCATCTTAGCCTTTGCCCATGTTATCCTGCCCAGTATCAGAGATTCCAGAAAATTAAAAGCCTTTCTCAGAGAGAGGGAGAGAGGCTATGAGGATTACCACAATCTGCTGCCCTTGTTACAGACTTTAAGATGATAACATAGGGTAAAAAGCAACTGGGACAAGAAAGCAAACAGTGAAGGTCAAAAAGATAAACGCAAATGCTGTGGTAGCATTGCGGCATGATGTCAAAAGTTTAGTAGAAAGGACCAATTATTTCTCATCATTAAAAGCAAAGCAAACAAACAGAAAAGGATCCGAGTGTTCGACTAACAGGTTTGCTCTCCTGACAATCTTGATAAAAACGTTAACATCCTAGCCACCCAGTAAGAAGGCAGGCTGCTTGAAAGGGAATGTTAGAGTCTTACAAGTCTTACACCGGCTCCTGGCTCTTCTCCAGGGGCAGGTGTAAGAAAAGCAAGCCTCGTCTGGCCATCCCAAACAGAAGAGAAGTGGGGGAGAAAGAGGGGACCCAACAGTGCTCAATGGAGTAAGGACCATTTAAAAAACACCAACAGAAAGTCTGATTTGTGTGTGTGTGTTTCAGAATGGGCTTGTTTACAACTGACTCCCAAAATATTTAGAAATATCATGGGGGAGAAAAGGTCACCACCGACTCCAACAAATTCTACTGTTAGTCAGCAGAGCGACTGCAAATCTGGATTCCGGCATCTGGGTGCAATTATGACAGCATTTACAACACACCCTTCACCTTCAAAGCCCTTTTGCCAGCGTTAACTTGGGAACCCTCCCAGCAGCCTGGGAGGGGAGGTGTGATTATAACTATCTTGGAGAGAGGGAATAAGGAAGCCCGAAGGAGGCTCTCCCAGGCCTGACGGAGAGGCATCCTGCATGTCCAATTCCTTGGCAGACACTGGCCCTCTAGGGCTCCCCTGGTCTCCAAGGACTTTCCAGACTTCCTCTGGTGTAGGAGCCATCCAGAGAGGAGGCCACCGACTTACAGCTGCTAGTCCCCAAGGACAGACATAGTTCCTCTCCCTTGGGGTGAGGAAAGCTCATTTCTGGATCCAAACAGAGAACTCAGCTCCAACCATTAGTTTTCAGTCTTCTTCCAATACATGCTGCCTTTGTCCACTGTCAACTCAGCTAAGCTGTAACTGGGATTCCCAGAACTCCCTTCCCACTATGGTTCCAGATGAGGGCTGGCCACCAGAGAACTTGGAGTGGGATTCGAGGGCTGGAACGGAAGCAGCCTGTATCACAATAGGAGGGCAGTGTCAAGCACCAAGTGCTTCTGTGGCCCGCACCTGTGGCCGCTGGTCCACTGGCCTGTCTTGTTGGAGGAGAGCTTGCAGGATTGCTTCCTTCCACTGCTCTGAGTCCCAGGCCAGGCACGCCTACAGTGTCATGGAGACAGACACTGGTTGCTACAAGGCATCCATACGGTTAAGGTGAGAGGTGATGAGTGATGCACCCAGGTTCTAGGAGGCTCTCCCCCAATTCACATCCAAGCTTTTCTTTCCAATTGCTAACATGGACCAGCAGTGATGTCAGGCCACCATCAGACACAGAGGTAAGAGGGTTCCATCCATTTCTTCACCAGCTACAGATGGGTAAGTGATCATTTTTTACAGAAAATCTCTTATTGACCATATCACCCATAGTGATTTCGCTTCCTTGATCAAACCCTAACTGACACAGAGCATTGACTACATATACAATCACAGAGCCTCCAAACCCAGTGGGCCCCACAGGATGCCTCTGAGGTATGTACAATGGTGTCCACAGTCAGTATGGAAATCCAGTTTCCCCATTTCTCTCTCATAGGTCTGCTTGGCCTCCGTCCCTGTGAATGAGGACTCAGAAGACCTGTGAATAGGAATTCTAACCCCAAAGCACATCTCCACTCCTCTCTTCTTCCAAGGACTCACTCCCATCCTACTGGTGTGGGCAACATGGTGACCGCAGCTTGTGCTCTTAGAAGGAGAGTGTTTCTTTAATGAGGAGCTGCCTAAAAGGAGCTCCATCCATGCACATTTCAGCAACAAGGGTGAGGCTAATTTGGGAGTGTGGTGGCTTCACTACGCAGTCTACATATTTTCCAAGAAAGGCCAAATAGGGAAGAAAGAGAGAAAGGGTTCAGTACAACCTTCCCAAGGGGCCTCCACTTATCCAAGAGGAGTATAGCCGTATTCCCCCAAAGCCACACTACAAGGAGCACTGGGGGCACCTGTGGATGAATTAGGGCTTCTTAGGTGGCTCAGGTGGTCAAGAATCCTCCTGCGATGCAGGAGACCCAGGTTCGATCCCTGGGTGGGGAAGATCCCCTGGAGAAGGAAATGGCTACCCATTCCAGTATTCTTGCCTGGAAAATCCCATGGACAGAGGATCCTGGCTGGCTACAGACTATGGGGTCGCAAAGAGCTGGACATGACTGAGCGACTAAACCACATGGATGGATGAATGCTGGTCATTTGTCTATTTATCCTCAAATCTGGTCCCTACCATTGCCCTGTTCTCTGTATTCAGAGGAGGTGACCCTAGGAAACTAGCAAGGCTCCCTTGCCCACTGCTACCTGCTTGGTTTGGGTGAAGGGAAGCATGGGCAAGAAAGAGACTGGAGGGTGGGCATGTGAAGAGTGAACACTCCCACCCCACCCCAGACTTCTGGCTGAGTCTTCCCTATTCGGCATAAACTTCCCCTGAAACCAGATTCCAACAGGCAATCCAGGCTCTTGAGCTCAGCTCACACCTCTACACCCCCGGCCCTAGAAAGAAACAGTGAGCTGTAATTGCTGATCTTAGTGTTGCCTTCCCTTCCAGGGTTGCTCTTGCAATTCTTCTAAAAACTTTTAAACTAATTTCCCATATTGAATTTCTTCTATGAAACGCTCTGCATGAGTTTGGTTTTTGCTCAAGAGACCCTGGCTGATACAGAAGCTTTCAACCTGGGGATCAGAATTTGCCAAAAAACTGCCTTCCAAGATTTCTAAGTTCCCTGAACTAGTATTAGTTTTTTAAAAGGACTTATAGTCAATGACACACAAAGTGTTGTAGAAGAGGAAAATTTACAGATAACTCTGCACCCAGCTTTTGCGGGTAAAGATATATAGAATTGATTCAAGTCTTGGAAACCCAATGAGAAGAAACCTATGCTAGAGGAGTTTCTCAAGTGATTGCAGTGGGTTTCTACTCATAGTAATGGGTTTCCACACTGTCTTACCCAAAGTATTCACAGCTTTCATATAATCACCAGCATATGATATGACCTGCCAGGCCCCAGAGAGGTGTAATAGGCAATAACATTACTGACCTCAAGGAACTTTCAGTCTAGTAGCTGAATGTGATCATGTGTGTATTTATTCTAGCCATTAACATTAAAACCGCCCTTAACATTAAAACAAAGGGAATTCAACTGGCCCCACTGGACTGAGTCTGTGGTTCTAGCTTAGAATGACCAGCTCTAATCACACCAGCCAGATAAATTCATCATAGACTTAAACCTTTGAAGTCAGCTGGGTAGAGGTGTTCAGAAAGATAAGGCTGGGCTGTTCAAGTTCAACCTCATGGCAATGCCCATCAGTAAAGGCATTCATATAGGAAAGGTAGCAACATGCACCCTCAGGAAGGAAACCATATGCTTCCTCTCAAAGTCCAGAGTCCAGTCTCTTCCAGGATTGGACATTCCAGACTCCCGTTTCACTGCCCTGTGCGTTCTGACTATGTATCAGTCTTACTGACTAAACCTTCAAGGCTTGCCTTGTCTCACATGTTCAAAAGAGCTTATCTTCCCTCTTTCTCCTTCCCCAAGCCAGACACTGACCCCACCACTCTTCTGGTCCCTTCAGATCATGGCTCCACCTCTTCCTTCTTAATCAGCTGTGTGTTTTCAGCATCTCGTAGTTTTCGACACGTGGAAGTCCTTTCATGAGCCTCTGCTTGTTGAACTAATGACTGAATGGGTACATGGATGAATGGTTTGGAGTGGGAAGCAATCACAGATGGATTCCTCAGCAGTTGACTGCAAAACACTGGTCTAGAAATTCTTCTTTAAATATCCACCCTTGATCATCATTAGAGTTGAATGCCAGAAATAAGACTTACAAGGAGCAATGCTGAAACCCCATCCCTGGGCATAGAGGAGGACCAGGGTGTGCAGAAGTGAACAGACCTGCAAACCTGTGACCAGACTGCAAAACTAGTTTCATCCTAAGATTCGGCTAATTCTGAAGAAATCAAGATTTCTAAGGAAAAGTTTGATGCATTCATTTCCCAGAGTTCCCCCACGAAGCTGGCTCAGTGTGGATCCAATATTTTAAAATCTTCCCCTGGCATTTTCAGTGATAGAAAATATGGATCACAACAGACTACAGGCAGATGGCTCCTTCATTTTCCTTTGCCATAGTGACCTGCAAACCCAACACCCCCAGACAAAGCCCTCTCTCTGCAGAGGATGAGTTAGAAACTATAGGGAGATGTCTGTTAGTAGCTGCATGACTCTCCCTTTCCCCAGACTTTGAACTTTGGTCTCTAGCTTGTTAAAGATAGAAGGTAGACTCCCCAGGGGCCCAGACTTGTGCCCAGCCTACTAGAAATATTCAGGAAGCCAGAGATGACTCAGCACCTACTTCAGACTCAAGTTGAATTTACTACCAGCCACTGCTATTGTTTCGAGGTACCCAACCATCTGGGTTCCTGATCTTGCTTGCCTTGACCTCCAAGACTTGTTTGTCCTGTCCTGCCATGACAGATCCACTAGCTGGGCCTCAGGATTGATCTTGGAAGACAGCAAGTTCACCTTTTTTGGCCTGCAGACCCCTATTCTTCTTTGGGGGGCAGGATACTTGCCTTACAGTGTCGTGGTGGTCTCTGCCATACATCAGCGCGAGTCAGTCATAATTATATATCCCCTCCCTCTTGAGCCCCTGTCCTCCCCTAGAACCCTCGTCTTGATTCCTGATCCATTTCTGCATGTCCAGTCCCGACAGAAGCCACCCACACCCCAAAACTCCTAGTACTGCTGCCTCAAGAGACAAACCAAATAAAATATAAATCAATAAAAGCCCTGGATGAAGATTAGATGGCAGATCCGCCGTGACCTGGACGCCATGCAGAATTAACACAGAATGGCTCATGCCATAAGTTGAGATCACAGCCCCCAAACTAGCCATCTTTAAACACTCCCCACTTGGCTGAGACAAGGTGGCAGAGGCCAGCCCCCTCTCTCCCTTCTAGGCAGGAAGTCTTATATGGCTCTTGCATTCCATCCCAAAGACAAAAGAGGGGGTGGATTTCTCTGAACCCTCGCCAGGTCGCATGGAGGTGGGTGTTGGGTCTTTTGAAACCGTCAGAATGAGTATGCTTCTGATTATGGGGTTCCCAAGACTCTGAGCCAGCTTTTTTTTTTTTTTTTTTTAAAGCACATACATTTTCCTTCTGGACCAGAGCCACGTTGCTCTGGCTATGTTAATCCCCCCAGTAGTCACAGGGCTTCCCAGGGCATCCAGGGAGTTGCTCATTTTAGGGAAATCTGTTAGATTGAACTCTGTTCAAGAATGTGCTCAGTGTGCTTCAGCCCAGAAGCAAACTGAATTTTGCCTGGAGAGTTAAAAGCGCTTGGGTTGTCGGGGCCGGCAAGGGATGATAGTATGTGAACCTCGGGGGTCAGTTAGCTCAGTCCTGCAGCTTTCTGACCCACTGTCTCAGAGCTGAACTAGCAACTGGAAGGTTCTCAGAATAACCCAGTTAATGAAAGGGCAAGTTAGGACTGATGTGGGATGGGCAACTGTGAATTGGGCCTCACTCTACTGTGTTCTAAGACCATCCTCTCCCACTGGGTTCTCTGGGCCCACTCTGTGTCTAAGCCCAGGAATTCTCAATGTAATGGCTTTGCAGATCGAGAAATATGTTTCCCTTTCCAAACTTTTACCTCTTATTTTCCCCACTCATGAAAACTCGCCTCTCCTGGGTCCCTACGTTGATTATAGGATGTGATCATTCATCTCTGTTAATGCATTTTCCAGGGTAACCCTTAAAAATAACTGAAGCAGGACACTTACTGTATGATGGGAAGTTAAAAGCACCAGTTATTTGCTTCCTTCATCCTGAGAACTCTCCACTTGATTTAAGGCCATATAGAGGTTCACCATGATGTTCAACCATGATGATTATGAATAAGCAAATCAGAGAGTCCGTATGCTATATGGGGCCAACAACGCCACTAAGAATTGGGGACTTCTATCTTGTGGCTCTGCCATTAATGAGTTATGAGATCCTAGGCACTCATTACAGCTTTCTCTTTATGTACAAAAACTCCAGGAAAGTTAGGAGAATAATGGCAATTTGGTGGTTCAATAAACTCACGCAGCCCCCGAGGTCTGCCTGTAGGGGGCGCTCTCTAAATACTGGATGAACAAATGTGCTGGGCCATAGACTAGCCATTTATGTATACTTGTATGCTCGTGAGATTCTTTCCCAATATTGGATTTTCTTTAGTGGAGGGAGGGAGAGGTAGAAAATAAGAAAAGGGGAGAGCGAAATGGAGAAAATGAGCCAAAACCAGGCCATCAGGAAGAGAGAAAGAAAACAGAAAGGAAGAGCAAAGCTTAGCCGCACTGAGGAGGAAATGACCCTCCTTCACAACTTCGCTCAGCCCTGCTTCCCTTTCTGGTAACCGGTTCAGATGTACCACAGGGCGTGCGGCCCAGGAGTTAAGCTGAGAAAATGTTCTGAATCTGAACGAGACTCTATGTCTCATTTTTAGAAGAGGTATGACCAGGTATTCCTTGATTACTTTCAAGGAAGAGGTTCTGGGAATATTATGTTGCACTCTTTTAAAAAATAAGATTTTATAAAATGTGAACACTGGGAAATTTTAGACATTAGCGAGTTTTACTTAATAAGTAATTGCTGAATGTATAAAATTTAATAAACTTAATAAAAATATGCTACTGATATACATAAGGCTCAAATTTGCCAGCAGCCTATTTTTGTTATTGAAAAATCTGTCCTCCTGGCTGAAGTTGGAGGAGACCACATAAAGCGGTTGGAAATTCAGCAAGGAAACGGAGAGCTCAGGGTTATACCTGTAAGGAACTTGGTTCTGTCAACCCTCAGATGACCTTGGAAGTAGATTCTTCCCCCAGAGCCTACGGAGTCCCCAGACTTCTGTGAGTTAACAAACTGTGAATTAATAAATGGGTGTTGCTTTAAGGTCAACCAAAAATCTATCCTCCATCTGTGACATGATGAGTGAAGTATATATGTAACATAACCAAAAAATGAACTGTATATATATGAAGTCCATAAGTTATCTCCACATGACACAGACAATATTAACTATTAAAATATTGGTTGTTGTGCTCAGTTATGTCCAACTCTTTGTGAACCCATGGACTGTAGCCCCCTAGGCTTCTCTGTCAGTGGAATTTTCCAGGCAAGAATACTGGAGTGGTTTGCCATTTCCTCCTCCAGGGGATCCTCCCGACCCAGGGATCGAACCTGAGTCTCCTGCACCTCCTGTACTGGCAGGTGGGTTCTTCACCACTTGCGCCACCTGGGGAGCCCTATTAAAATATTGTGTTTGTGTTTAGTCCCTAAGTCGTGACCAACNTGGAATTTTCCAGGCAAGAATACTGGAGTGGTTTGCCATTTCCTCCTCCAGGGGATCCTCCCGACCCAGGGATCGAACCTGAGTCTCCTGCACCTCCTGTACTGGCAGGTGGGTTCTTCACCACTTGCGCCACCTGGGGAGCCCTATTAAAATATTGTGTTTGTGTTTAGTCCCTAAGTCGTGACCAACACTTTTGTGACCCTATGGACTGTAGCCTGCCAGGCTCTTCTGTCCGTGTTGAAGCATACTAAAAGGAAAGAAAGAGAGAGAGAGAGAGCGTATTTAGCCTTTCTATGCCTTGATCTTCTCCTCTATAAGAGGAGCTTAACATTAGTAGCTGCCTCCATGGGCTGTTTGGAGAACTAAGAGTGGTAATGCCAGTTAATCACTGCCATGCTAAAGCATGTTTAGCCTTCCTCACTCAAGACTCGCTATTTGTAGGTTCCATTAATATTTGGGAGGAACACGATGTCCTGCACTCCAGACAGGCGTCTAGAGGAGGAAGTATTTCTTAAACAGGAGGACAAAGGCAGTGAGGTTTGCAAGGCCTCTTGAGTTGAAGCCTGTGAAATGGGAAAATGAGCTGTACATGGTGAGCTCCTTTAAGGACATGCATGAGGCTGATTTATAAAGCCCGGGTAATCCACAGGTGCCACGTTACGCCCTGAGTGCGTCACAGGTTAAAAGTCAGGTCAGACTGCTCAGAGTGTGAGATTCACCCCAGCATGGAGACATGATCCCCCAGCTGCATTCAGAAATGTGATGGATCTTGACCAGTGAGTTATTTTTAGCTGAGAATGAACCAAGAAAGACTATAAAGCTCTTCACAAATTAAAAGGTTACCTAAGAGATCAGGTTGGCTGGGGCCTGGGGGCACCACACTGCTTGGAGGAAGTGAGGATGGGATCCTGGGGGTGTCTTCTTCTCAAAGTAAGACTTGAAATTTTTTTCACTGAGGATAATGATGTGGATTCACAGTTAGGAGAGCAGAATGAGCTACCAGGGTTTGAGTGTAGGAACCTCCATGGTGATACAGTGGCTAAGACTCCGAGCTTCCAATGCAAGGGTCACGGGTTTGATCCCTGGTTGGGGAACTAAGATCCTACATGCCATTCAGTAGGGCCCCCCCCAAAAAAAAATACCCCCCCCAAAAAAATTGAATGTAAAAGAAAATATATCTAACAGCATGGTTAAGACATATATAAGCCATAGAATTCTTTTCTGAATAAGTAACTAAATAAAATTCAAAGTCCTTACAATGGCTTCTACATGACCCACCCCTTTTCTGACTCACTAGTGGTCATGAAATCAATGTAATAGACTGAAACAAAAATTTTTATGCAATTAGTAAGAAAAGAATGGAAAATACCAGAGTATTTTATGAAACATGTATTTCCACTTTGTGACAGTTTTTTTAATGTCATGAGATAAAAATAAAATTTTCACTCTGGGTCATGGTTAAACGAGTTGAAAATTACTGATTTAAAGGAATCTATTATAGTCCTGATTTGGGGTGATTAAGGCCTGAATTGAAGTGGAAGCTATAAGAGAAAGAAGAACCAAACAATAATAACTATTACTATTATCTTACCCTCCCGATAACCCTGTGGGGTTGGATTTATTGTGTTATCCTGATTTCTCAGAGACTGAATAGTAGATCTTAAGTCACACAGCAAATAAGTGGAAGAGCCTGATTCTAATTCAATTTGTGTGCTTGTTTCTCTGTCTACTCCAGACGCTATGACTAGGCTACCTGCCTCTTCAAGAAGGGGTCTGAGGGGGAAAGCTAAGGGGATGCAGCATCCTTCCCGAGTCCCGAGTGGTTGGGAGAATCCTTGTACAAATGTCCAAAATGGACACATCAGCGGAGAGGACTGGTTTGGGAGGAGAGTGGGAATGATCCGAATTTAAAGTTTTTCACGCGCCTCAGATGGAGGGACATCCAAGTGCTTCATTTTCAAGTCAAAAGAGAAGTTCAAGCCTTTGGTAAAGATCACTGGGATTCGGGTTTACACATCTTCCAGTCAGAGCCAGCACCTGTCCCCTCTGTGCAAGGGAGCACCTCCTATAGCCTAGAAGAGCTGTCTGGCCCTTGTGAATGTTCATCATGGCCTCATCATGGTGCCAGTATCCTACTGACATCTTCAGATTCTGAGGAACCATCAGCCCTTTCCTATGTGCACACGTCCTCACCCCCTCTAAATCGTAGTCCTCCACTCAGAGCTCATAGAACATGCTCGAGTCACTTCCTGTTCTGTAGCTTCAGTCTCTGAGGGCCTCGCAAAGCTCCTCTAACTTCACGCCCCCATCAGACTAAGAAGCATTCATCGAACCTCTCCCATGCCTCTGCGGTCAGCCCTTCTGCAGAGCTCGCCCAGTCTCTTTTGCTGCAATGTGAGCCTGTTGCTTTCAGAAGATGTGGGCACTGGACAGGTTGTAGCCTTCTGGAAAAAACCATGACCCAAGACAACCATACATTCAGTATCTAAACTCATGCCAAAGCAAAAATTAAGCCTCATATATTGAATGGGGGTCGACCACATATAACACATTAAAAAAATTTTTTCACAAATATGAAAGTGAAAGTGAAGTTGCTCAGTCTTGTCCGACTCTTTGCGACTCCTACAGCCTATCAGACTTCTCAGTCCATAGGATTTTACAAGAGTACTGGAGTGGGTTGTCATTTCCTTCTCTAGGGGATCTTCCCGACCCAGGGATAGAACCCAGGTCTCCCGCATTGTAGGCAGACGCTTTACCCTCTGAGCCACCAGGTTGATGTGAGGCAAACTCAGGGGGTAAATGACTCTTCTTTTTTCTCAGTCCAGGTGGGCCTCAAAGGTGAGGCACAGAATTAATGATCTCTAATCAGAAAAGTAAACAACAACAACAACAAAATAAACAAATGGCTAAGCTGTTCGCTGAGGGCATTCCTGAATACACATGATTAGGATATGTGGTCAGTTGAATAATGGTCCTCCTAGAGAAATCCATATCACAGTTCCCAAGACCTGGGAATGTTACCTTATATGGCAAAAATGACTTCACAGATGTTAAAGATTCTTGAGATGAAGAGAGTATCCTGAGTTATTCAAGTGGGTTTTAAACATAATCACAAGGGTCCTTATAAAGAGAGAGGCTGAGAGAGACTTGCCACACAGAGACGAGGAGAAGGCAGTGTGACCACAGAGCAGAGGTTGGAGGGATGTGGTTAAAGTCAAGGAATATTGGCATTCAGCAGCAGCCGAAGAGGCAAGAAGCAGGTTCTCCCCTCAAGCCTCCAGGCAGAGTATGGCTCACACCTTAACTTCAGCACAGCAAGATTTTCCCCCTTTTTGGCCACGCTGCATGGCATGTGGGATCTTAGTTCCCCGACCAGGGTTTGAACCAGTGCCCCTGGCATTGTTAGCATGGAGTCTTAACCACTAGAATAGCAGGGAAGCCCCTAGTTCAGCAATATTGATTACATACCCCTGGCCTCCAGAACTGTGACAGAATGCCCTTCTGTTGTTTAAGCCACTAAGTTTGTGATAATTCCTTACAGTACCCATAGGAAACTAACAGCCTAGAACACAAGATATGCAAATAAGTGGTAGGTAGCGACACTCCATAAATGTCTATTTCTTATTTGCCAGTCTTTCTCTATCCCTTCCTTCCTTCTTTCATGTGCTTTCTATGTTCTTATCCTCCTTTTAAAAATATATATCCAGGGACTTCCATAGTGGTACCAGGGCTAACACTCCATGCTCCCAGTGCAGAGGGCCTGGGTTTGATACCTGGCCAAGGAACTAGATCCAGTGTGTTGCAACTAAGAGTTCACATACCACAACTAAGATTCTGAGTGCTGCAACAAAGATCGAAGATCTTGCATGCTGCAACTAAGACCCGACATAGCCAAATTAAATGCTTAAAAATAAATAAATAAAAAATATATCCAGTCTGTTAGACACAGAAAAAGGAGCACAGGCTTTGGAAACTTAGCTCAAATTCCACCACTAGTCATGAACTTATGCTAGTCATGAACCTCAGTTTTCACATCTGCAAAATGGGGATAACATCACTTATTATGTAGGATTCTGGTGAAAAACAAAGGCAATAATACACATTCATCTTTACACAGTTTGTTTGCAACATGTACCCAGTTATCTTGCACTTTCAACTTTCCATATTTGGGGGGAAAAAAAATGAGAGCAAGATAGACAGTAATAGCAGAAAGTAACTATTAAAATCATACTAGTAGTCATTAAGCCTGGTGTTTTTTTCCATAGTCATTTGTTGCAAAGAGCATATGAGATGAAGGATATGAATCTACTCTTCCTTCTATGGCATCCAGCCTCAGGTGCTTCTGTTGAGTGCAGGTTCTGGGTACAAACCCAACTTTTAAAAAATATTTATTTATTTATTTGGCAGTGCTGGGTATTCATTGTGGCATGTGGGACCTTTAGCTGCATTATGTGGGATCTAGTTTCCTGACCAGGGATTCAGCCCAGGCCCCCTACATTAGGAGCGAGGAGTCTTAGTCACTAGACCATCAGGGAAATCCCACAAACCCAACATTTAGGAGACATTTTGTTAGAGAACATGGTCCCTAAACACAGGTGCACTTCATCTGATGCCTAACCCCAAAACAGCAACATGAGCCAACCAAGAGGGAACATCACTGGGATGCCGACCACTCTCCAAAGTGGTGCCTTTCTATGGGAATTTTTTTCCTATGGTATTTAAGACATTATTATTAAGCATGCATGGTGTACGCTTTATAGCTACATCAGAATGTGGACCCAGGAAAGAAATGCTTCTGCTGTACTGACTACTCATTATCCTCCCACACAGGTATGCACTTGTCGGGCCTGCCCTCTCCTTCCATCCTCCCACTAAACCAAGCCTCACTGAACTCCCATAGGCACCAAAGGCTACTGGCTTACTGGTTTTCTGGCCATATCGTACTTCTGGAACAATCATCCTACTTGTCTCTTATCTCCATGACATCATTTCAATGCAAAGCTGCAAAGAGGCATAAAGAGTCCCCAGAGATGGGGAAATGCAGCAAGTGCCAAAAGTCATGAGACTATTTGAATACCAAGTTACTGCTCCTGGCCATAAGCAATTTCCTCAAAGAAGTCATACATATTTATAGCACACTTGTCTTCCTACAGCATCTCCCACTTCAAAAGTGATTGTCTTTTAATTACAGCAGAACTCATTGCTAAACAACCATGTCTGCATCCGAGAGCTTCAGGGAGGTTATAAAACAGATAAGCAGCTCTATTGGAGTCATAACAGAGCAAAAACCTAGTCACACCACTGCAAACGAAAACCCGAAATTTACCCTACCAGCCTTAAAATGGGAGTCTCTCAGGGAGAAAAGAAAAAAAAGGCTCTGGCTTCTTTAAATATCTCCCTGTATTTAATTTCACTGAAAACCACGCTTTTGGCCCCACGGTGCCAGCAACCTTCTCATTACCTCCAGCAATTTACATTGCATCCTTTTTGAACTCTGAATTCCCGGACAGAGTGTGGTGCAGCAAATTAGTGAATCATAAAAATTAGAGCTGGAAAAGGCCTCTGGGGTCATAGGGTTATCCTCTGCCAATTCTAGATTGTTCCCTGTGGTTTATTCCTGAGTGCTTTGTTCAAACTGGTTTGAAGTCAACAGAGCATCCCACAGGGAGCAGGAAAAAGAACATGTCTCCTGCCTCTCTGTTCCCCCAGCCAGCTCAACCCAGGAGAGGAAGACTAGGGTCACCAGGAAAGGCGGGATGAATCATGGGATGTGATGGCTAGAAGCGACTTCAGAGGACATCTCGTCCAACATCTGATTTCACAAGTAAGGAAAATACAGTTTAGGGAGTTTAATGCACAAGGCACAAGGATTATATGAGACCCATGACAAGCACAGCCCTTCAGAGGTACTTGATAAATATTGGTCCCACTGCCTTCATCGGCTCAACTTGTAACTTGTGTTTGAGCTGTTGTATGCACACATTAGGGGGCTTCACAGTGGCACTAGTAGATAAGGAATCTTCCTGCCAGTGAAGAAGACGCAAGAGACAGTGGTTCGATCCCTGGGTCAGGAAGATCCCCTGGAGTAGGAGACAGCAACCCACCGAGAAATTCCTTGGACAAAGGCGCTTGGCACGCTACCGTCCATGGGGCTGCGAAGAGCCAGCCATGACCGGGCATGTGCACGTGCACACACACAGACACACACACTAGACTGTGGCTTGTGAACTTCATGTGGATGGAGCCTCTATTTTATTTATTTTTATATCACCCTCAGTGCCTAAATGAGAGCCTTGCTCATAAAGGATCACTTAGTGAGTGCTGGTCATGTTGCATTAAGTTACCAAGAAATGGTCTTTCTTACACAGCTCTTAATAGCTTGCATCCAAATGTGTCCCTACCCCTATCTTCTAGACCAAGGAACAATGGTGTACATCACAGGATCAGTGTGAACCAAGCTTCCTATGGACAATACTTTAAATAGACTGGGTTGTCATGGGAGGTGTGTCAGGCAAAGATGGAAACAGGGTAGAGCCATAATGAGGGGACTCAGGCACCCAATTTAAGTTGAGAGTATTGACCTCTGGGGTCCCATCCCACCTTCAAGCTTTTATGATATAAAAAAGCTTTATTTCCAAATGCACATAAGGTTTCAACTAGTTGAATCCCTTAAAAGTCAAAGCCCTCTCAAGACAGATCCCCCTAGCCTCTCCCCTTATAAATCAAAGACATCAAAATATGGTTCCAACCGTGGGTGTATGGGGAAAGGGTTGTCCCCAAAGTTTTCTCCCAAATGCACCCCTTGATCTAGGTAAAAGACTTCAAAAGTGATCCTCTAATACACTTTTTAAAACCTCATTTAACATAGTCGAAAGTGGAATTAGTTCTGTGAGTTGGTTTGGCAGAGAGATGAAGTCACATCAAATCCATATTCATTAATCGACATCCCATATGTCATCTGTGAGGATGAATGGGGGCTTTCGTGTGGGAGGAAGGATACTTCAACACAAATACTCTGGGACTCACAGAGACCTGTCTGCAGTCTTCCTGTTTTGCCTCCTTTTAATTGATTCATCTCAAACGCTGGGAATCCAGGGAGACTCATCTAGTCCAGCTGAAACCCCCTCATGTTTAATATGCTTCTCCCCACTCTTAGCACTCTCAGACTGAAACAGGTCTTTGAAGACGCTGAAACAATCTTCTGTGTTGTTTTTAAAATTGACTTAGTTAAAACTTGGAATGTCATTGCAGAAAAGTTAGAAAATGTAGATAAACAAAAGAAAACCTCTTGGAGAGAAAGGCTATGAGTATCCAGGAGGTAGGCTGTCAAGCCTTCTTTCTCTGTCTCCATCCTTTAGAGCAGCAGTCCCCAACTTTTTGGCACCAGAAACGGTCCCATGGAAGACGTTTGTCCCACAGACCAAGTTGGGGATGGTTTCAGGATGATTCAAGAGCGTTATGTACTGTTATTAGTACGTCAGCTCCGCCTCAGGTCATCAGGCATTAGACCCTCGAGGTTGGGGCCCACTGCTCTAGAGCAACGGGAATGAGGGTGGCACTTAGAGAATAATTTTATTACCCAGGCTCCACTGGGTGTAAGCTCAAACTTCTCTGTCAACCTCACTCTTGGACCCTTGGAAAAGCCAACATTAGGGGTATGTGGGGGAAAGTTACAGAAATGATACAGGCTGTTTCAAACCGAACATCCTCTCCCTCTTGGAAATTATTCAGCTTTCCATTCATTATCAACAGGGCAACCTCACTGACTGAACATGTAAAATGTGCTAAGCATCCTTCATCTCATTGAATGGACATGTTCTAGAGCCTTCCCAGGGATATGATGGTAAAGTTTTAAAAACCAGCAAATCTTGGGGTAGAGGTGCCATTTTCTGTGGTGTAAATACTCCTATCAGTTTCAAGTGATGACTCAGAGTTGGAAAGAGGAGCACAGCATCACACAGTGGTTTGAGATGTCAGAGTCATAAGAGGTGATGGCAAAGTAGAGTCGTGTAATTAGAAAGTGGTGAGTAGTGTGTATCGTGTATTTATTACTTATGTTTTTAATATACTCTAGTCAATGGAAAGTTTATATATCTTAATTTTCATTAATGGCTGTGTTTTGCAAGCTGGCTTGCAAAATCCCTGAAAAGCAATAGATTGGTTCTCATGAGCCCACACACCACAAAGCCTTCCGCACCAACCTTTCCCCACTTTGGGTGTAAGTAAAATGTGATTCGTGAACTTCTGCTTGATACGGATTTAGGTTTTCTTTTTCTATTTTCCATCCTCAGGATATTCTTATCCTCCTTTGATTTTGCCTTCTGGCAACAGGATGGGGACTGGAAGCTGGACTCCAGAGGGAAGAGCTTTTCTATGCAATAGAGATTTGAAGAAAGGGAGTGAACTAAAGCAAGAAGTGGAAGGCAAGTTCAGAAGCCTTGCTGTCCAACACTGAAGCCACTGGCCATATGTGGCCACTGAGACTTGAAATGTGCTGCATAGTTGGAATTGAGAACAATTCTATAGTTGTAAAATACACACCAGATTTGGAAGATTTAGTTCAAAAAAGTACAAAATATCCCATTGATGATTTCATATTGATTATATGTTGGATGATGTTTTGTATCTGTCAAGTTAAATTATGTTACAAAATTGATTTACCTGTATCTTTTCACTTTTTAAAAGACATCTACTAGAAAATGTCAAGTTATATCTATAACTTGTGTTATCTTTCTATTGGACATGACTGTTACAGGGAGTTACCAGGAATCAGCGATAACCTCTGTTGACAGTTGTTTTGAGTGTTTTAGCCCTAAGTTTCACAAACTGGAGGCATGGTCTCCGAAACCTACTGGCTTGGTGAGAAAGCTGATTCCTATAGCATCTTTCAGGAACTCAGGTTGACCTGGACTTATTTAGTGCCAGCCTTCAGAGTCAGTGTGAACACTGCTGCACCTTCACACCATCTGACTTCCTTACTGCCCTGCTGTCTCCAAGCCCAGCCACATTCAGCTGGGCCTCATGAGAAAACTCTGAACGCCTGCAGTCAAGTTAGATCCCCAAGCAGTTATCACCTATCGCGTGCTAGCCCTGAGCAGGGGCTATAACAGGGTGGGGCTCAGGAATACAAAAGACATGGCGTGCATGCTCAGCTTCAGTCGTGTCCGACTCTTTGAGACCCTATGGGCTGTAGCCCGTCAGGCTCCTGTGTCCGTGGCATTCTCCAGGCAAGAATGCTGGAGGCAAGAATACTGTGCCATCCTCCAGGGGCTATTCCCCACCCGGGGATCAAACCTGCATCCATGCCCTGCAACTTCTGCATTGCAGTGTGATTCTTTATCCCTGAGTCACCTAGGAAGCCCCCAAAGATGTGGACCCACAGGTATATGGCCAATTGATTTCTGACACAGGTGCAAAGACATTTCAGGAGAGAAAGGAAATTCTCTTTAATAAATCTTGCTGAAATACCTAGCTATTCATATGTCAGAACAATGAAACTTGGGACTTCCTTGGTGGTCCACTGGTTTAAACTCACCTTGCAATGCAGGGGACCCAGGTCCCATCCCTGGTCAGGTAACTAAGATCCCCCATGCCGTGGGGCAGTTTAGCCCGTGAGCTAAACTAGAGAAAGCTCTCGCGCCACAATGAAAAATCCCGCATGACGCAACAAAGATGCCTCGTGCTGCAATTAAGGCAAGATGCAGCCAAATACATAAATAAATGTGTTTTTTTTTAATATATAGTATTTTTTAAAAAAGAACCTTGATCCATATTTCACATTCCAAAAATTAACTCAAAATTGATCCTAGCCCTAAAACTTAAAGCTTTAAAACTTTTGAAGTAAACATGGGGGAAAATATTTATAACCTTGAGTTAGGCAAGGTTAACCATTGCTGCCGTTAATTTTCTGCTAAGAATCCTAACAAGTAGACCAGATTGATTCCTTTTAGGATCTGTATCCATAAAGTTCCAGCACAGGGCCGGCTCCCAGAAGCCTTCCCGTCTGTTTCTAGCATCTTCTCCTAGCAGTCTCACCTGTGCTTCCTCTTGCTACCTGCTGAGTGCCCTGTGGGGAGCTCTGTTCTCAGCTATTCCCACCCACCAAGGAATTAGTGCCTGAAAAATGTTTGTGTTGTTTCTCTCAATGGGACCTGCATTTTTATAGATCAGTGGAGCAAAAAGGCTTCATTTCTATGAGGGGACATTTCAGACTCTCCTGAGACCTGAGGGACCTTTCCATCACCTGGGCAATTACCCTGAACCTTCTGCAATCACAAGTCAGGAGACCTTTACTCTTCAGTTTTGGGAGCTGCTGGTAGAAGGAAGCTGACCTAATCTCTTGTTTCCTTTCAAATTTAACACCCAGCAACGAGCAGGAGGGAGGAAAGGCCGGGGGCTTTTGATGCCTGTTGGGAACCCAGTCATACTGGCCAGCAAAGTTCTACCGGAGGTGGCGAGTTGCAGGCTGAAAAATGGGGCACAAAACTAGCGCCCTATTGAGACAGGCTGAGACCTGGGACCTGGACTCTTTGCAACAGTGCCTTCAAAACAAAGAAACTGTAAGGGACTAAAAATAACTGTGCATGCACAGTTGGGCCAAATTCTGGACAATGAGATACCAAATAACAAAAGAAATGCTACTTCTGAAGGTCCAGGAGTAAGGTGTTGGGAGCAAAAGCAGAGTGCCCCCTGCACACAACACCCCCCAAAGGGTGGGCAAACCACCTAAGTCACTCTTCCAGCCCGACAACCCCTGATACCCTCAAGGAACCAGCTCATCCCCTCTCCCTGGGGAACAAGCAAGGAAACCTGTTACTTGTTTTCGCTCCCTCCTGGTGTGGCAGGAGCCCCAGTAAAGCCTTACCTGAATTTCTTGTCTGACCTCTAGTCCATTTGTATTGGTTGGGGAAGGTCAAGAACCCTGGTCAGGGTCACCATGAAGGACACCTCCCAGTGAGACCGTGTCTACGAAAGAATGGCTTGGAATCTTCTGGAATGGAATTCTTCTTCCTTCCAAGTAATCACGACGGACCAGGTTAGCTCCCAGTGGGGCTGGAGGATGAGCTGGGACCTTGACTGGGAGCCCCTGGGTTTTGAGATGGCCCATTCAGCCCTCTGGAGTCCGACCCACCCCAGGGCTGACTGACCCTCTGGTCAGAACCCCGTCAGAGACACAGAACGACAATGTTATTTCTGGAGTTTTTTAAACTGCTCTTTAATTCTGTGGACAACTTAACACACAGGATCAGGAAATCTCACTTGGAGGAACAGTAGCCGTATTCTAGCCTGACTACCTCGCTGACACATAAATCTCAGCTCCATCATCCCTGTCTGCTCTTCGCCTGAATGCTCCCAGTGACAGAGCTCTATTTTAAAACAAGCCCTAATTGTTAGAAAGTTCTTCCTTATATGTGCAGCTGTGAAGAAGAATGAGGAAGTTCTCTTTGTACTGATGTGGAAAAATCTCCAAGATATACTATCAAGTGAAAGGAAAGAAAAAAAAAAAAAACCACACACACACACATACACAAAACCTAGTGTTGAACAATGTGTACCATATACTAACTTTGGAATTTTTTTGAGACAAACAAAAATGATGTTCATATATGCTTACATGTGCATCAAGAAACTCTGAAAGAATATATAAGAAACTTAAAAAATAAAGGTGACCTGGGATTTCCCTAGTGGTCCAGTGGCTGAGACTGTCCCAATGCAGGGAGCTTCCTGGTTGATCCCAGGTCAGGGAACTAGATCCCACATGCTATAACGAGAGTTCACACGCTGAAACGAAAAGATCTCACATGCCGCAACTAAGACCTGACGAAGCCAAATACATTTTTTTGGGAAAAAAAATGTTTAAGTTACTTAAGGGGGAACAGGGAAAAATGAAGCCAAGGATAACAAAAGCTAACATGTATGTGCAATTTACTTACTGCAAGCCAAGAGCTACTCTTAAGTGCTTTACATGTACGAACCCCTTTCATCATCACTACAATCCTGCATCATTATTCCTATTTGTCAGATGAGGATACTAAGGCTCAGGGATGTTAAGTATCTTCCCTAAGGCCACACAGCTAGTCAGCAGCAGGGATGGGATGCAAATCCAGGCAGCCTGGCTTCAGAGTCTCTGCTGTAAGGATGCTGCCAAACTGTCCCTTCCAGAGTATAAGGGTGGCAAGGAGATTTTCCCTGTGTTTGTGTTTGTTTTTAGACTTTTTATTAACTTGGTTGGTCTGTTGATTGGTTAATGAGTTGGCTAGTTACTTTTTTAACCACATGAATATATTACATTGCGCTAAATAAAATTTTCTCTGGTGGCTGTAAGGGAACAATATTACAAGCAGTGGGTGGGGGAAAGTTTGAAAAGAAAGGAAAAAAGAGAAAAATGAAACAAAAGTCCTCCCATAAGCTGAGGAAAAACAACAGCAACACACCTCCCATCCTGAAGTTTTTTGGCTTTTTTGCCCTTGGTTGGTTCTCGGGGCAACTACCAGGTCCTGCTGAAAGTGAAAGTGTTGGCTGCTCAGTGAAGTCCAACTCCTTGCGACCCTACGGACTATGGACCCCAAGGTTCCTCTGTCCCCAGGGATTCTCTAAGCAAGAATACTGGAGTGGGTGGCCATTCCCTTCTCCAGGGGATCTTCCTGACCCAGAACTGATTGAACCCAGGTCTCCTGCATTGCAGGCAGATTCTTTACCATTTGAGCCACTAGGTCCTGCTAAATGGATCCTTTTCCAGAGATGGAAAAGGACATTCCTGATTTTCTGCTGTTTCCTCGATACCCTGGGCTTTCATATCCTTCACCATGCTGGTCCATCTTCCTCCAAATACACTCCAGGATGTCACTGTCCTCTTAAGAATGAGGCCCCAATTCTCCAGCACTGGTCCAGCCACTATGACTATCAGCTCTCTTGTTTTGAGAACTATATTTCTACTAAGGCAACCAGTGTTTACACTTGCTATTCAGGAATCCTCATCTCTCCGCTTGCTATTAGCTAAAACACCCAACATCCATTCCCACCTGCTTCTGCTTGTTCCGCTCTCCTCTGTTACTTCCTGGCACAGTTGCTTTGAACCGGTGTCCAGGATGTTAAATCTCTTCCCATTAAGTTTCCCCTTGTTGGTCTGTTTGACCCGTTGGTCCAGCCCGCCTCAGATGACTCCTGGCTCAGTTTCCCAAAACAGTTAAGATCCTTCCCAGGCAAGAGATTTCCATTTGGTAGATTAGGAGATTGACCCCCAGCGAGGAGACGTGCCAAAGAGCTCACAAGTGGTTCGTGCGGGTGGGGAGGACCGAATCGAGGGCCTCGACCTCCACGCAGTGGCCTCGCCAGGAGGGTCACAGACCGGCGCGGCGGAAGACTCCAGCGGGCGGGCGCGGTGACATCCTCTGCCTCCCGGTGTGCAGCTCTAGCGCCTCCCATAGGCAGCGGGGCAGAGTGCACCTAGGTACGCCCGTGGCTGAGAGCTGCAGCGAGGACGCGCAGGCAGGCATGTGGGTGGCACATGTTCAAAGTTGGCTGGTGATTACAGCGGCTTAAAACATCATGTTCTAGATTAGCTGCTTGGGGTTTTCTGAAGCTTGTGCCGAAATCAGAGATGCCGTGGGGATGACATCTTCCTTATCTGTGAAGTGATGTGATGCGGAGCTATTCAACAAGCAATCTCTAGAGACCACAGCCCAAGGAACCCGTCCAGGAATTCCAGTCTCGCCTGCCCGCCCGTCCGCCGGCCAGATGTGCAGGTTGAAGTGTGTTTCGACGCTCCGCCTGCCTTCTCTCCAAGAGATGGGATCAGACAGCTATTTCGAGGATGAGTCCAGAGAAAAAGGAGGGAGTGCCTACCTAATCCTTGTGCTGGTAGCATGTCCGACTTGGCAAAGTGGGTGGAAAAAGTAAACACAGGGAAATTCCCCAGGATAAATGGATCCGTGGTCATGAAGAGCCGCAGCAAATGGGGTAGGGGAGACAGAGAGCGCTTGATGGGACGGATCCAAGTTCTCCGGGATGATCGTCCACGGGAAATTTCAGGAAAGCACAGGTGGCAATGAGTGAAAATGCCTTGGAGATGAGGTGACCCCAGTCAGATTCAGAGGCCAGCCCTCTGCAGAGGTCATCGCGGGTTTGTTTGGGGTTTGAGACACATCTCTGTGTCTAGAATCAGGTCTCAGAAGCCTTCAGCAACTTCAGCTTGCCTGGATCGGGTGGAACTTCCAATGAAAGCTTACTAACTTAGACTCCAAGAATGTGGTCTCCCATTCTGATCCTGCCTCACCGGAGGGGCTTTTGAACATCATATAACAAGTGATCACCTCCCTTTCTCCCCTTCAGTGGTGACTCTTGGAAAGGTAAGAAGAGAGATGATTAATAATCCCCACTCTGCCTGCCTAACTGATGTCTTATAAATACAGAGACAATAGCATCAGGAAATTCTTCAGTATTATCTCAAGAATGACAGAGAATAAATACAAGACTTTGTTAGTGCCATTATGTTGCAACTCATAAAACCGCCTTGGGGGATATGTTTTCTGAAATCCCAAAACACAATTTTTTCTCAACTATGTAACCGTTTTCACCTTATCAAAACACTTAACAGAAAGTCCCCAGGACTCCATCATGGGAAATTAAATCTCTGGAAAAGTAGAAAGGCCTCGAAAATATGCCCTTCTGACCCCAAACAAGGAGCAGGTTAGAGCGAGAAGCTATCTCAAGTATGTTCTGCTGTGAACTGGGTGCAGCTGGCATCTCTTAACGGATAAAACTGGTTCCAAGAATGAGTCATCCTGATTATACCCTTGGGACATCATTCATAAATATCATCTGTCCCCAGAGACTTCCAAAACACAGGAGTCATGGCAAAACACACACACATATATACATGTAAGCAAGGTTTCTAACAATCGGGTCATTGTTCAGTGCAGAGAAACCAGGCACACCCTTTATCTAAGATAAAAAGAAAATGCAAAAGCAATCAGATGAAATCTGTCTCGCCCAACCTGAAAAACGGCGGTTGGATTAGAACACTGTCTATGATCCATTTTTAGTGAGTCTCCTTTCTGGGAACATTTCAGCTAGCAGAACACCTTTCCAGGCCAGCTACCCTCCAACCACCATCAAATGAAGAAGCGTTCCCTGCCACCTGTACCTAGGTTCCCTTCCGTGACTATCCCCCCCAAATTGGCCCCATCCTCGCTTAAGGAGCCCAATATCTGATTAACTAAACTTTCTTCTTTCCTATAAAATATGCTCTCAGAAAAACAGCTCTCTTTTTTTCATAGGGAGTAAGACTTCAGAAACGTTCATTTCAGGCTTTTGGGCACCTGAAGTTCCAATATTGTGGCCACCTGATGTGAATAGCTGACTCCTTGGGAAAGACCTCGATGCTAGAAAAGATTGAAGGCAAAAGGAGAAGGGGCCAGCAGAGGATGAGATGGTTAGATGGTATCATCGACTCAGTGGAGATGAATTTGAGCAAGCTCCGGGAGACAGTGGAAGACGGAGGAGACTGGCATGCTGTAGTCCATGGGATTGCAAACAGTCAGACATAGCAACTGAACGACAATAACAAGCTCTTGGAACCAGGGTGAGGGGAGGTGACGGGGATGTGTACACTGTCCTATTCAGTTCCTCAAGGAAGAGCCTGCAGTTCATCACTGAGAGAGATACCTCCCACCACCCTTTTCCAGCCTGCACAGAACAGAAAGTCTGGAGAGGACTAGACCTACACAATGGCCGCTTGGCCCCACTGCAGCATCTTAACCCAGCACAAAGCTTCTTGAAGATGCTCTTCCACAGAAGAACTTAAGAAGAGTCAGCAGGCCACACCGCCTCAGGCAAGGCACAGAATGTACTCATCCTTGCTGAGCCTGCAGCCCTGGAATAGAGGCTGGGAGGGTTCAGGCTGTCTCTACCCTCTTGGAGTCCTCCATAGCAACCAGGAGGTTTCTAGGTGCTCCCCTTGGAGAAACGAACTTAGAACTTGGTCCTCACAGCCCCTTCCACTCCGCCTCTCTCCACCACATATAGAAGTTAGGAACTAACTGGAGTTCAGCCCCTCAAGTTCAAACCCAAGGGTTGCCGTGACTCCTACAATTACACCCTCCTAGAGCACCAATTTTAAAATAGGAATGACGCCCCTTCCCATGCCTACCCTTTAGAGGGCATTAGACCACCAGCCTCCCACTAGACACATATCTTCGAATTCACCCACCCAGGAGTTATCACCCAAGTGGAAAGAATTCTAGCATGATTCTGCATGTTCAAAAACTCATGCAAAGAGAGAAACAGAGAGAGGGAGAGTTTCACAGGCCACTTGGGCTGAAAGACATCCCCTTAGAATAAGCAGGTCAAACCACTAGCTCTTTTTTTTTTAAATTTCTTCAATGGTTATAGATCTATTAATTTTTTATTTATTCAGAGTCAATTTTGTTAATTCATTTTACTAGGAAATTATCCATTTATATTTTCCCTCTAGAAACAGTTACGGAATAATGGAGTAAGAACTTCTGAAAATCAACTCCTCCGTAAAAGCAACATGAGCACTGTCAAAAATGTTAAAATCATTTTTTTTCATAATTTATAACAATCCAAGGAACATTATGACTTTTAAAATCAACTTTTCCATTTCTGCAAGAAAGACAGTTGGAATTTTAAAAAAGACTGCATTGAATCTGGAGATCAATTTAGGAAATATTACAGACTTAACAATATTAAGTTTTCCAGTCCACAAACACAGAATATCTTTCCATTTATTTGAGTCTTCTTTAATTTCATTCAACAATGTTTTATAGTTTTCAGTAGATAAATCTTACATTTCCTTGTTTAAATTCATTCTTAAGTACTTTCTTCTTTTTGACTCTATTGTAAGTGGAAATATCTTCTTGGATTATTCATGGCTAGTGTTTTAGAAATATAATTAATTCTTCTATATTGATATTTTTCCTGCAACCATGTTAGACTAGTTTATTAGCTCTAAAAGATTTTCTGTGGATTCTTTAAAACTTTCTATATTTAAGAGCATGTCATCTGCAAATACAGTTACAATTCTTCCTTTCCAACTACGTTGCCTTTTATTTCTTTTTGTTGCCTAATTGTCCTGGCTAGAACTTCCAGTATAACATTGAACAGAAGTGATGAGAACAGACATCCTTGTCTTGTTCCTGACTTTAGGGGTAAAGTTTCCAGTCTTTCACCAATAAGATTGATTTTAGCTCTGGGTTTTCCATAGATCCTCTTTATCACTAGTGGGAAGGTAAAATGGTGACGCTCCTTTGAAACCCTCTTTGACAGTTTCTAAAAAATTTAAACACAGAGTGACTATATAACCCAACAACTCTCCTCTTAGGTATATACCCCAAATGATGGAAAACTCAAGTCTACACAAAAACCTGTATGTGAATGTTCACAGAAGGGTTATTCATAATAGCCAAAAAGTGGAACTATCCCAATGGCCATTAAGTGATGAATGGATAAACAAAATGTGGTATATCCATACAATGCATTATTCATTCATAAAAAGGAGTAAGATAAAGATACAAACTACAGCATGGGTGAATCTTTAAAATATGCAAAGTGAAAAAAGGCAAACACAAAAGATCACATAGCATATGATTCTATTTATAGGAAACATCCAAAATAGGCAGTCTATAGAGATGGAAATTACATTAGTGTTTGCATGGGAACGGGGGAAGGGAATAATACAGAGTGACTAGTAATGGATATGGAGTTTCTCTCTGGAGTGATGAAATGTTCTGAAATTAGTGGTAAGAGTTGCAAAACTCTCACAGTTATACTGAAAACCACTGAACTGTACACCTTAAGAGGGCACATTTTATGGAATGTGACATGTATCTCAACAAAGCTGTTACTTAACCAAATTTTCTTCCTAAGCACATTAGCTGCTTCACATAAATTTTGATGGTGTTTTTGTTTTCATTTAATTAAAAATATTTTCTAATTTCCCTTGTGATTTCTCATTTGACCCACAGGTTACTGAGACATGTGTCATTTAATTTTCAAATATTTGGAGATTATCCATATGTATTTCTGTTGCTAATTTCTAATGTAATTCCACTGTGTTCAGCAAAAATACTTTGTATCTTTTAAAGCTTCTAAATTTATTAACAGTTTGCTTTATGACCTGGCATAAAACCTGTCCTGGAGAATGTTCCATGTATGCTTGAAAAGAATGTATTCTGCTGTTGTTGAGTGGAATGTTCCATAGATCAAAACAAGTTGGTTGGTAGTGTTATTTAAGTCTTATATAATTTCCAATTTTCTGTCTAGTTACCTATCAATTATTGACAGTGGGGCATTAAAGCTCCTAAATACTTTTGTTGAATCATCTATTTATCCCTTCAATTTCATCAGTTTTTACTTCATATTTTTGGGACTCTGTCCTTAGGTGTGCATAAGTTTATAACTTTTATATCTTCCTGGTAAATTGATCAGTTATCATTATAAGATGTCCTTCCAAGTGCCTAATAACATTTTCTTTTTTGCCTTAGAATCTATTTTGTTTGACAGTGGAGCTCTCTTAGATTTACTTTTTATAAAGTATATCTTTTCCATCCTTTTATTTTCAACCTATCTGTGTCTTTGAATCTAAAGTGCATCTCTTTGTAGATAGCACATATTTGGATTTTTCGTTGAAAACTGCCTTTTGATTGGAGTGGTTTAATCCATTTATTTTTAATGCAATTACTGAAATGCCTGGATTTGCGTCTGTCATGCTCTTGTTTTCTATATGTTTCATGCTCTTTTTAATTTATCTCTTCCTCCTTTACTACCTTCTTTTGTGTCAAATAGATATTTTCTAGTATGCTATTTTAAGTCCTTTGTTGGATTTTTAAATTATTCTCTGACTGGTTAGTCTAGGGATTATAGTTTATATCTTAATTTATCATAATTCTCTTTGGATTAACACTAACTTAATTCCAGTGCAATATTGAGTTTACTTCAATATAACTCTGTTACATACATAACCCTCCTTTTTGCTATTCTTGATATATATACTGTCTTTCTGTAAGCCCCAAAATATAGTTTTAGAAATACTGTTTTATGTAATCATATTTTAAATCTGATATGAGAAAAATATGTAATGTAGTCTGTTATATTTACCTATGTAATTACCTTTTCCAGTGGTCTTTATTTCTTCATGTGAATCCAAGTCACTCTTTGATGTCATTTCTTATAAGGTAGTTCTGCTAGCACTTTTCAGTGGCCTGGAAAGATGTTTCATCACTGTCACTTTTGAAGGATACTCTCAATAGTACTCTTGATTGATTTTTTTCTTTCAGTTCTTTGAATATGTCATCCATCGCTTTCTTTCAATATTTCTAACGAAAAGTCAACTTTAATCGTATTGCTTTTCCTAGGTACGCATTGCCTTGTTTCTCTTACTACTTTCAAGTCTTCTCTTTGTCTCTGTTTTTCAACAGTTGTACTATGATCTACCTAGATGGTCACTACGGTCTTGGTAGTTCAAGAAACTTGAACTTGGTTTGATCATGCATGCTGCAGATACAAATTATTTTTATTATGTACAACCCATCATCCAAGTGCCAAGCAATGTCCTACTGTATTTCAAATGTAATCCTCATCACAATGCTAAGAGAGGGTGAAGCCTAGTCATGCCCATTGTGCAGAGGTGGAATCTGAGGCTTAGAAACATCTCAGTCTTTAAGTGGTAGAGATGTTATTCAAACACTGACCTTAGGCTCTATGACTTAGTGTTGAACATAGTTCAGTGTTCTTCAACTGGGATGTCATCTGAACATCCTGGGGTGTCAGCTGAAATAAAGTGAGTAACATGGGAGGAACCCTGGGAAAATTGATAACAATAATGCAAGATTTAGGAGTAGAAAACTTAAATATTGGGGGTTATTTGGTCTAGAAAGGAGCTGAAATAACAATATATAAAGTGATATCCATGTTTGATGGTAAGTACTAGATTATTATTTTCACTGAAGGGAAAAAAGCAAAACCGAACAATAGAAAGCACATTTCTGTTTCATCAGGAAAATCTTGTTCCTTTCAAGGATTCATGAGATGTCAAAATGTGTTGCCCAAAAGGTTGTGTGATCTCATTCTGCAGTAAGTCATGGCTTTTCAAGTCTCCTCAGTATATAGCTTAGGTGAAGGGTTACTTCCCAAGACTCTTTCAGCCTTGCCTGCCCAGCTCTAGTTAGAATAACAGGCTCCCCATCCATGCCCACCAGAGTCTGAGCTCCATTTGCTGCTCACTTCTAGAGCCTCTGCATCTCCCTCTGGTTCACGTAACTAATTAAAGCAAGACTCTTGCATGAAACACCCCTCCAGGCAGGGCCAAACCTCTCTTGAAAAAAACAGGCCACCCTATAAGTTCTAATGTAGAGACATATAAAAGCCCCACTTGTTCTAGCTAATCCCCCTGACCAACTGCCATGAAAATCCTCCCCATTTGATTTAATACTTTGAGGTAAGGACTATGCATCACCTTGGGCACATCTGTTTGAGTAGATGGGTACCTCCAACTGGTTAACCGTCTCTTGGGAAGAACAGTGATTCTGAGATAATAATAGCTTGCTGCTGCTACTGCTGCTAAGTCACTTCAGTCGTGTCCGACTCTGTGTGACCCCATAGACGGCAGCCCACCAGGCTCCCCCATCCCTGGGATTCTCCAGGCAAGAATACTGGAGTGGGTTGCCATTTCCTTCTCCAATGCATGCAAGAGAAAAGTGAAAGTGAAGTTGCTCAGTCTGTCCGACTGTTAGCTTAGGTCAGGAGAAATTCAGTTTGTGGACAGGAAGGTAGATAGAGAGGCTGAGATTTTGCCTTGCTGGAGAAATGAGTCAAAGGGGGCTGAGAAAGGAAAAACCAACGAGAGATAAGAGCTAGCTGATAATCAGAAAACACTAGTGCAGACCTGAGACATACTTGTCCTTCACAGCTGTCCTTCAGCCCAGCTTTGACTCAGGTCATGCAACATCTATGCAAGGCCGAGTCTGCACCAAAGACTTAAATGCTGTGCAACTTTGATTGTACCTCTCCCAGCCAGCTGGAATCATAAGCATATGTTTTCACATTCACTTTTCTATGAACTTCGTTTTGCTAGAGATTTCATTAAAACCCACTTCCAGTGTTGATATGTGCAACATGAAATCCTCCAGATGAATTGGGTCTGTGGATGGTGACAACACTCTCGCCACACTCCATGGATCAAATTGCTCTGTATCCACTTGACTTGGCCGGAACGTAAAGGCAAATGCTGAGCAAATGCTATGAAATCAATAGCTACAGAGTGTTGCTTTCTTGTTTTTCTTTTTTTTCCCCCTAGGCAGACCTCAGAGGAGACTGACACGCAGATTAGACAAATCACTTTTCATAATCCTAAGGACTGCAGCATGACGTATGCAAAGTATTAATCAAAGGCTGGGACCAAGTGAAATGTGAATTAAATTTCTTAATGGAGAGAGACGTAAACTTTCTATCCTCAGATCTCTGGCTGTGGACATCTTTAAGGCAATGAAAAATTCAGCTACCCAGTTTATAATATTCTGAGAGATATATCACCAAAGTGACACAACTTATTGTGGTTACATTTTCTGTTTAGAGAACTTGCCTTCCGACATGGTTGAAAGGAGCCTGGGGGCAGCTGGCAGAGTTTGAGGGTAGCCCGTGAAACCTAAGGTCTTATATATTTAGGGTCATTTAAATATTTCTTTCCACCAGTGTCTAGGGGCCTGTCCTGGGGTCTCAAACAGACTCCAGGGCCTTAATATTTAGTCCATGGAATTGCAAAGAGGTGAAATATTTTGCTTTCTAAGCCAGCAAAGCCAAGATGAGCCTAAAAGAAATTAGACTGAAACCAAATGAGATGTAAGACTAAAACTGAAAATAAAGCTGCACTGTGGCCTTTTTCAAAGGTCAGACTCACACCATCTAAAGCCGCTGCTATGACTTTGATTAAGTTAGGGATAAACAGCAAAAAAAAAAAAAAAAAGTTAGTCAATGAGTTTGTGAAGCAAATAACTTTTTTCTCGCCCCTCACAGAGATCTATATCGTGGCAGTGGGGGAGGTGGTGATGCAAAGTCTCTCTAGGACCTCTGTCTGTCTCAGAAGCAGTGGACACGGCAGTAGCCAGGTGGAATTCCTTCTCATCCGGCACTCTCTGGCTCCTTGAGGATGGATGGGGCTGTGAACACACATGGAATTTTTACAGGATGCAGTGTTTGTGCATAGACAAATTTTTCCTAAGGGGTTAAAAGCCTTTTATGGGCATTATCTGACGTATCCTCCCCAATCTCCTGGTAGATGAAGGGAAAGGAGAGGAAGCCAGCAGTAACAGAGTGGCACACCAATCAGAAATCCTTGACAAAGCCTGCTTTAAGAGGTATCAGTGAACTTCCCCGGTGGTCCAGTGGTTAAGACTCTGCCTGCCAATGAAGGGGACATGAGTTCGATCCCTGGTCCAAGAAGATCCCACATGCCACCTGGCACCTAAGCCCAGGCACCGCAACTACTGAAGCCCATGTGCCTAGATCCTGTGCTCTGCAACAAAAAGCCACCACAGTAAGAGCCCACTCACTGCAACTAGAGAAAGACCCAGCGCAGCCGAAAAGAAAAGAAAACTACTCCAGCATTAAAAAGAAGTATCAGTGACTTGCCCAAGAGAAAGCAAGCTGGTAGAAAAACGAGTCAGAGGCATTCGCTTCCCCAAGGAGACAGGGGTTGAAGGATTGAATGCCACATGCCACACACAGACACACACTCTGGGCTTCCCTGGAACTCAAGATTACAGTGTACACCTTGCAGGACAATTGTACTCATCTCACCCATGATGGCCTGGATGCAGATTTCACCCCTTCCCTCCCCCTCCCCGACTTGGAGACCCAGGGATTTTATCAGCATGCGTGCAGTAAATCTTGAAGGTCTATCCCCACTTGAACGCAGCGTGCTACAGCACACCGGGTTACAAGATGCATAATTAGAACTCATTCGGCTGACAGATTGATGGGGGTGCAGTGGAGGCCAGATAGCAGTAAATTAAGCAGCAAAACACTGCAGACTCTGGAGTAACATCAACACCAGATTGCATGACTTTCGTAAGGCCTCTTCAAAGTGTATCTGTTTTAGGAGAGGCTTTCTTTTCAAGGTACCTCAGCATAAATACTTTTCTGGGGAGTTTTTCCTCCTGGAATTCACCACTCCACTGACCCAACTACTTCAGAATCACCTATTTAATACACACAGTATATCATTATGGCCTATTATGGGATGAATAGTCACATGTATGCATGACAACAATGACTTCTTAGTAGGACTCAGAAATATTCTACCTGATGAGCTAAAAAAAAAACCAAAACATTCAAACAAATCATTTTTTAAGTTCTGATTACCTGATTCTCTGAAAATCAAATTGGGTAAGAAGAAAGTTAAATTTCAAAGTGTTCTGAGGGATGAAACAAACAAACCTGAGTGCTACAGGTGTCCTCATTCTATATAGGACCGTTCACCAAGATCTCAGATCAGACAAATTCATGTTTAAGGATACACAGCCGATCTTCACCCCCAGGCCTCCTAATCTTTTTCACTTGTTTCCATCTCCGCTTAGATGTCTGCAATGTTGAGAGCATTTTTCTGATCCTGGCTCCTTTCTGTCTATTAATGAGTTGTCCTCCTTATCTGTGTTTCCAAGCTTTCTCTAAATCAGGGATCACCAAGTGTGTGCACTCCCAAAAGAAATTTTTAAGACTCCTCTTTTCAGATGACATCTACATTTCATTGTCATACACACAGATAGTTATAAAGGATGTAGGCTTCCCAGGTGGCACAGAGGTAAGGAATCCACCTGCCAGAGCAGGAGATGCAAGAGACGAGAGTTTGATCCTTGAGTTGCAAAGATCCCCTGCAGGAAGAAATGGGAACGCACTCCAGTATCCTTGCTTGGAAAATTCCATGGACGGAGGAGCCTGGTAGTCTGCAGTCCATGGGGCTGCAAAGAGTTGCACACACACACACACACATACACACACCCCATCTGGCAGTGGTTGTTCTTTACTTGTATTTCAGTTCTGTTTCAGCAAACCCTTACTGCAACAGGTTCAGGTGATCCCATTTATGGAAAAGGTTTGTTTTCAAAAATGCCTGCTCAAACTGTCCCTTTATTTAGGGACCCAGAGGATATTTAGACCTTGGAGTGATGCTCTGGAGTGAGATTGGAGTTGGTGAGAGAATGTTTTTTTCTTCAACACAGTTTTCTCTTTGTTGGTTCTTTGTTACTACTGATAACAATGTTTAAGGCGATTGAAACAGCAAAAAATATGCATAATAAGGTATTTGTCATTTTCAATATAGCCCCACACCCAGAATCCAAAAGAACGTGGACTGTCCCGTACAAGAATTTTTTATTGTAAAAAAAGTGGAATCATAAAGGGATAATGTTCTCAGGCTGGTGAGTTTTAGAAAAGATGGGAGTGAAGAAACTCAACACCCATGCCTTTAAAGCCATGTGCATCTGCATAGGCTCTGGAGAATCCAGGTATCCCCAGAAGGATGCATACTGCAGAGTGAAGATGCTGTCCTTGAACAAGCCCACCAGACAGGGGTCATTCTGAGGCCAACAGTGAGAAACACCTGATGCACCACCACTTGCCTCTGTTCCGCCAGTGACCGTGAGCAAGACCAAGAGCAGGAGCAACACTCTCTACTCACTCTTCAATTCATTCAACAGACACCTTCCCTGTATGAGCCACAGTGCTCTGGAGGCACCTTTGGCATTGTGTCCCAGGGATCCTCTTGAATGACCATTCTCAACCAAATCTGGAGATGCCCATCAATCCTCATTTGTGATTCAGATCATAATTAAACCAGGGGGAGTGCAGAGAGCCACTGGTTACTTGGGAAGAAAAACCTGCCTTTGGTATTTCCAGACACTGGAGCCATCCAGAATTCCAGATCCCAAATAAAAATAAAATAAAAGGGGTGGGTGGGGGTTGCCTGAGGGAAGAAGTCATATCCTAAACTCATTGTTAAATTGCTGAGAAGTGTGAGTGATGAAAATGGCCAGAAAATACGATCCTTTGGTGGGTTGGGATCTCACTCATGTTTAATTGGGTCTCCTGTGAGGCATTTTAATCTATGGGCAGCTATCGAGGGTGAGAACTCTGCTCCAGTGGCCCCCAAATGATTTCACCTTCACTTTCATTTTAGTGGTGGAGGAAAGCCAGGACATTTGCTAAAATATTTGAACTGTGGGTGTGTGTTTTAAGGCCTGTCTGTGTGTGGCAGTCGCCATGGAGGAAATTCAGAGTTCCATGATTGCTTTCAGCGTGTCGCTTACCAAAAACCAGGGCAGCCACCGTGGAGGTCCAGGCACCTTGTACATGCCCTGGATTTCTCAGTTTCCCAACAAAGAATTTTTTTTTTTTTTAAGTATGGCTTAGAAATATATTCCCAAATATATTTATAGAAATATATTCCAAAATTTCAAGTATTTCCAAACCTCCTTCAGGCTGAAATCTAGGTGCTTCCAAATAAAAATAGTTTACAAAGCACTCCTTAGGGACTTCCCTGGTGGCCCAGTGGTTAAGAATCTGCCTGCCAATGCAGAGGACATGGGTTTGATCCCTGTTCTGGGAAGATCCCACGTGCCATGGGGCAACTAAATCCGGGCGCTGCACCTACTGAAGCCAGCGCTCTAGAGTCCTCGAGCCACAAGAGAAGCCTCTGCAAGGAGAAGCCTGGGCCCTGCAACGAAGAGTAGTCCCTGCTCACTTCAACTAGAGGAAGCCTGTGCACAGCAATAAAGGCCCCGCGCAGCCACAACGGAATCCATCAGTTTTCACAAAGCGCTGCCTCGTCTCTTCCCTCCAAATCCATTCAAAGTAAACTGGAGAGTAAAATGCTGCTTTGTTTCGTTTTTCAGTTCTACTTCATCATTACCAATATGGGGACTAGAGACAGGTAGGAAAAGCAGTGGATCAGGAGGCAGGAGACGGAAGGGTTTAGTCTCAGGTCTGTGGGGAGACCACGGACACTCTAGAAGGAGGCGGTGAATCTCCACGCCACGCTCCCTTGCAAAGTGATCTTGGGGAAGTGACTTAAGTACCCTCTGCCTCCATCTCCTTATCTGTAGAGTGAGGAGCCTCTGAGTGGGTTGGTGAGGATTCAAGGAGATAGGGTGTCGGGACTGCTTAGCCTGGTACAGGCAGATACCATGAGCTCGGTCCTGTCTGCCGCTACTGCTGGTGGCATTAGGCAAGTCACTGGGTTTTCTTCTGCCAATGTGGGGAGGAAGAAAAGCACATTTTATGGCTTTACCACAATAAAGTTTTACTGCAAGGTAAATGGATCGAAAAACAGTTTCTCCCTCCATTAAACTGCAAATGTCTGGAGGTCCAGGTCAGAATATTGCTTTTGAATTCTACTCCAAGTTCCTCAGCACCCCTCCATTGCCCACCAATACCTTATACAGGGTGGGCAGCCATCTACACACGTTCATGGACTTGAAGTGTCTCTAAGTTTACCTTTGTGATAAGCAAAGGAGAGAGGCCGTTTCTGTGGGGGTGTTCAAGTGTGTCTGGGAGAGCCTGTGTGAGCGAGAGTAGGTGTGTTTATTAGTGATTTACAGAGGAGGTGGGGGAGGGCAGTTGCTCACCCGTATGAGCATTTCTGTAATTACTGAGCCTGTTTTCACTGACCTACTACTAAATTCACAGTTGCATAAATCTCTGGGTCAGTAGATAGAGATGCTGTTACTAAAATTCTAAAATAATAATAAAGAAGCACATTTTAGCTCTCAAATGAATCAGATTTCGACACTGATCTTCCAAGGATAAGTTCATGTGGGGAGAAGAGATGAATTGCATGTTTTCCATCTTTGCCCTTCCTTGCTTTGATTTATCCAAAACTATCATCTAGAAGAGATAGCTTTTTCACTTCAAAACACAACAAAAATCAACCCCTGCTTCTCCAAAGGCCCCCGCCCACCTCCCTCTGAATAACACCAAGCACAGATGAAGCCCTCTGCAACAAGCCTGGGTTTCTAAGACTCTACCTTAGAAACCTGAAGTTAAAAACACGTCTCCGCAGTGGCTGTCCATGTCGATTTCTTTTTATTTTGAAATAAAAGAAAGATAAAACAAAACCAAAACCCCCAGCGTTTTACCTGGCATGCGTTTTGTGATGACTCACTTCAAGAACATTCGATGGAGGAAAAAAAAACCCACTTCACTTTTACCTCTAGGAAATCCCCTTTCCATGGGAATGAAAATCCCGGCTCCCACGAGCTCATATTCTGGGGACTTGAGGAGGCGGCTCGTCTTCCTGCCCTGGAGCTCCAAGCCCTAGGGCAAGGCAGTGCTTTCTCCCTAACCAGATCATATTTTTCGATCTGAACGGTTTTACGATGCGGGCTTAAGCAACTTCCTACAGTCCCGTGGTTGCTCTTAATTTCTTCGACTTGGAGTGAAACCCCTCCGGGGAAGCCGTAAAGAAAATAAAAGAAAGAAAAGAGGAAGAAACTGTTTCTCTCTTCTTTCCTCCCTAAACCCTCCTCGTAAACATCCTACCCCGCGTCGCAAAATGTATGGCGCACGTTAAGCCTTGGCAGTATTTTGACACGATGCGCGGTCCCTCTCTCCCCCTCTATTCCTTTGAGGTTCATCTTGCAGCCCAGGGCTCTGTTCCTCTGCCAACTTGGTGGGAGTGTTTAGTGACTGGAAGGCTGTGGCCTGCTCTCCCCAGAACTTCACACTTCATTTTTCCATATCCCTGGGAGCAGCAGCAAATATTTCACCAGCCTGGTTTGCCGGCTACCGCCATAAATCAGACTTAGGCCTCAAAAAAATATCCAGGCCTGTCAAGGCATTAAGCTTTTATTTTCTGACTCCATCCAGTGGTAAATGAGAGCCTGTATTTTCCTTTAAAACTGTAAAGGGATTTTTAAGGATTGTCGCTGGATGGTTACCAGCTCCGAAAGATACAATACGGAGTGTAACTGGTTAGGAGAGATTTGAAAAAGTCTTAAGTATGAAAAATGGCTTTTCTGAAAGGTTTTTCAATGAAATGAGAAACGGGGCTAAAATTTCATAAAGATTTTTTTTCCTTTTTTTATTTTTTTCAAAAAGAACTGAACTTTCATGAGAAAAGCATTAGGAAGAGTTGTGTTCTTGGAGAAATGTGAGTTATATTGGCGAGGTGTGCCTGTCTCCCTCGCCCCATTCTCCCTCTCTTTCTCTGTGTACACAGACACTTGGGTTGCTTCATTAGGTCAGTTCCTGCCATCATGACGGATGATATGACAGCAAGAACAAACAGACTGGACAGTTTTATGTGCTGTGTATTAATTGCTTCATCATTGAGGCCAGCAAACCACGTCCTCTTGGAAAACCCCCGGCTTAAAATTTTAAACAAGTTTGCAAGGTGCAGACCTTGCCTCTGAGGTCACTTCTTTATATCTCCCCCTGTTGAGGAATCCAGTCTCACAGTCCTAATGCCGAGAACTTCCTTGCAGTTGGAAGAGTGATGAAGTTAAACCGGCAGGTATTTGCACCAAAACGCCATGTCCAGGAAATCTGAGGAAAGGTGCAAGGAGCCAGGCTGAAATCAGGCACTCGGGGCAGAAAAACAACCCCATGTAGATTCTGTGATGTGTCACATGTCATCGAGATACGTGTCAATTTTCAGTGGAATGGGGTGAAATGAGAATAAATGTAATACGTCCCCGGCTTCATCCAGGTCATCGCATAGACTTGCCATCAGGGCTGGCAAGGAGGTGTGAAAAGGCAGAGGAGAAATTACTAAGGAAACAGGGAGTCTCTAGTTATGAAGATTTCAACCCTGCACTGCAAACAGCATGAGACGGATCAGGAAGTGTAACAGGCGATGCAGACGAAGAGATCTGACTTTTGAATCGGGAACCTGGGCACAAGGTGGATGGGACTGATAAGAATGTCATGGATCCTGGAGGAGGAAATGACAGGTGTGTAGCAGAGTGTCATAGTGGGGAAGACATACCCTGGGCTGACTTTGCATGAACCCCACCCGTCCTGCTTGTGCAGTGACTGATGTACACAGCTCCCATCCAACCCCAAGTCATTAGTTGCATTACATTTTGGGTGTTGGACCTCCCTGGTGGCTCAGTGGTAAAGAATCCATCTGCCAATGGAGAAGACATGGGTTCGATCCCTGGTTGGGGAGGATCCCACGTGCCACAGAGCAGCTAAACCTGTGCACCACAACCACTGCACCTGTGCTCTAGGGCTCCAGGGCCACAACTGCGGAGATCGATGTGCCGCAACCGCTGAAGCCCGTATGCCCCAGAGCCCACGCTCCGCAACAAGAGGAGCCACCACAGGGAGAAGCCCGAGCACCTCAGCTAGAGAGTTAGCCCCTCTGCTCGTCGCAACTAGAGGAAAAGCCTCTGCAGCAACAAAGCCCCAGCACAGCCAAAAACAACAAATAAGTAAATCAATAAAAATTAAAAAAAAAAAATTCTCAGGCATTCCAAGGTGGGACATTATTTTCCTGGATGCTTTGTATTCTTGAGAGAGTACAGCAGAATCTGAAAGCAAACTTTCTGGACGAAAGCACTTTGAGCCACAGTTCAAAGCTCGGTGCCATGCCCACATGGACCCACTTCTAACATTCCTTCCAGCTGATCTGGCTCCATGTCTTCAAACCCTTTAGCAATACCTGGAGCCCAGCTTCCAGGGGCTAAAGGCTCTGCAGCCACATCCCTCCCCTCCCGCTCCCACTCAGTGGTCTGTGACCACCGTCTGTTAGTTCTTTCCATTTGCTGGGCTCTCACTTGCCTCTGGTCCTTTCCCGTCTGAAAACTGGCAAAAGTGTATGAAATTTGGACTTCTATGTCCATAAATCAAGTTTTACGGGGACACAGCCACGTTCATCTGCTCACAGATTGTCTATGGCGGCTTTCACGGTAGAACAGCACAGTTGGGTCGTTGTGACAGAGATCGTGTGACCTGCAAATATTTACATCGGGCTCTTTCCAGAACAAGCTCGCTGCCCTCTGCAGCACTTCCCTTGTCAACCACGCACACCCACGCTGGGCCTGGCCGGCCCCTTCCTCTTCCTCCAGAGCTGCCTGCAGACTAGCCCTCAGGCTGGTGCTTCCCTTCTCGAAAGCTCTGAACAGAGCCTTGCAGAGTGAGTATGTCGTATGTTGAGTTCATTTCTAAATGCTTTTTCACTCAAACTACAAAATGGCAAAACTACTACATGAAAAAATTTAAAAGTCATCCAGCGGTCATTAAAAAGAAAAATGTAAAAAATATTTTAAATGTAAAAAATATTCTTTTCCATTATGGTTTATCATAGGATACTGAGTTCAATTCTCTGTGGTAAACAGTAGGACCTTGTTGTTTAGTAGGGTTTTTTGTTTGCTTTTCAGGGCTTCCCTGGTGGCTCAGAGGTTAAAGCATCTGTCTGGAATGCTGGAGACCCGGGTTCGATCCCTGGGTCGGGAAGATCCCCTGGAGAAGGAAATGGCAACCCACTCCAGTACTCTTGCCTGGAGAATCCCATGGACGGAGGAGCCTGGTAGGCTACAGTCCATGGGGTTGCAAAGAGTCGGACACACAACTGAGCAACTTCACACACACACACATACATGTATAACTGAATCACTCTGCTGTACAGCAGAAATTTACACGTTGTAAAACAACTATACTTCAATAATAAATAAGTAAATAAGAGGAAAAGTTTTTAGTTAAAATTTAAAAATACCCTACTTGAAAACTGGATCACATAACCAAATGTCCATATTAGTTATCCACAAAGGGTGATATTTTAGATGAATTTAACACAGTTTGACTTATCTGCATTTTCTAAATTTTTATAGTATACATCTCCTAAATTTTCTCTATGATATACATGTTCTAAGTTTCCTAGAACATATATTCTATCATGCTTAAATGTTAATTCTAATTGGACTTTTATAAAAATATATATTGGGCATCTTTTATATGCAAGGCACTGAATTAAGTGCTATGGAAATAATCCATGCCCTCAAGAAAATCTAAAAGCTGATAGTTTACAAAAAAGGACATGCATAATGAAGGTGACAATATGCCAGCTTTGCCTGCTTTGTTTGACTACTCAAGAGAGCAACAATCATTTGCTGAGAAAACTGGTTTGTTATGAGATGACATATACATGTCTATCACCCTATGTTTTATCCACCCCACTGCCAGGGTCCTCCACTTATTTACCAGAAGTCCTTGAGTATGTCTCTATCCTTTCTAAAAATGGAATGTATGTGTTTTCATTTACATTAAAGATATTCTGGTATAATATCATCCTTTAACTTTTACATTCTTTGAAAGAGTTATTAAAAATCCCCCCAAAAGTTTTGGACAATCTTCTGTTAGCTTCATTCCCAAATTTATTGTGGGCTTAGCTGGTCTTGTGAATAGGGTCTCATTTCCCATATTCTTTTCTAGTTGGTCATTGCCGATGGGTCACGAATCTTGAACTGGTAACCTTGCTGGAGAAGGGAAGAGTCAGTAAAATGCAAAAGAGCCTCTGACAGATCACGGGGCCACAAACTGCGGAGCTGAGTCTGCCTCTGAGGTCTAAGAGCCTGGGGTGGGATGGGGTGGGGCAAGGGAATCGTCTGTATCATTGTCACTCATCGGTGTGTCTCATGCTTTCCATAACTGAGACCCCTGGAGGCCTGCTGCATGCATCTGACATTTCCTGACACCACATCACCACCACCCTGACTTTATCCAACCTCACCATCTATACACGCCCACCAAACAACCCATCCTTTCCTTAAAAATCCCCTGCAGAGTTTTACCAAGGCTCTAAGCCCATCCTTCCTGCTATAAATCTGTGGACAAGAAGCAGCACTGGGACTTCCCTGGCGGTCCAGTGACTAAGACCCCACCTTGCAATGCAGGGGACATGGGCTCCATCCCTGGCTGGGGAACTCAAGTCCCATGTGCTACAGAGCACCTAAGCCAACGGGCCACAGCTGAAGATCCCGTGTGCTGAAACCCATGAAAAAGGGTTGCAGCCTAAATAAATAAATAAAATAAATATTAAAGAAAGGGGAAAAAAAGCAGCACTGATATCTTTCCCTTTACACCCTCCAGCTATCCTAGCAGGTCGAATGGCCTCCAGGATCCATCACATCCTATTGGGTAGAGCTTATTATTCTAGGGTGGAGAAGGCGATGGCACCCCACTCCAATATTCTTGCCTGGGAAATCCCATGGACAGAGGAGCCTGGTAGGCTGTGGTCCATGGGGTCGCGAAGAGTCGGACACGACTGAGCGACTTCCCTTTCACTTTTCACTTTCATGCATTGGAGAAAGAAATGGCAACCCACTCCAGTGTTCTTGCCTGGAGAATCCCAGGGACAGGGGAGCTTGGTGGGCTGCCATCCATGGGGTCGCACAGAGTCGGACACGACTGAAGTGACTTAGCAGTAGCAGCAGTATTATTCTAGGGAACTCCCACTGGTTCAATAACATCTGGAGGACTCTGGAATGATCTGAGTAACCCCTGAGATTTCAGGTCTTGGCTGGTCCCTCTTCCCACTACCACCACCTGGGCTAAATCATTTCATGGGTGTCATAACGACCTAGTTCGCCAAGGATTTTGCTGAAAACAAGTGCCATTTTGGCAGAAGTCAAAAGAACCCAGCAAACAGATCCTCTTTGTCCACAGTCATGAAATGTGGGGAAGAAGCTTTTGAAAAACTTGCCAAAGGGCTCTAGATAATCAAACCATCCTTAGCTAATGTTTATGCAGAAATAAGCTATGCTACTTCTCACTAGGGCCAGGCCCAACTTTCCCCAGTGAATTGCCCTCTCTAAGTACAGTTAGTCATCTCAGTTCTTTCAGAAACTAGACGTGGCTCTCAATCACCTGGCTCTCAGCAAATACCAATACTGAGGCCCCACCCCAGAGAAACTACATCAGAATTTCCCCGTTTGCTGTGCCAACGGTATCATGCTGGTCTCTGAGCCCTAGCGGGACCTGTCTGTCTGGAGAGGGGAAGAAGTGGGGTGGAGAGCCTGTCCTCCGACCCCACCTCTCTCTAACCACATCTAAGCTAAAACCCACAAAATCAAGTAAACAGGCAAATGAGGGCTGATGCTGTGATTGGAAGGAAGGGGGAGTGGTGGGGTGGGGAGGATGGATGAGGAAGGGAGGCCATGTTTGATGGACAGAGTCTTCCTCAAGGTCAGAATGGACCTTCCATGGAGGAAATGATCTTGGAGGGTCAGGGGGAAGGACCGTGGCACAGTGCCCAGGCTGAGGAGAGGACTGAGCCTCGGCTGAATTCAGACCAGCCCCAGGAGTTCCTGCCCACCCTCCCTGAAGACCCAGGCTGCCCCCTGGCTCCTCTGTGTGGCCCCCTATACACACATACGCACACACGCACGCACGTGCACACACACACACACACTCACTTCATCACAGCCTGTGCTTCTTGGGTGTTCCATCTGCCTCTGGCTGCCATGTGAGGGAATTCATTTCCTAAAATGCCACAGTCTCAGCGGGCTGGCCGTTTAGGGAATAGCCAGGAGAGTTGGCCACCTGGCTCAGAAGCCTGTGTCTCCACCAACCAGAGGTGCCAAGACTCATTCTGGGGGCCCCTGGGGTTGGACGGTCTGCTCACCAGAGGTGTTTCCAAAAAGGAGATCAGCTTTCCCAGGCCTCCACGGACACTTTCACCAAAGTTACAGAGACAAGAAGAACTCTGCTTCCATCTCCGTTTTCCTGCCCAAAGGACCTCTCTTTCCCAGCCAAGGTAGTCTTTGCTTCATCTCCATAACAATAAACACCTTCAATCACATGCTAGCTAGTACCCAGGGCAGAGTGCTGAATGCTCTCTGGGTGTACTCTTCTGGAACATTCCATGCCGAGATGAAGAAACGGGGGCCCAGGGAAATCAGGCAGCTTGCCTCACATCGCATGGCCAGTAACTGGCAGAGGACGATCGGAACTCAGGCCTGTCTGAAACCGAAGCCAGATAAACCATCACATCGCGCTGAGAATTTTGTAGGCCAGGGACCCAAGTCATCAGTAAAATCAGGGGTGGTGCTCAAAGAGCCCAACCATCTTCCACCAGATTCACCAGAATTCAGAGCCACTTGGTGGCTCCAGAGAGAAACAGTATAAGCTAGAGTTGGAAGCACCCACAGGCTTTGAAGTCAAACACTCACTTGACTACTCAAACCTTAACTTCCTCATCTGTAAAGTAGGACAACGGTACCTACTTCATAGGGTTGTTGCAGAAATAAAATAACATAGCCCACGGGAAATGTTTACTACAGGGTCAAGCGCCGAGTAAGAGCTCCATAATGTAGCCATTCTATTGTCAATGGTACTATTATTAGAAATCTAATAACCACCAAACATTTTCTCACTCATTCAGTGAATATTTATAGAGGGTCCTACATCAGTCACTAAGAGTGAAAAAAAAAAAAAAAAAAAAAAAAAACTCATTCTCTCCCCAGTTGGAAAGTCCACTCTGCAAAGCAAGTCACCATGGGAAGCTGCAAGTTGTGGATCATCAGAGAATGATGGCAGGTGTATTCAAGTTGTGACGGCTTGAAGTGGCCCCTTCCCTGCAAGCATCTTTGGAGCCAGGCTTCAGGATGGCCTGTCACATGGAGGAGAATTGGAGAGAGAAAGAATTAAGCTTTACGGAGTACTTCCTGGGTGTCAGGCACAAGGCTGTTTGCTTTCATGCAAGGCATTTTCTCCCTATAACTCAGGATGCAGGAAATGCTTGTAGGCAGGGCCTGAAATGCTCTGGGTGTCATGAAGTCAGAGCATTAAATAACATTGACCCGCAGTACCAGAGAAGAAATAATCCCCTGGTGACCAGTCACTTTGATTCCCACTGTGTCTGCAGCCCAAACTAGCTGAGCGCTTTGAGCAAGTGATTTATTCTGTCTCAGCCTGAGTGCCTTCAGCTGGACAAGGGATGGAAATAATAGGACTAGCTGTCTCATAGGATGGTGAAATACATGTAAAAAGAGGCTGAACAAAAAACAAATATATATTAAAGCATAGATGTGGAATCTAAAAAAATGGCACGGATGACCTGCAAAGCAGAAGTAGAGACAGATGTAGAGAACAAATATATGACTACCAAGCGGGAAAGGATGGATGGGATAAATTGGGACTGGAATTGACATATATACACTGCGTGTGTGAATGCTAAGTCGCTTCAGTCATGCCAGACTCTGAAACTCTATGGACTGTAGCCCTCCCGGATCCTCCGTCCCTGGGATTCTCCAGACAAGAACACTGGTGTGAGTTGTGATGCCCCCTTCCAGGGGATCTTTCCAACCCAGGGATAGAATGCACGTCTCTCCTGAATTGGCAGGCGTGTTCTTCACTACTAGCCCCACCCTGGGAAGCCCTATATATACACTGCTGCTGCTGCTGCTGCTGCTAAGTCGCTTCAGTCGTGTCCGACTCTGTGCGACCCCAGAGATGGCAGCCTACCAGGCTCTTCTGTCCCTGGGATTCTCCAGGCAAGAACACTGGAGTGCCTACTATGTATAAAATAGGTAACTAATAAGAACCTACTATATACCACAGGGAGCTCAACTCAGTGCTCTGTGGTGACCTAAATGGGAAGGAAATCCGAAACAGAGGAGACAGAATATGTGGATGAATGGTTGCTTCACTTTACAGAAACTAGCACAGTGATGTGAAGCAAGTGAAAAGTGAAGTCGCTCAGTCGTGTCCGACTCTGCAACCCCATGGACTGTAGCCCACCAGGCTTCTCTGTCCATGGGATTTTCCAGGGAACAGTACTGGAGTGGGTTGCCATTTCCTTCTCCAGGGGATCTTCCTAACCCAGGGATCAAACCCAGGTCTCCTGCATTGCAGGCAGACATTTTACCCTCTGAGCCACCAGGGAAGCCCATTGTGAAGCAACTATACTCCAATTTTTTTTTTTTTAATCTAGAAAGAAAATAAAAGGGAGGAGAGGATCAACAAGGGAGCGGGAGGGCTCAACAAGCTTAATCCATTTCTGTTGTCTTCTGTCAATCTTCTTTAGTGGACCAAATAGAGAATCTTAGCTGTCTGTGCTGCTAAGTTTATCTGACCCCTAACAAGAAGAGAGCAAGCCTCAGGCTCAGTGTTCCACAGACAACAGTACCTAGCAAGGACTTAACAACCTCACTGTTTTTTCCATTGTGGTGTGTGTTATATGAAAGAAAGATTAACTTCTAATTGTATTGCGTGATACTGGTTTTCCATTTTTGCTAGTCACAGAAAGCTTCCTTTTAAAATAGACATCTTTTAATTTAAAAAGAAATCAACTTAAACACAAATATTAAGGAAATAAAAGGATAGGTGTGTGCTAAGTCACTTAAGTCACATCTGACTCTTTGTGATCCTATGGAACTGTAGCCTGCCAGGCTCCTCTGTCCATGAGATGCTCCAGGCAAGAACACTAGAGTGGGTTGCCAGGCCCTCCTCCAGGAGATCTTCCCAACCCAGGGACTGAACTCACATCTCCCGAGTATCCTGCATTGGCAGGCGGGTTTTTTTTTTTTTTTTTTTTTACCACTAGCACGACCTGGGAAGCCCAAGAAGACAGATAGTAAGTGGATATGACCAACATCTTGACTGTGACATTTGAATGATGGAAGTTTGGGAAACGAGGATAGAGAAGCACCCATGTCACAACTTCCGATCTCCAGTTAGAGATGAGAGCCCAGAAGCGTAAGAGCCAGCAAGCCAAGCTGAAGCTTGAAGTGCGTGTGTGTAGGGGGGGCGGGTATTCTGCCTCCCTTGGCCACCTACATGTGCTCCTCAGTATGCACTGCCAACAGACATATGTCTTTGCTTTACAGATACCCATTTTCAGACCCCAGAGAGACCACTGCCCATCAGACACCCCCTTCTTCTAAGAGGTCACGTACCATGGCTGTGGTTTCTTTCCCTGGAGTTTCCTCCTAGGCTGGGGGATACAGCCTTGTCCCCTTGGCAGGATCAAGCCGGTTTTCATGTCTTCTTAGAAGCACAACTATAAGATGACTCTGGGTGAGGCCTACTTCTGCACGTGGCTCACCCCACTCACAGGCTACCAGGTTCAGCTATTAATACTTCCCTCCTTAGCTGGTAGTGGTGGCGGTGGCAAGAGCTGCTCCGATCCTACAGATGAGCATCTCATAAAACAGGAGCAACCAAAGCCACGTGAAGGGCTGTGTCTTCTGTGGCCCTTATTTTTGTTTCTCACTTTAGAGAAAGGGGGCCACTGGGTAGACATCACCCGGTAAACAGTGTTCTTTGGCGAAGCTGTGATGGTGGGTCTTAGAAGCCAGTGAACTAGGGAGTCCAGCGGGTGTAGGTTGAGAGAGATGAGAATCATAGTATCTGAGATGTCGGTGTTCCCCCAAACCACAGTTCCATAACCCTACTTCACACACAAGGGGAGTGAGGCTGAGAGGTTACTGGACCTGCCCAAGGTCACATGCCTCCCAGTCAGAAAACTGCCATGTGTCCCTGTGGGCTTCTGAACCCAGTTTGACCCTGGGCCTCACTAAAAATTCTTGCCATGTCTTCTTTCTTCAATGGATAATTTAAAATAGAAATAATAATAAATATAACACCTCGTTGTATATGTGTAGCACCTTTCTTCCAATAAATGGTGTTCTTTCAGCTTGCCCACCCGTGCTGCAGGGAGCGGAAGAGCTTCCACTGTGGACTCTGACACTGGTTATTGACTGAACCTCGCCTCCAGCCCACACACATTCCCCTATCAAAGGTACAGCTCACAGGACAGGGCTCAAGTCCTACAGGAAGATATGTGATTCACTACTTCAGGGTGGTGTTTTAAAAAAAGCTCTCACACATCATATACATGAGAATTATATTTAGAAAGCTAATCTTGTAACAGCTTTTAAAATTACTTGTTTTTCTCCTAGTTCTTTGATTCTCCAAGGAATGACAGGCCCTTTCGTGTTTTTAGTAGTTGTACTAGCAGTAAAATAGCAGCGAGTACCATCATTTGTTAAATGTAATAAATGTAAGAGTGATGATCATCATTTATTAAACTTCAGCATTGGAGGCATTTATATCCAGTATCTTATATAATCCTCACAAAAATCTTAATAATACATCTTAATAATGCCACTTTTTGAATGAAACAAACTAAAGCTCAGAGAAGTAATCTGCCCAACACAAAAAAGGTAAATTCTTCTATTTTTTTTTTAAATTTGGCTGCACCAGTCTTAGTTTCAACATGCATGCTCTTTTATTAGTAACCTGCAGGATCTTTAGTGGTGGCATATGAACTCTTAGTTGGGGCATGAGGGATCTAGTTCCCCAACCAGGGATCGAACCCAGGCCACCAGCATTGGGAGTGTGGCGTTTTAGTCACTGGACCACCAGGCAAGTCCCAAGTCTTCTATTTTTGACAGTAAGGTCAACCAGATTTCTCAGAGAATTCCTAAGAGTATGAGGTAAAATATAAATTCTTTATTTTTAGTGCATGACAGATTTGGCTAGAAAGTGAAATAATTCTTTGTTTCCCAGAAATGACCAGCAAGCCAAAATCCAACAGCATCAACGAGTGCTGGAGTCAGCATTTCCCACACTTCAGGAACAAATTCTAAAGCCCAAGCAGAGTGAAAGATCAGAACAGAGACCAAAAATATTGCAGGGAACACTCTCAGTGAGTGAACCAGAGAAACCCAAATCCCACAGAACAGGAAGGTAGAGATTGTGACCTCTTGGCCTCAGCTCTGAGTGGAGCAGAAAAAGAAAAAGATCCTCCTTCCCTGTTTCTAATCACAGGCCTGGACTTTCATGAATTTGAGGCCTGAATATACACAACCATTGCAGGTGGAAGAAAACTGCGAAATGTTAGTTTCAACTGGTTCTAACTTGGTGATATCCTCAGGCACCGGACAGCAGCAAATTCCAGTTTTGACTGGAAGAAAAATGCTCTTAAATGGGGCCTCAATGAATCCTTACACATCAAGTTACAAGGAGAAGGAACTATTTCTTTTAAAAAGTCACTAAACAAGAGTCGGCTGGATAAAGAAAGTCTACAATCAGATCTTCAGAGACCACAGATACTGGGACAAATCAAACATAGACTATAAAATTAGTATGATGAACAGGTTCAGAAATACATAGAGACATTGATATAGCAAAGGAAAAAAGAGACTATCATAACTGGCCAGATTTGATAAAAGATCAGATAGAAATTCTAGAAATGAAAAATGTGATCAGTAAAATATGGGAAATATGAAAGTGTGAGAATATTCTATAGGAAACAATAAAGACAATGAAGAAAAGTAATATTGAAAGAGATAATGCCTGAGAATGCTCCAGATTTAATGGAAAGGTGCCAGTGTGTGGATTAAGAAAGCCCAGGATAAATAAAAAGAAATCCATTCCTGGACATATCGCAGTGAACCTACACAACAGTGAAAACAAACAGAAGATTTTAAAGCAATCAGAGAGAAAAAGCTGATAATCTGGGAAAGAATGACATGTTGACAGCTGAATTCTCAAGAACAGCAGGGAAAATTAGATGCATTAATGTCAACCAACTAGTATCCAGTAATCAACAAATTAGAATTCTGAACGAGGAAAGCTATTTTCCCAAAGCCTGGGGTAGGGGCAAAATTTTTTCAAAGTATCACAAACTGAAAGAATTTACCAGAACACTCTCACTGTAGGAAATTCTAGAGGACATACATTTTAGAAAGAAGGAAAATGATCCTAGAATGAGGGTCTAAAATGCAAACAGTTTAGTGAGCAAAGGAAAGTGAACTGTGGCTAAACCTAAATAAATATTGATGGTATAAAAGAGCAACAATGTATAATTTAAGGGTTTTTTTAATTAAAAGAAAATTAAAATCCTGGACAACCGCATGTAACATTTGGAAGAGAGCAATTAGAATTCAAGAGTTCTTTGCTTCTTTTACCTTTTGGAAACAGCTTAAATATATTAATTTTCAACTTTATTATGTTAAATATACATATTGAAATGTCTAAGGTAACCTAGACATTCTTTAACCTAGCATAAAAGAACTGAAAATGATTTTGGGGGTTAATGAAACCAATCAATTCAAAACAAGGAAGCAAAGGAAGGAAAAGAAAAAGGAATACAGGAAAAGCAGGATAAATATTACCAGAAAGTGCAACATAAGATGGTAGAAATGAATACAAAGAATTCAGTTATTGCAAATGATTTAAATGGATTAATTGGATTGACAAAGACTGTTAGACTAGAGACTGACATGGAGGAAGAAGTTGGTCCAAGTTGTGGAAGGGTAGAAGTAAGATTAAGAAGGTGATGCAAAGCAGCACCATGTTACACAGTGATGTAAAAGCTTAGCACATGACCTTGATTCAACAGGGCTTGCTAGTGTGAAGCAGTGGGCAGGAGACTGTTGTTTTCACTGTAAGAGTCCTTATATTGTTATTTAAATAATTTTTGTTTTTATATGCATGAATATTTTAAAGTTAAAAAAGACTAAAAGAAAGAATCTCAAAAGATCCATCCTTTGGTTTGATGATAGATGAAAAGATAGATGATAATAGATAGATATAACTATTTTCCTTGTTAAACCTCAATATTGTTTGAATTTGCTGCTGCTGCTAAGTCGCTTCAGTCATGTCCTAGGACAGTGTTATTTTTATGATTTGAAAAAAACTCAGAAATAGGTAATGGAATACTGTAGAATTTTGGGTCAGGGGCACTTGAGAATGAGATATTATTATTCAGGAAGCAGACCGCAAGATGGATTGAGAGGTCAGAAGACAAAACCTAGAATCAGAGAAACAAATTGCAACAACTAAAATGATTGTCTGGATCAATGAGATAAATGTGGGATGGAAGGGAAGGAAAAATCTGAAAGGAAAGAAATGATGGTATTCATTGACTTTTCTTGTTTCTGCAGGTCAAGGGTAGTCAGAGCAATTGAGTTCCTGAAGATGAAGGAAGAGACAAAAATTACTTAATGAATGATGATGACAATGCTTGTTCTAGTCTGCCCTTGCAGGAGTCACTTCTACCCTAAGCCAGCCGCAGAGACTCTTTATTTGGACATTCTGGAGTGTTCGCAACAATCCCCAGTTATATTGTAACCCCCTGCTTGGTATCTTTCCTGGAAATAATTTGGCATAGCAGAGGACCAAACACTACTGTAGCCTTCAGCACCTCCAAAATACAAGCCAATTTGATTATAATGGGGAAAAAAGATCCTCATTTGCTATTCTTCTAAAACCTCCCCTACTCCCAGTCCACAGCCCTGGAGGATCTGGAAGGATCTTGGAATTTCAGATACATTATTAAAAAGGAGAAGGCAGTGCCTCAACCATGCCATGGGTCCTGGCATAGGACAGGCAGGTCCACACTCTGTGCCCTAAGCCAGGTTCTTCCTGGAGCCACCTTATCCAGTGATCGGACAGGAGACTATAAACGCCCAAAAGCAGGGAGCCAATTACCCGAAAGTACCTTTATCATGACTTTTGGTGCCTCCAGAACAGTATCCAAACTGGCCATTTCCCAGACCCTCTAGAACATCACTTGTGTGAGCTGAGCAAGCTACTGACTTTCTCTGAGCCCTGGTTTCCCCATCTGTAAATGGGCGTGGCAGTAACAGATGTCTAAAGCTTCGTTATAAGGGTTAAATGGATCAGTGACATAGAAGTCATAGAAGGCTTGGCCAAAGTACTAACTTGATACTTATTTTTTGCTTATATTTTTAATGAGTCCTATTACTTTTTAAAATTTATTTTTAAATTATTTTCAATTGAAGGATAATTGCTTTACAACGTACTGTTGGTTTCTGCTGTACAACAGTGTGAATCAGTCAGAAATACATGCATATTCTCTCCCTTTTGAGCCTCCCTTCCACCCCCATCCCATTCCTCTGGGTCATCACAGAGCACCGAGCTGAGCTCCCTCTGCTATACAGCTTCCCAGCAGCTCTGTTTTGCACGTGGTTGTATATAAATATGTCAAAGCTATTCTCTCAATTTGTCCCATCCTCTCCTTCCCTCACTATGTTCACAAATCTGCTCTCTACATCTGTGTCTCTATTTCTTTCCTGCAAATAGGTTTATCTATACCATTTTTCTACATTCCATACATAGGCATTAATATACAATATTTTTCTCTTTCAGACTTATTTCACTCTGTTTAACAGGGAGAGAGCCCTTCTATTTCTGAAGACGTGCCAGTAGAAATATCAAGGCAAGAAGAGACAGGAAAATTAGAGAAAGGGTAAAATCAATAGAACTGAATAACAGAAATGAAAGAGAGGGAATCTTTCATAATAACGCCTCGGTTATTATGGAAAGTGTGTTATCAGTGATCAAAATAAAGATGTCAGGAGGGAAAGTTTGTCTCTGCAATGAGATCGTAGGATGTTTGACACAGGAAACTGTGCTTCTTCATCAAGGCATTGAGCAGAGTTTGAACATTATTTTAGTTCTAAAGAACTCAAAGTATCTGTTGAGTAAATATAGAATAAGGGAGTGAATGAATGAAAAGGAAAAGGCTGCAGAGGGAGGGAAGGAAAGAGAACAAATTGTAACACAAAGCAAGTGCTGTCTCCTAAGGCTGAGATAGCAGCTGTCTCATGCTGAGGAGGGAGAAGGTAATGGCAGTCCACTCCAGTACTCTTGCCTGGAAAAATCCCATGGATGGAGGAGCCTGGTGGGCTGCAGTCCATGGGGTCGTTAAGAGTCGGACATGACTGAGTGACTTCACTTTCACTTTTCACTTTCATGCATTGAAGAAGGCAATGGCAACCCACTCCAGTGTTCTTGCCTGGAGAATCCCAGGGATGGGGGAGCCTGGTGGGCTGCCATCTATGGGATCGCATGGGGTCACACAGAGTCGAACACGACTGAAGCGACTTAGCAGCAGCAGCAGCAGCATGCCGAGGAGGGTGCTGCCACGTTATCTATTCCAAAACAAGATGGGATTCTGAAACTTGAGGTCATTGGGACATGATTTTTTAGTTAATTAATTAATTAATTTGGCTGTACCAAGTCTTAGTTGTGGCATACAGGATCTTCAGTTGCAACATGTGGGATGTAGTTCCCTAACCAGGGATCGAACCCAGGCTCCCTGCATTGGGAGCATGGAGTCTTAGCCACTGGACCACCAGGGAAGTCCCCCATTTGGACATTATTATGCAGAATCTTTTCCAAGAAGCTAGCACTGGTCCTGAGCATCATTCCCTCCTCCCTCATAGCATCTCCAGAGGTCTGAGCCCTAAGAAATGACCCAAGGGTGCCGTCCAAGAAGCATGGTCATCACTGGCCTTGCTGGTCACAGGTACAGAGGCAGGGGCTAGCCTGAAGCTTAGAGCTAGCCCACCGCGCTGCTCCAGACCTGGCTCCCACCACAAAACCAGTCTCCCCCAGAGGAATCAGCCGCCGCCCATCCTGGCTGGTAAGTAAAGTGGTTTCAGACCACCTTGTGCATGGAGTCAGAACACGGAAGGAGATATTTCTTTTCCCTGCAGACAGCTTGTTCTTCTGATAAACTGCAGTCTGATTTTATTAATGCCAATGCTGGAGTGTATTTTCTCATGATTAAGCATCTTTTCCTCCCGCCTCTTTAGACTTTTGCTATAAATAGGAGCTTCTTTGTTCTGTCTCCTCTGGGCAATAATTGGAAACATAAAGTTGTGGGGGGGCGGTGGGGAGTGGAGACACCCTCATGTCATTCCGAGTCTCTTGATTGTTTCTCCACAAGCAGGCAGTCGTGCAAACAAACAGGCCGCTTTGTTTGTGTTTTCTCCGTAGTCACAATTTCTTCCACTAAATGTTTACACATTCCAACATCTTGAGGACTTGAGGACCAAGACTGATGGCATTTTAATATTTGTTTGAACATGTGCACTTAAAGTGCTTGGTTAATTAGAGTAATTAGTAGTCTTTTCATTCCAAGGCCGTTGTTGAAATTAAATTGGGGCTGTTATTTCTTTTAACGAACTAACTGAAGAATTTTTATTTTGAAAATGAATCAGGACTGGCAGACATGAAGTTCAGCTCTGCAACAGAGGAGGAATGGACAAGGATGCTGGGGGTGTGGGGGGTCTTTGAGGGAGAGTTTCCAGGTTCACTTAGGCCCTCCAGACTCCCATCTGTCAGGAATTACAATTCCCAGGGTGATATGACTTTGCACCCAAACCAGGACACTTTTGAGAATGAAATAGGGCCCCATTGGTGATTTCAATAGGACCACAGCCCTAAACAGTCCCGGGTAAGCCAGGACTATGGGCCCCCTACCCCACATATGTATAGCTCTGTACACAGGACATTCACTATTTGACCTCATCTGCTCTCACTGGGAGGGAGAGGTTGTTCCCATTTAACAGATGAAACAACTGAGGCTGCAAAGCTAAACCACTTGCCCCCGACAAGGGAAGAAACCATGCTCAACTGAGCTCTTCCTCGGAGCTGTGTTCTTCATCCACCACTTTGACCCACATTCCTTTCGGCCAGTCAGGAACGGCCACCATGTAGGTGGGGGTAAGTGGTAGCATGTGAACATGTGTGGCAGAACTGGAAGATGGAAGGGAAGGTGGTGGAAAGAAGACCCGCATTAAGGAGCTGGCAGGAGGCTCCAGCCAGGAAGACTGGCGGACGGCAGGCTGGGCTTCTGAAAGAAGCTGACTTTCTCCAGGAGCCTCAGAGATGGCTACTCTGGGGTTCCAGCCCCGCATCCCACCCCTCAGACGTGGATGTGGCTCAGACGAACTCCAGGGCTCCTAGGTGGCCAAGGGAGCTCTAAACCAATGGCTGTTGTGTAAGAATTTTCCAGGAGATAATATTTGGCCAACTCCTGGCCAGGAGGGCTGGCCACATGCAGCTGTGGGCTGTTGCAGTGGCTGTATGTCACCCTCCTCGGTGACTCATCAGACAGGCAGCGCTGCTTCTGTCGTGTCAACGTGTTTCTCTCCACCTCCTGTCTCTCCTGCTGCCCTCATCCTTCCCACTTGGCGAAGGCAAACATCCTCTGCTCAGCTTAACTAATCCCCTCTGATATCAGCATTTCTATCTTTACAATTTGGCGTCCTTGTGAAGTTTCCCTTTGTACATTTCCCCGTTCCTGTATTCCCATCATTCAGGTATCATCACTCAATAACCATTCGACAGCAGTAATGCTTTGCATATGGAAAGAATTGGTTTTTTATTGATGGCAAATGTTGTGATGAACTTTCATGCCCACTTGGAGCCAGAGGAGCTTTTTATTGGGTGAACCGCACTAAGATGTGATTCCAAGAAATGTCTTTGGAGTGTGGACTGAGATGTACTTTTGGGAATGAGTCTTGTGGCTGGGGATGGGGGAGGGAGGGCAGCCTTTTCCTTTATTAAACTCTCATCAATCAAAACGTATAATAACAACATTATTAATAACCCCATAGTTGCATTGTGCTTGGTATTTTTTTCAAACACTTCTTTGGAATATTATTACTTCCATGTTACAAGTTAAGCAACATTGTAACAGGATTGACTGGTCAGGTGAGCAAGGAGTTAGCTGATAAGCAGGTCCCTGTCCCATGAGAAAGATACTTTTTAGCAGGTGTGAAAATTCATCTTTGGGCGCCTGTACAGGACACAGGGATGAAGACCATCCCCATGGAAAAGAAATGCAAGAAAGCAAAATGGCTGTCTGGGGAAGCCTTACAAATAGCTGTGAAAAGAAAAGAAGCGAAAAGCCAAGGAGAAAAGGAAAGATACAAGCATCTGAATGCAGAGTTCCAAAGAATAGCAAGAAGAGAGAAGAAAGCCTTCTTCAGTGATCAGTGCAAAGAAATAGAGGAAAAGAACAGAATGGGAAAGACTAGCAATCTCTTCAAGAAAATTAGAGATACCAAGGGAAATTTTCATGCAAAGATGGGCTCGATAAAGGACAGAAATGGTATGGCTCTAACAGAAGCAGAAGATATTAAGAAGAGATGGCAAGAATACACAGAAGAACTGTACAAAAAAGATCTTCACGACCTGGATAATCACGATGGTGTGATCACTCATCTACCTCACAATTGCACTCATCTCACATGCTAGCAAAGTGATGTTCAAAATTCTCCAAGCCAGGCTTCAGCAATATGTGAACTGTGAACTTCCTGATGTTCAAGGTGGTTTTAGAAAAGGCAGAGGAACCAGAGATCAAATTGCCAACATCCGCTGGATCATGGAAAAAAGCAAGAGTTCAAGAAAAACATCTATTTCTGCTTTCTTGACTATGCCAAAGCCTTTGACTATGTGGATCACAATAAACTGTGGAAGATTCTGAGAGAGATGGGAATACCAGACCACTTGACCTGCCTCTTGAGAAATCTGTATGCAGATCAGGAAGCAACAGTTAGAACTGCACATGGAACAACAGACTGGTTCCAAATAGGAAAAGGAGTACATCAAGGCTGTATATTGTCACCCTGCTTATTTAACTTCTATGCAGAGTACATCATGAGANGCCTGGCGTGTTGCGATTCATGGGGTCGCAAGGAGTCGGACATGACTGAGCGACTGAACTGAACTGAACTGAAGATCAGAAGTCCCTTCTGAGTTAAACTCTTCCCAAGATCCCCTTTGCCCGGTCAAAATATAAGATGAAGGCCACCATGCCCAGGGATAGTGCTCATCTCAAGCCTTCCTTAGATGCACTTTAGCATCCTGACACCTAACCCAGATGCAGTGGGAAACCAAGGCTTATTTAGCAACATATGCCAATGACATATGGTGTGGTCAACAGAATATGAATGTCACGTACTGTTCCCAAACCAGCGCCGTTCTCCAATGGGACTAATAAGAGAATGGTAAACACTAGATGATGGTGGTGGAGATACTGGTGTATTCCATCCACACTAGCTAGTTGTCCGATTTGAACGCCAACCCACCACTGCACTCTTCAAAAGCCATCCTTCGCACTGGCCTTGGTTATAGAAGGGAATGAAGGGACACTATAGGAACTTGGAAGCCATCTGGGGCTACCACTATCACCATTTTATTAATAAGGAAGCTGTTGATAAAGCCTAAAGAGTGAGGAGGAACTTGCCATAGTTAGCAGAGCAAGCCAGGGCAGAGTGGCACCAAGGACCCTAATGGAGAAGGTGGCTCTTCACGCAGCCTCCCATATAGAACCGGAGACTCTCCTGACTCACCCTTCCTGACTTTTCTTCTCCTTTCTTAGCCCGCTGGCTCCCCACTGTTACTGGTCTGCAGTTGGTACTCAGGGACTCACCAGTTTATCTGAGTTAAGAGGAGGGCATCCTTCTACACGCATGGTTTCCCCCTGCCCCACCCCCCATCCCGCATCACTTCCACATCTTTCATTATAAGAGAGCAAAACTCCCTGATCCGCAGGTTGTACTAGAAGCACTTGGAGGTGGTGTGAAGCAGCCAGATGCTGAAACTCAGCGGGGTGCATGGTTAGCATCCAGCTGCCATGCCTGGAGGGACCTGTCCTAAGAGCTGGTCCCAGACAGGATAGATCACTCAAGAATGCTCTGAGAGGGAAGGTGCTTTTGTTTCTAGCACCTGCTTCCATCATTCATGGGTGTCCCTCAGCAGGTCCTCAGCCTCGCTGCTTGTCTGACTGAGGGGCTCACAATAGAACATCTGGACTCCGTGGGGCTCGGATCTCGTGTCCTTTCAGACCTGACCCTCCCTGGCTCATGCTTCAGGGGTGTTTTCCTGAGTACCCACTTGGCTTTCTCTAGTTCTTCGTCTGCTCTTTCTGTTTTGCTTGGCGTATGAAATGTCATTTTCCCTTCTAAGCCAACAAGCTGCTCCTACAGCAAGTCGATTTCAGTCTCAGAGCACTGAGGAGGGGGCCCAAATCACAGCTGGCTTCTGTAGACTCTAAGGTTGCAGGAAATCCCATCCAGTGCCTCCCAGCTGATGCATCCAGTATCCTAGTGCGTATCTGTGCCATATGTAGGGCTCTTCATTCACACTTTGCTTGGAAAACAAAGCGATTTATGGGGACTTTTCCTCCTCAATTTCCTCTCAGCACCATCTAATGGTGCTACTACCACCGAGTTAAGGGGGAAACCAAGGCCACCAGCCAGAGCGGTGGCGGCCAGTGAGGCCCTGACTTCACGCCTGTTACCGCCTCTCTGCCGAGTTCCATCTCATTCTCTATCCTCAGAGCATCTGTCAGGCCTTCTTCAATCCACCTTTTCCAGTCTTTTTCCTGTTGGGTTCCTGGTTGAGGATAACTTAGGGGTTGCTTCTTCAGATACTCATGGCTATTGCTCTTTACATTGAGGTTATCAAGAATGAAGCACCGATTCTGGGCCAAACACCGTGCTAGACACGTTGCATACCTTGTGTACATTGTCTTCTGAAATCTGTACCATGATCTTACACAGGACACGTGGGAACTGAACTCAAAGAGGGTAACCATTACCCAGAGTCCAGGAAAGGTTTAAATCATAGCTTCCTGGGACCTCCCTGGTGGTCCAGGGCTTAAGAATCTCCCTGCCAATGGTTTGATCCCTGGTATGGGAACTAAGATCCCACATGTCTCAGGACAAAAACGCCCATGTGCCCATGCTTGAGGGCCAGGAAAGTGAATGTGCTGCCTTTCTTTGGAATTGGAATGAAAACTGACCTTTTCCAGTCCTGTGCTGGTTTTAGAAAAGGCAGACGAACCAGAGATCAAATTGCCAACATCCGCTGGATCATGGAAAAAGCAAGAGAGTTCCAGGAAAACATCTATTTCTGCTTTCTTGACTATGCCAAAGCCTTTGACTGTGTGGATCGCAATAAACTGTGGAAAATTCTGAAAGAGATGGGAATACCAGACCACCTAACCTGCCTCTTGAGAAATCTGTATGCAGGTCAGGAAGCAACAGTTAGAACTGCACATGGAACAACAGACTGGTTCCAAATAGGAAAAGGAGTACGTCAAGGCTGTATATTGTCACCCTGCTTATTTAACTTATATGCANAACTGTGGAAAATTCTGAAAGAGATGGGAATACCAGACCACCTAACCTGCCTCTTGAGAAATCTGTATGCAGGTCAGGAAGCAACAGTTAGAACTGCACATGGAACAACAGACTGGTTCCAAATAGGAAAAGGAGTACGTCAAGGCTGTATATTGTCTCCCTGCTTATTTAACTTATATGCAGAGTACATCATGAGAAACGCTGGACTGGAAGAAACACAAGCTGGAATCAAGATTGCCAGGAGAAATATCAATAACCTCAGATATGCTGATGACACCACCCTTATGGCAGAAAGTGAGGAGGAGCTAAAAAGCCTCTTGATGAAAGTGAAGGAGGAGAGTGAAAAAGTTGGCTTAAAGCTCAACATTCAGAAAACGAAGATCATGGCATCTGGTCCCAGCACTTCATGGGAAATAGATGGGGAAACAGTGGAAACAGTGTCAGACTTTATTCTGGGGGGCTCCAAAATCACTGCAGATGGTGACTGCAGCCATGAAATTAGAAGACGCTTACTCCTTGGAAGAAAAGTCATGACCAACCTAGATAGCATATTGAAAAGCAGAGACATTACTTTGCCGACTAAGGTCCGTCTAGTCAAGGCTATGGTTTTTTCTGTGGTCATGTATGGATGTGAAAGTTGGACTGTGAAGAAGGCTGAGCACTAAAGAATTGATGCTTTTGAACTGTGGTGTTGGAGAAGACTCTTGAGAGTCTTTTGGACTGCAAAGAGATCCAACCAGTCCATTCTGAAGGAGATCAACCCTGGGATTTCTTTGGAAGGAATGATGCTAAAGCTGAAACTCCAGTACTTTGGTCACCTCATGCGAAGAGTTGACTCATTGGAAAAGACTCTGACACTTGGAGGGATTGGGGGCAGGAGGAGAAGGGGACAACCAAGGATGAGATGGCTGGATGTCATCACAGACTCGATGGACGTGAGTCTGAGTGAACTCCAGGAGTTGGTGATGGACAGGGAGGCCTGGCATGCTGCGATTCATGGAGTCGCAAAGAGTCGGACACGACTGAGTGACTGAACTGAACTGAAAGTAAATGCTCTGCAGCAAGAGAAGCTATCACAAGGAGAAGCTCCCCTGCTACCACTAGAGAGTAGCCCCCACTTGCCACAGGTAGAGAAAGCCCGCGTGCAGCAATGAAGACCTTCATATGTAGCTAATTCTCATCATATTGCTGAAGGTGACAACCAGGACTCTCCTTTCAGGAACACAGACCTAGTGACTATGTATAACGGCAACCTGCACATACATTCCAATGGCACCCCACCCCAGTACTCTTGCCTGGAAAATCCAATGGATGGAGTAGCCTGGTGGGCTGCAGTCCATGGGGTCGCTAAGAGTCGGACAGACTGAGCGACTTCACTTTCACTTTTCTCTTTCATGCATTGGAGAAGGAAATGGCAACCCACTCCAGTGTTCTTGCCTGGAGAATCCCAGGGACAGGGGAGCCTGGTGGGCTGCCGTCTATGGGGTCACACAGAGTCGGACACGACTGAAGTGACTTAGCAGCAGCAGCAGCACATACATTCCAGTGAACAGATGCCACATGGGGTGGGGTCACCAAACCTGAAATAGTGAGCCCTCCAACTTTAGCAATGTAGCTCCAAGGCACAAGCCATTCCCAGGTGTTGCTTAGAAGCTGCATCTGTGGTTTCTACCTGTGCTTAAACATGATAAGTCCAGGACTTCCAGAGATCCCTAAAGAAAAATTTCCCAAGTATTTTTGCAGAGGCAGAAAGAAAAAGTGCCCTGAGCCAATTCTCAGCAGCCCCTCAGAACCAGCTGTGCCCATCACTTCTCAGTTCTGGCTATAGTGACATCACAGTGGTGTTTGAACTTGGCCAGAGAGGAAGTATTTACATCACAGAAATTGGCAAACTACACATAAGGGCTTTAGATTTTGCTCTGGGCAAGAGAGTGATGAAACTTAGCAATTTTTGGAAGGACAGGTAGAATAATGAGAAACAACGGAGTAGCCAGTTTACCTATGGTGGGCCTTGAGGGGCTCCCACAAACCCCCACCTGCTCAAGACTCATTTGCCAGGTTTTCCCTCCACCAACAAGGGCTATACTTCCAGCCTGGGTCACTTCTCAAGACCAGACCGCAGAGGCAAGGGCTCTCCTGGAAGTCCTGGTCACTGTGCCCACTTAGGATCCCACTTGTAGTCCAGACTTTACCCCCTGCTCTGCCCTCAAATACAGCGGCCAGCACCCCTTTTTCCCTAGGAGGAAACTGCCACTTGGAAGCACAGGTGTGACTGGCAAGGACCCAGGAGGACCACAGGTCCATGCTGAGGAGGACAGCGTCCAAGGCTGAAGCTTTCTTACTCTCCAGATTCCTAGTTGTGGGAAGGAGCTACAGGAACACTTGGGGAAAGGAAGAAATGACGTTGCAGAGGCAGGAAGCTGGGTTAAAACTGCAGACTCTAAAGTTCTTGCGTTTGGGCATTTCCCTTTTTACCCTCCAAGTTCTGGAAAAGAACTGTCCTTTAAAAAAAAAAAATGACTGGAGTGATATTTATTTTTTCATTTAGTTTTTTGGCCATACTGCATGGCATGCAGGATGCTAGTTCCCTGACCCGGGATTGAACCTATGACCCCTGAAGAGGAAGTGCTGAGCAATGGGCCACCAGAGAAATCCCAAGAACTGCTCAAATTTGAGAACATCCAGGCAGGTGTGCCGGGGACCCTCCTCCTTCCTGAGAAGGACCCCCAAGTGCCCCCGCACTTGACTCCACATTTTAGATGATGCCGCTGAAGGAAAGAGCAGCAGAAGGGAGTCAGAAAGGAGAATGGGAGAGAGGAAACAGAGGATAGAAGTAAAGCCAGAAGCAGAGGAGGAGCGTCAGAGACAGCACTTTTGCACTGGAGACCAGAACAAGGAAAGAGGAGAGGGTGGGGCCTGGAGAGGATGAGGACGCAGGCCAGTGTCACCATCTTACTTGTTCCTTCCACAAGGCGTTTCTCAGGACAAATCCATTGTGTAGCCAGCAGTCCCATGAACCATCCTACAATACTACTTTCAATAGGGTCAAAATTTTCAATGGATTCTTGCAGCCCCAAATCACTAGCTTTGCACCTGAAGTCTCCATTATCTGGCCCACTATGCCTTCTCAAACTCATCTCCCACTGAGCTCTTTATAGAAGATTATTCTAAATTATAATCCTCCTTGCTTGCTCCTTGGAATAAAAGCTATGACCAACCTAGAAAGCATATTAAAAAGAAAAGACATTACTTTGCCGATAAAGGTCCATCTAGTCAAAGCTATGGCTTTTCCAGTAGTCTTGTATGGATGTGAGAGTTGGACTGTGAAGAAAGCTGAGCACCGAAGAACTGATGCTTTTGAACTGTGATGTTGGAGAAGACTCTTCAGAGTCCCCTGGACTGCAAGGAGATCAATCCAGTCCATTCTAAAGGAAATCAGTCCTGAATATTCATTGGAAGGACTGATGCTGAAGCTGAAACTCCAATACTTTGGCCACCTGATGCAAAGAACTGACTTCTTAGAAAAGACCCTGATGCTGGGAAAGATTGAAGGCTGGAAGAGAAGGGGACGACAGATGAGATGGTTGGATGGCATCACCGACTCAATGGACATGAGTTTGAGCAAGCTCCAGGAGTTGATGATGGACAGGGAAGCCTGGCATGCAGTCGATGGGGTTGCGAACAGTCAGACATGACAGAGGACTGAACTGAACTGAGCTAATTCTAAATGAGAAAACACAAGAGGCACAGACAGTAATGCAAAATGTGATCCTTGATTGAATCCTGGAGTTTTTCTTAAGTAGCTGTGAAGAATATCACTGGGACAATTTGAGAAATTTAATAGCTCACTATTTGTAATATAGTAACATATTTAAATAATATATTTTAATATTTAAATGATCATATAGCATATGATCATGGGTATGATCATTGTATTTTGGAATACATGATGAAATGTTTAGGTGTGAAGTATCATGATATCTGCAACTTGACTTTAAAATGACTGAGAGAAAAACAGAGGGAGTAAATATGGTGAAATATGAATTGATGAACAAACTAAGTGAAGAGTATTTATTGTAAAGTTCTCTTAATGTTTCTAAAGATTGGAAAATGTTCAGAATTAAAAGTTGGTTTAAAAAGAAAATACCAAAGCCTAAAGTAGCTCGTGGCCTCTATCCACCATCACCACCAGCTTCTCCGGTCCAAAGTCCATCACAGCCTGCGACTGGTGGTCCATGAACTGGTGCTGGCCCTGCCTCGTCCATCTCGCAGCTCTCTCACTGCTCTCCAAGCTCATAAGCTTTCTCACTGTTTCTAGAGCCAAGCGTGGGTATTATAACTAGAGAAACAGACAATACATGTATTATCTGATAAAGATCGACTTGTGTGAGTGCAAGAAGAAAAACAAAGCATATGCCTGCTTCAGGGCCTTTGCACTTATAGCTCCTGTGGCTTGAAACAGTTTCCCTGGGGTTAGAGCTTAGTCACTCACTTTCTTCAGGATTCTATTCAAGTATGACCTCTTCAGAAAGCTCAGTCCTGGCAATCCTATGTGAAACAAAATCCTCACCTACCTCATTATTCCCTATCCCCTTGTTTATGCAAAACACTTAGCACAACTTGACATTATGTTATTTATTTTATTATTCATTTACTGTTTATCTGCCTTTGTCATCTGCTGTTCTAGACACTGCAGATGACAGTGTCTAGATATTTTAAACTATGTAATGAAACAAGTGGATAACTGAATTGTTTATATATTAATTTGACACATAACTTTGCCTGACTGGGCTTCCCAGGTGGCTCTAGTGGTAAGGAACTCGTCTGCCAATGCAGGAAATGTAAGAAATGGGGGTCAGACCCTTGGGTCAGGAAGATCCCCTCGAGGAGGGCCTGGCAACCCACTCCCGTATTTCTGCCTGGAGAATCCCATGGACCAAGGAGCCTGGAGAGCTACAGCCCATAGCATCACAAAGAGTCAGACGCGACTGAAGCAACTTATCACGAACGCATACCTGACTGCCTATTGTTGTTTACTTGTCCAAGTATCTGCCACCACACTTAGTTTCGGAAAGTTACCTTTTTGTTAATTGATTCTTTTTGTTTGTTTGTTTCCCAGTTGTCTCAGTGGTAGTCAGAGCTTCCCAGGTGATCCGGTGGTAAAGAATCTGCCTGCAATGCAGGAGACACAGATTTGATCCCTGTGTGTAGAAGATCTCCTGGAGAAGGAAATGGCAACCCACTCCAATATTCTTGCCTGGGAAATCCCATGGACAGGGGAGCCTGGTGGGCTACCGTCCATAAGGTCACGAAAGAGTTGGACACAACTTCTTAATTACACAATAACAGTTTTTCATGAGCTTCAGTCTTTTAACTGAAATAAAATAAAATAGAAACCATAAAGCCTACTTCATAGGCATAAATTGGGTTCACAGAGTTAATGACGGAGAAGGAGATGGCACGCCACTCCAGTGCTCTTGCCTGGAAAATCCCATGGACAGAGGAGCCTGGTAGGCTGTGGTCCATGGGGTCGCGAAGAGTCGGACTCGACTGAGCGACTTCACTTTCACTTTTCTCTTTCATGCATTGGAGAAGGAAATGGCAACCCACTCCAGTGTTCTTGCATGGAGAATCCCAGGGACGGGGGAGCCTGGTGGGCTGCCGTCTATGGGGGTACACAGAGTCAGACACGACTGAAGTGACTTAGCAGCAGCAGCAGCAGAGTAAATGAAACAGATGAATGATACGCAGTGCCTAACACAGTGCCCTCTACAAAGCAGGCTGTGAGCTTTTCAATGGTCCCTTCACTCCAGGTACAGAAAGAGATGGGGGGCAGCACACCGGGTGTCTTGTCCTGGACCACACGGCTGCTAGGCTGCCTGGCCATGAGTGGGACATCCCCCTAGCTGCATCCACCTCAAGGTCACCTGGCCGGCACACACCCAGCCTCCCTTCCTCCCTCCATTCAGATCTCCTGAATACCCTGACCTCACCCAGCACTTTGCTCTGAAGATCTCTGAGGGCTTCAAAGACTCCTCTTCAGATTCAATACAAAAGATGTTCCTTCTGGGTATGTACACAGGTGGGGGCAAGGCTAGAGGGTGGGGACCAACCATCCCTCAAAAAGAAGCCACAACTCCCTTTGCTCTGCTTTTAAGGAGGCTTTCCTGCACTACTATTTCCTCTGGGGCTTCCCTGGTGGCTCAGAGGGTAAAGCATCTGCCTGCAATGTGGGAGACCTGAGTTCAATCCCTGTGTTGGGAAGATCCCTGGAGAAGGAAATGGCAACCCACTCCAGTACCCTTGCCAGGAAAATCCCATGGACGGAGGAGCCTGTTTAGGCTACACTCCATAGGGTCGCAAAGAGTCAGACATGACTGAGCGAATTCACTTTCACTTTCACTATTTCCTCTGCTGTCGGTGGAAAAAACACAAAGTCCAGTTCATCACCACATAGCCTCTGGGGTGAGGGCATGGGGGTCCACCGGAACGGTCTTACTCTCTAAAAAGCAAGTGGTGGCCCTGCTTCTCAGGGGTGGAGAATGAAAATGTCCAGTCAACCGCTTAAAAGCCATACTTTCCCCCAAGATTACCCAAGGTAGTCCCATTTTTAATTATTCTGTCTCTGTAATCTTTTAAAATGCCCCAGAGAGCAAGTGTCCAAGTCTCATCTCTTTAAGACTGCCTTTCTTCCCTGAAACAGCACCAAAATCCTTTGTTAGCTGGTGAGCTCTCATTATTCAGAAAGCAGGATCACCGTTTGCCCATGATGGTTTAAACTCTCTGGGTACCGGGTCTTCGATGCACCTCCCTTGAGAGACAGGATCCCCTCTCCTGGAATCTGGGTGAACTTGGGACCGCACGGACCAATGGATACAGTGAAAGTGACGCCATGTGATTCTGAGGCCCCAGCGTTAAAGGCCGCGCAGCTCCCCCACCCCAGGTTGACTGGACACTTGTTCTCAGGGTCAAGCAAGAACAAAAGAAGTCCAGCGACCCTGAGGCCCCCACACCCAGAGGGGGTCCTGGCTCAGACCACCCTTCGTCCAGCCCAATCTAGGCAACCAAGTGATGAAGATTCCCCTCCGTCTTCACATCTTCCCAGCTGAGGCCACTTGTGTACCATGGAGACAAGCCTGTTCTCATTTCTGATCCATGGAATCTGTGAGCATAATTAAATAGCAACCTCTTGTGCCACCGTATTTTGGGGTGATTTATTGTTCAGTGAGAGTTGGTGATGGACAGCGAGGCCTGGCGTGCTGCCATTCATGGGGTCACAAAGAGTCGGACACGGCTGGGCAACTGGACTGAACTGAACTGAACAGATGATGAGGCCCAAGTACCATGTCTCTAAACCTGGGATTCTGGAAAACTTAATTATACAGACTGAATGCCCTAACTCTCAAGGAGGGGATGAGGAAGGTGGGGGAGGTTGCTACGCAACAAGTCCACTAGGAGTTGTTGATGGAAGAAGAGGCAAGGTTGGACCCACGTAAGAGTTGTCTGGAGTAGAATTAGCAGGAGAGGAGAGATAGACAAAAGGAGATATCTTCTTTTTTTATTTTATTGTAATTCTGGACTGATCTTTCAAATAAATTTTTTTTTAATGAAAAGAAATTGATAGAGAAACAAAGACTGATGTGATTTCAATGGATGGCTTTATTCAAAGATTTTCATGTTGCCTGGAAAGAAAGTGAAAGTGAATGTCACTCAGTCGTGTCCTACTTTTTGCAACCCCATGGACTATACACAGTCCACGGAATTCTCTAGGCCAGAATACTGGAGTGGGTAGTTTATCCCTTCTCCAGAGGATCTTCCCAACCCAGGAATCAAACTGGGGTCTCCTGCATTGCAGGTGGATTCTTTACCAACCGAGCTTTCAGTGAAGCCCTGTTGCATGGAACTCTGCTCAATGTTATGCGCCAGCCTGGATGGGAGGGGGGTTTGAGGGAGAATGGATATATATNTCCAGAGGATCTTCCCAACCCAGGAATCAAACTGGGGTCTCCTGCATTGCAGGTGGATTCTTTACCAACCGAGCTTTCAGTGAAGCCCTGTTGCATGGAACTCTGCTCAATGTTATGCGCCAGCCTGGATGGGAGGGGGGTTTGAGGGAGAATGGATATATATATATATGATGGCTGAGTCCCTTCACTGCTCACCTGAAACTACCACAATATTGTTAATCGGCTAGACCCCAATCCAAAACGGTTTTGATATATTAAAATTTTATAATTAAAATAAAAAAATAAAATTATAAGATTTTCATGTTGAAATTTGCCAGTGTTGGAGGTGGTATTTTGTCTCATTTAGTTTCAATGTGTCTCCAGCATTTTCTTGTCTGGTTACCCCAGTGTTCTTTGGGGTCCTATGGGGCAAGCTACCAAGAATAAAGGCCAAAGTGGCCACTTTAAGTTGCAGTGTGCTATTGCAGCTGAAATACTGCATGTCCTTAGAAGGACTCAGATGTCAAGGAAGAGCCTTGGGCTGAGAGGAGGAAATAAGGATGCACCAATGTGATGTGTGCATGCGTGCTGAGTCGCTTCAGTCAAGTCCAAGTCTTTGTGGCCCCATAGATCACAGCCCGCCAGGCTCCTCTGTTCATGGGATTCTCCAGGCAAGAATACTGGACCAGGTTGCCATTTCTTTCTCCAGGGGATCTTCCCGACCTAGGGATCTAACCGTCATCACCTGTGTCTTCTGCACTGCCTGTGGATTCTTTACTGCTGAGCCACTGGGTAAACCCTAGTGTGATCCTTAAACCTGGGCAAGTCATGTTAACAAGTTCAGGCCTCAGTATGGTCATTTGCAAATTGGACTCAGTGATCCAAGTTCCCTATTCTAACATTTTGGAGAGAAAGAAGTTAATATTTATGTATTCTATGTTAATAATTAATACTTATGCTAGGGCCTCTATTTAGCTTTATTTACTCTTCCAAACAAAAAAAAAAATTCCTGAGAACGAGTGTCCCCATTTTGTCTATTGGGAAACCAAGGCCCAGTGGGAGGAAGGTTTCAGTCACTGGGAGGTGGAGGGATGGAATTCTAGAATCAACAGGGCCACCCCCAGGGGACGCTCCCTCCCTTTCTGCCCCCACAGTGGTTCCCACACCTTGTGCCCAGAGGCTTCAAGAGCCTAGTTCTTCAGTTGGTTCTAATCCTCCATAGTTAACAGGGAAGGTTCTAACTATATTCTTTTGTACTGTCATCAGCTACTTAAAGTGGCAAGAAACAATCGCCTCTTTGCTCTCCTGGAAGGGTGGCTCTTGGACCCTTGCTGAGTCTCTGAGTGACAACCAGGGCAGACTTTCCAGCCTGACTGCCCCCAGGTGCCCTGGCCACGTCTAGAGGGATCCTGCCACCCAGCTCTTCCCTGCAGAACTGTTAAGTGGTGTGACCTTCTGCTTGCCCCACAAAGAGAGTCTCCCAACCCTAGTATATTTGGCATATATTTGATCCATCACAGGACTCAGAGAAGCATATCATGACCCTTTTGACAAAATATTAGGGACTCCTATTGATAAACAAACCCATTCTCTATGGCCAGAATGCCCCTTATCCAGATGCCTCACACCTGAGATCTCTTCTCTCACACCTGTCACTGATGTCTGGATCCTGAAACAATCATCAAATGCTGACCAAATTCCACTGCAGTGGACCCTGAGAGGGGTCATTGAGAACTGTAATATCTAAGGATGTAGCTACAGAGGGGTTAAGCTCATAGGCTTTGCCTCTCTTGCTGTGAAGAGTTGTGGGGTCTACTTCCCCTCCCCTTGACCCGAGGCTGGCCCCTGTGATTGCCTTTGACCAACAGAACATAGTGGAAGAGTGACCTTGCCCATCTCCTCTTCAAGGTGGACCTTAAGAGGGATGCAGCTTCCACCTTTGTGCCTCTTAGAAGCCCTGACTGGAAGAATTCTGACTATTCTGGGACCACCATGCTATGAGGAAGCTCAAGCTAGCCCTGCAAAACTGCAGGGCTGGGCCCTGCCAGCATTCTTGACCCACGGAATAATGAGCAATACAACAGCTATTGTTCTAAACCACTAAACTGTGATGCTGTTGGTAAGGAGAAACATAGATAACCAAAAGGGTGTAAGAGAATTAGAGCATCAAACTCATGGGGTTCAGACAAGATACGGTGTCACTGAGCACTTGAGTCAGAATGGCTAGGAAGTCTGCACAGAAGCAGACCTGAAGATTTGTAAGAGGAGACGGATTTGGATGCATGCAAGGACAGGGTGTCGGGGAGGAAATTCTACAAGATCCAACTACTCCACAGGCCTCTGGGAAAATGCCCTGAACACCCACCAGACTCCTCCTTTATTTTCACTTCGGCCACCTGACTGCAGAGAGCAAACCGTTAACCCTGGGGCATCAGCCTGAATTTGACCCAAAGAAGGCAATGGCACCCCACTCCAGTACTCTTGCCAGGAAAATCCCATGGACGGAGGAGCCTGGTAGGCTGCAGTCCATGGGGTCGCTGAGAGTTGGACACGACTGAGCGACTTCACTTTCACTTTTCACTTTCATGCATTGGAGAAGGAAATGGCAACCCACTCCAGCCTTCTTGCCTGGAGAATCCCAGGGACGGGGGAGCCTGGTGGGCCGCCGTCTATGGGGTCGCACAGAGTTGGACACGCCTGAAGCGACTTAGCAGCAGCAGCAGCAGCCCATTATAAGTAGGAGATTTCTCCAGAGTCCTGTTTTATCTCTCCAACTCCTATGAATTTCATATTGCATTCCATACTTTATTCATCTATATCTTAACATTAAAAAATGTTTGAAATTTCTTAGCAGTTAACTTACTTCAACCACTTCAAGGAAAATAGATACTCCAGGAAAAGGGGTCACAATGAGATAGGCTGTGTAGACCCAAAACACACGTGCACCCTGAGCGGGGGCATCAGCCTCACGCTCACTCTGCAGCCAAAGACTGTGGGATTTTCCTTTCAAGATCCAGTCACACATCCTTAGCAGCCATATCTAGCCTCTGGCATCCCCCCATCCCGTCTCATTCCCAGCCTGAAGCTCACCCTAGGTTCACAAGGGGCCCAGCTCAAGAGAGAACCCCCCGACTCCCTCCAGATGTGGATTAAAAATTACGGTCACCTGACACTTTCGTTCTTCTATCTCTGATCCAGGTTCCAGGTCAGCCACCAGTAGAGTGTGTGGAAAGCAACCTGAGGTGATTCTCAGCCTTTCCAACACACTCAAATGCTCCCCAAACTTCTTTTTCTTAGAGAATTCACACACACTCACGTCTACAGCCTGTGTAGATACGTTGACACTTGGAAGCAATAGAGAGGAAAGCTTTTATTATTGTTTGCCATTTGCAAATGATTATCCAGCAGGATGATGTGTATTGAAGGAGACAACCCGCAGTTAGCATCCCGGGAGCACTCCCTCCCTAACCTGGGTGAGCCCGCACCACCTCCCGCTTCTCCACTGGGGACCGCCTAGTGCCAGACTTGGATGCCAACCAACACAAATTAAAGGAATAAATGGCCTCCTAGACGGGACACGGGATGTGAGAGAGGGAGAATGCTGAGAATTGTCAAGGGCTCATCACCTCAGTAGGAGACAAAAAATAAGCCTCAGAAGGAGCAGCTACCCCAACAGATGGTCACCTTCTCCAGTTCAGAACGTCTCTTGTTCCGGGTTACCCAGTGATTACAGAGGCGATCTCCCCTGTGCCCACATCCCTCCTGCCCGCTTTCCCCCTGCCCTGCCCTGCCCTGCCCAGGGCCTCCAGTCCTCCCTACAGCAAATTCTCTCTCCTCTTGGGTCCTTTCTGGAAATACAGTCAAGCCTTGTTTAAATCATGAGGCTCCAAGATGGCATTCTGTGCAAGAACACAGCTAACCAACTTGTGTTCACAAGTGGACCTAGAGGTGGCCAGGGTTTATGGTATCTGTTTGGGGTGATGGGAATGCAGCAGTCATACAGTGTAGAGAGTGGACTAAACGCCCCTGAATGGTTCACTTTAAAAATGGTTCATTCGGGGCCTTCCCTGGTGGCCCAGTGGTTAAGAATCCATCTGCCAATGCAGAAGACATGGGTTCGCGCCCTGGTCCAGGAAGATCCCACATGCCAAAGGGCAACTAAGCCTCCACACCACAACTACTGAACTCCCCATGTCACAACTAGAGAGTCTTGCACCACTATGAAAGATCCTGTATGACACATTTGCACACTGAAACTAAGACCCAACATGGCCAGATAAATACATATTTTTTAGAGAAAGATTCATTTTATGTCATGTGAATTTCACCCCAAGTTGAAAAAAAAATGATCACACAAGAAAAAAGTAAATCCTTCTAGAATTCTATTAACTAGCCCATGCTGCTGCTGCTAAGTCACTTCAGTCGTGTCCGACTCTGTGTGACCCCATAGACGGCAGCCCACCAGGCTCCCCCATCCCTGGGATTCTCCAGGCAAGAACACTGGAGTGGGTTGCCATTTCCTTCTCCAGTGCATGAAAGAGAAAAGTGAAAGTGAAGTCGCTCAGTCTGTCCGACTGTTAGCGACCCCATGGACTGCAGCCCACCAGGCTACTCCGTCCATTGGATTTTCCAGGCAAGAGTACTGGGGTGGGGTGCCATTGCCTTCCCCGAACTAGCCCATATTCAACATTATATGATTGTTCCTAGTTCCTTGCGGGACAGGACTTGAGAGGCTCCTCGGACAGAGAGAAAGCAAAATCAGTGAGCTGCCCAGTAGGCTAAAATTAACTGATCCCCCACGATCTGGATTTGGCAAGTGGCTAAACTTCTTTCCTGTTCCTCCTTTGTAAGTTCAAACATGTCTTATGAGCCTCTTGAGAGGAGCTCATAAAAGCAATGATAGACTCAGGCCAAATCTTGGTGGGGGGAGGCGGGCAGGCTGTATGTTTGACCTCCTAATAACTTTATTTCTTTCTCAGCCCCCAGCCAGCCAACTCCAAGAAGCCCCCACATTGGGCAATGCAGAATTTTTCTTTATATATGATTTAAATCTTCAACAGCTCTGGCTGGTTCAACATAAAGAGAAGGGAAGATACTGGGAGTATGTCCCCTACAAATTTTAAAAAAGAAAATGAAAGCAGTCTTGTATTCCAACAAGTCCTTGTGATACTCTGAAAAGAATCCTGGTCAAAGAATATTTTTATTTCGTGTGTCTATATAAATAGGCTTTTTTTTTTTTTAATAGAAAGCACATCACTAGGGTCTAAAACAAACGTGGTTTTGATTGAACCAGACTTACATTTATATCTGAAGCTTGTTGGCTAACAATAGAACTGGTTTTCCCATTTGCCAACATCAATGTTGACCTGTTTTCACCTACATTTTATAGACGTCAGGAAAAGAAACTGCACTAGTCNTTTTTTTTTTTTAATAGAAAGCACATCACTAGGGTCTAAAACAAACGTGGTTTTGATTGAACCAGACTTACATTTATATCTGAAGCTTGTTGGCTAACAATAGAACTGGTTTTCCCATTTGCCAACATCAATGTTGACCTGTTTTCACCTACATTTTATAGACGTCAGGAAAAGAAACTGCACTAGTCAGGGGCGTACCCTGGCCTTTCTCAGCCACACTCACTTGCATTTTTTGCAGCTCCTTTAAATTCCCCTTGTCACAAAAACTAACAATAAGGTCAAGTATTTCAGAAAGAAATATTGAATTATTATCCAACTTTGTCAAACAGCCAAGAGCCTACGAAAGCTAACCACGAACTGCAGAAGGGCGGATTAACCTCAGGCTTCCCAGCCCTGCCTCCATTGCTCGGGGAAGGATTTTTGGCACCAGGGGGGCACCGGGAGGGTTGGGGGGAATGGGAGCTGGACGGCGCACAATCACGTCCCAGCGTCCATCCCTGGGGAGTGTCTTGTTGCTCTTGTTTGCTGCTGCAAAAGAGCCAGCTTTGATTTTTCTTGGAGAAAGTTCCAGGCACCCTAACATCTCAGTCATGCCAACACCACGAGGCTGCCCAGCTCTCCTGATCCCCTGGCCGTATCCCTGTCCATCAAGGCTAATTTCTATGACAACATAAACTTCACTGTGTCGCCAATAAACTCAAACCCAATGGAACTTGATGCAGCCAGGACGGAGAATGACAGACGGGCAAGATGTCAGGGCTGGAAATAGAACTCGTTCCGCCAGCCAGTGGTTTGGGAGGGGTACAGAAGGATTTATGTGTGTGTGCATGTGTTTTATTTGCTCTAATACGTCTAATAAAGTTCCATTAATCAATAAACTGCCTCTTGCAGAGACAGGAATAAAATGCAAGGTCCCCTGATGTGAGCTTCAGGTAGAACCAGGACTCTCTCCCTCATTTTCACTCCTGCCCGCAATGGCTAAGAACATGGGTCCCCTATCACCTCAAGGCATCTGGGCAGGGTTCTGGGGCAAGAGGGAGAGAGAAAGAAGAATGAGGGTTGGCTTTCAGTGGGTCAAAGCAGGGATTAGCCTGTAGGAAGACAGCAGCTCCAGCAGATGTCAAAAAAACCATCCCAAGCAACTTTTCTGCCCTTTGAGCTGGGTATGTGACTTTGGAAGTGAGGTTTCAGTGGTTCCAAAAAAAACCTTTCTTGAAATGCAAATACACTGAGTCCTTAAAGGTGAGTGTAGGGACATTTTCGCCTTATAAAAGAAGAGGTCCATAGTGCAGGAGTAAATGGTGTGGGCTCATGGAGAGACACAGGGTCCATGGGGGTCCATCAGGGGCATGGCAGGCCTCCAAAGGAGGGGTCTGCAGGGGTGGGTAGAGAAGATCCCAAAATCCTGCTTTAAAGTTTTACATAGGGTCAGTCGTGAGCATAAGTCGCATGACATTCTTTGAACAGGTCTCATCCAGAGCATAAACGTGTCCCAACCGTTTGTACTTGTCACTCTACTGAACACTGAAAGGTCTCAGGTGCCAGATCATCTCTCACTTTCTCATCAAGACTCCAGTTTAGGACCTCCCTGGTGGTCTAGTGGTTAAGACTCTGTGCTTCCAATGCAGGGGGCCCAGGTTCAATCACTGGTTGGGGAACTAAAACTCTTCATGCCCTGGCATGGCCCAAAAAGTAAAAGACTTCAATCCACTTGGTAGCAGAGGTTGAACAATCAATTTTATCTGAGCAATCAGATAAAATATATCTACACTTTGCCCTGAAATTTTGATATTTTGTGCTGTCATCCCTCGACGTTTCTTATAGTGGTATTTCTTTTGTTAAACATTAAGATCGCACATTTTTATCTTCATGCTGTATATTTTGATAACATGGGTCTTTAATTATTCTGATATTGAACATGGTTTCTGAAGTGAGACTCGTATCACACAGAGATTCTGATACTGCTCACCCAACTCCCTCACTCCAAAGCCTCTGAGAAGTCCTCTTTCCTGTCTTATTTATGGATATGTGATCTGGAACACTACAGAATGCCACAAGCCTGGGATGGCCATATCACCTTCTTTTTCCTTCTGGAGAGCTGTGGGGGCCTGCCTGCTCCCAGGTACCACACTGCAAGGTGGACGTGGGGCTGACACTCAAGCTCGGCAGCAGACCCAGAACAGCAAGGAATTGATTACTCATTCTTCCAGATCCAGCTCATGTCATCTTCCAGTCTAGGACTTCCCTGGGACTTCTCAGGGGCTGCTGCCTGTATGGGGTTCCTCTACCCTTGGTTCTCTACCACTGAGAAGGGGGTGACAGAGGAGGAGATGGTGGCATGGCATCACCGACTCAATGGACATGAGTTTGAGCAAATTTTGGGAGATAATGAAGGACAGGGAAACTTAGTGAGTGAAAGTTGCTCAGTCGCGTCCGACTCTTTGCAACCCCAAGGACTATACAGTCCATGGAATTCTCCAGACCAGAATACTGGAGTGGGGAGACTTTCCCTTCTCCAGGGGGTCTTCCCAACTCAGGGATCAAACCCAGGTCTCCCACATTGCAGGCAGATTCTTTACCAGCCAAGCCACAAGGGAAGCCCGAGAATACTGGGGTGGGTAGCAGCAAATTTGGAAAACTCAGCAGTGGCCCCAGGACTGGAAAAGGTCAGTTTTCATTCCAATTCCAAAGAAAGGCAATGCCAAAGAATACTCAAACTACCGCACAATTGCACTCATCTCACACGCTAGTAAAGTAATGCTCAAAATTCTCAAAGCCAGGCTTCAGCAATATGTGAACCGTGAACTCCCTGATGTTCAAGCTGGTTTTAGAACAGGCAGAGGAACCAGAGATCAAATTGCCAACATCCGCTGGATCATGGAAAAAGCAAGAGAGTTCCAGAAAAACATCTATTTCTGCTTTCTTGACTATGCCAAAGCCTTTGACTGTGTGGATCACAAGAAACTGGAAAATTCTGAAAGAGATGGGCATACCAGACCACCTAACCTGCCTCTTGAGAAATCTGTATGCAGGTCAGGAAGCAACAGTTAGAACTGCACATGGAACAACAGACTGGTTCCAAATAGGAAAAGGAGTACGTCAAGGCTGTATATTGTCTCCCTGCTTATTTAACTTATATGCAGAGTACATCATGAGAAACGCTGGACTGGAAGAAACACAAGCTGGAATCAAGATTGCCGGGAGAAATATCAATAACCTCAGATATGCTGATGACACCACCCTTATGGCAGAAAGTGAGGAGGAGCTAAAAAGCCTCTTGATGAAAGTGAAGGAGGAGAGCGAAAAAGTTGGCTTAAAGCTCAACATTCAGAAAACGAAGATCATGGCATCCGGTCCCATCACTTCATGGGAAATAGATGGGGAAACAGTGGAAACAGTGTCAGACTTTATTTTTTTGGGCTCCAAAATCACTGCAGATGGTGACTGCAGCCATGAAATTAAAAGACGCTTACTCCTTGGAAGAAAAGTTATGACCAACCTGGATAGTATATTCAAAAGCAGAGACATTACTTTGCCGACTAAGGTCCGCCTAGTCAAGGCTATGGTTTTTCCTGTGGTCATGTATGGATGTGAAAGTTGGACTGTGAAGAAAGCTGAGCGCCGAAGAATCGATGCTTTTGAACTGTGGTGTTGGAGAAGACTCTTGAGAGTCCCTTGGACTGCAAGGAGATCCAACCAGTCCATTCTGAAGGAGATCAACCCTGGGATTTCTTTGGAAGGAATGATGCTAAAGCTGAAACTCCAGTACTTTGGCCACCTCATGCGAAGAGTTGACTCATTGGAAAAGACTCTGATGCTGGGAGGGATTGGGGGCAGGAGGAGAAGGGGACGACCGAGGATGAGATGGCTGGATGGCATCACGGACTCGATGGACGTGAGTCTGAGTGAACTCCGGGAGATGGTGATGGACAGGGAGGCCTGGCGTGCTGCGATTCATGGGGTCGCAAAGAGTCGGACACGACTGAGCGACTGAACTGAACTGAGCCTACCCTTTCTCCAGCAGACCTTCCCAACCCAGAAATTGAACCAGGGTCTCCTGCACTGCAGGCTGATTCTTTACCAGGTGAGATATCAGGGAAGCCCAGTAGGGCCTGGCGTGCTACAGTTCATGGGGTTGCAAAGATCTGGACACAACTTAGCAAGCAAACAGCAACAACCCTTGGTTCACAGCTCGCTTGTGGCACTGCTGTGCCACGTTGTCACTTACAGCCATACTTATCTGTCTCTCTGAGGAGCTGGTGAGTTTTCTGAGGGCACAGAGTAGGTCTCATTCACTGTCATTTCCATCATTTCTAGTGAGTGTTCAATCAGTGTTTATTGAATGAATGGCCCCTCCCTCCAGGCCATATGAGAATCGGGAGTTGTGAAGCAAAATGATGACAACTGTTCTCTCAAGCAAGGGATAGGGCAAAGCTACAGATGCCTCCTCTTCTTAGCCCTCCACTTCCTTCTGCCCTGTAAATGGCGTTGCACTTGTGTCTCACAATCACGAGACATAATAAGGCAGTGTCTATCATTAAACAAGCATGAGATGATTAATTGCATTCTAAGTTTTGTCGAATAACACTGCACCTGGTACCTGTGTCTCCCATCCTTGCACCACTAGCATGATTTTCTGCTTACATCTTTAAAATTGGAGATAATGTGTTGGTTGTAATGTAACTCAGATAGTAAGCAGATAAAAGGTAAAACTGAGATGAAATAGCTGTCTTTTTTCAAGAATAGCTAATTTCTTTAGATGGCTAGGATATCATGTGAATGAAATCCAGAGTGTGGCCTCCTCTCTATAGTCAGAGCATGAAACAGCAAATAGAAAGACCTTGGATCACAGCAAGGTCATGACATCTACCTTTAGTACTGAGGACAAGGGGACCTCTTGTCCACTAAGGGACAATCAGTTTGAAGCATGTTGCCAACAGACAGATCATCTTGGTTCAGGAAGGAATGACATTCATCCTCTTACACCAAATTTCTCACTAGGTCAGACCTGGTATCTTTACCTATAATTTTAATGAAGTCATGTATAATGGGTCTTTTTCAATAAGGTTAACTGGAAAAGATCCTGATGCTGGGAAAGATTGAAGGCAGAAGGAGAAGAGGGTGGCAGAGAATGCACTGGTTAGATAGGATCACAGACTCAGTGGACATGAATTTGAGCAATCTCTAGGGGATAGTGACGGACAGGGGAGAGTGGCATGCTGCAGTCCATGTGCTCACAAAGAGTTGGACACTACTTAGCAACTGAACAACAGCTGGAGTATGGTATGGAATTCATATGTTGTAAATTAATTCACATGTGTATAAGAAATTTTTAACAGAATCAGTTTAAGTTAATAACAAATGGAAACAGGTTCATAAAAAGTAGAAAAGTAAACAAATGCTTACTGAAAGGATAACGCAGAAGATGCTACTCTAATAAGGGAAGGAAATGTCCCTTCCAGGCAATGAGAACTGCTTGGAGATGGGAGTCCAGCCCTTGACGTCCCCTCATCCATCTACAGCGCGATTCTGCAAAAGCGATTTGACCTCTCTGGGATTTCATTTCCTAATCCTCTACAAAAGGGCCACTTTGGCCAATTCTGTGAGGAACAGCGGACCTCGTTCTCTCTCTTAATGTTAGGCAGACTCTAGCTGCCTCTTAAAACTCCCCACAATTTCTCCATTCTGAAAGCCACTCCAAATCTATAGGTAAGAGTTGCTGCATGGAACCTTAGCAGACCATCTGGAAGGTAATATATCACCGCCTACACTTCAGGAGAAGGTCAAGAGAGGTTAAGTGGCTTGTTCAAGGTCACACATTTGGTTAGTAGGGATCTGGAACTCAGATCTTTTTTGCCACTTACTGCTTTCCCCTTTCTTTTGTTTTTATTATTATTATTTATTTATTTGGCTGTGCTGCAGGGCACATGGGATCTTAGTTCCCTGACCAGGGATTGAACCGGTGCCCATTGCAGTGGAAGCACAGAATCCAGACCACTGGGCCACCAGGGAAGTCCCGCCACCTCCCCCTTTCAGTACATCGCTCCGCCCCTTATGACTGTGACAATAGGAAAGAGAAAACAGAAGAGCAGATTTCCCCCTCTTTTTCAGCACCAACTCTCCCATATATTATGGTGGAAATGAAAGGCTTGTATGACTAAATATAGATGTCGAGTATCTTACAAATACTTGAGTATTTTAGGAAGTGGGAAATGAAACTGGCTGTAAGCAGAAATCAAAACTATCTAAATTCTCTCTAGAAACGAATCTTAAACTTTTGAATCTCTGCTTTCGGCAACCTGAAACATTCGTGAATTTGCTTAACTAGAGAATGGCATGACAAACATCTCTTTTGGGGATGGATGAATTGAACAGAGATGCTTGCCAACATGCTTTTTAATGGTGGTGAGCCTTCCAGTATATTTCTCTGCTTATCACAGGTGTTCAGTAAATATTTCCAGAAAGAAAAAAGAAAATAAGGCAGAGAGAATGAGAGAGAAAGAGGTCATTCTATTCTCGGGGATTTCAGAAAATGGGATATTAATTCCATATAAAATAGATGTAAGGAAATAGTCTGTAAAATGCTTTAAGACAGTTGGAGAGAAACCTACTTATTCAGTTAAAGAGGTTTAGATGATTTAGGGCAGAAAACACTGACATTCCATTCCCAGGCTCCTCCAGGCCCCTGTACAAGTACACAAAGCCATGTGCACATCAGGTATCCCCACTCAGACCTCGGGCCTCCAAGATCAGTTCTGCCTCTTAGTGATGCCAGTTCAGAAATGGGGAACCTGGGTGCTGCCCCTTTGTCAGCTGGCGAGAAGGACCCCAGAGCCACTCTTGGAAAGGCAAGAGTTGAAGTTGACAGGAATTTCTTGGTCTGGGCCTTTCTCTTGTTAAATGAGGGCAATGCTGCCAAATTAGGTTCATTAATACCTTTTTCAGCAGCAACATTAACATGAAACTCAACACACCTAAATGGAAGACCTTGGAAGAGGTCACAGATTGAGAGCTGAGGTTGGGGCAGAGTCGACATTTCTGTTTTGCCTGTGCATTTAAAATTTATCCTTTATGCTAAGTGATGTCTCTGAGTTCCTCCAGGGACGAGGCCATGATAAGCCAATTGCCAAAGTTAGCCACGATGTTCAGTAGAAAATTAGTCTATAAAATAAGTTAAAAAAAGACTACTTTGAAAAAGCAACATTTTTTAAATGTCCAAAGAATATTTTTTAAAAAGCATTCCATTTGGGGCTCCAACTGTATTGAGAGTCAAACTATTTGGAATCTTTATAGACACATTTTAAGAGAATCAGTTTAGGCATAACAGTAATGCTTGTGCATGCTCAGTTGCTTCAGTCATGCCTGACTCTTTGCAACCCCGTGGGCTGTAGCCCACCATGCTCCTCTATCTGTGGGATTATCCAGGCAAAACTACTGGAGTGGATTGCCATGTCCCACTCCAGGGGATCTTCCCAACCCAGGGATCAAATCCTCATCTCTTGCATTGCAGGTGGATTCTTTACCCACTGAAACATAAAGAATCTGCTTGCCAGTACAGGAGACATAAAAGATGTAGTTTCGATCCCTGGGTCAGGAAGATCCCCTGGAGCAGGAAAAGGCAACCCACTTCAGTATTCTTACATGTAAAATTCCATGGACAGAGGAGCCTGGAGGGCTACAGTCCATGGGGTCACAAAGAGTAACTATAATAGAACCAATCTGTTTTATATTTATTATGCTACAGACACTTTGCTAGTCTTCCTCATATCTCACTAAGTCATTTACTTTCTCCACTGATCATAAAGGAGAGTGTGTCTAAAATTTTAGCTTAGGGACACAGTCTTTAGATCATACAGATCTAGGCTTGAGTCTTAATGGCTGTGTAACTTGGGCAAGTCTAAACCTGTTTCCTCATCAGTAAAATGGGGATAAAAACAGTACTATCTTCTTCCTATGTTGCTGGGAAGATTGAGATAGTCTCATGAAACAGTCAGCCAAGTGTCAAGGGTATAGTCAAGCGTGAGATGAAAATTAAATCTTGTAAGTATTCGTATTTGATCAGGTTATCAGTACCAAATATGACTTTTCCCCAAGAGGAAATTAAAACAATGGCCTTCAGCGCCATCCCAAGAGGGGAAAGAGGTAAATCATCTTCTGTCCCTATTGCCTTCTCCCTGGAATGGTCATGATGGTGAGGTCTGGGCCTAACAAACTGCAAAGACAGCTATGGAGGAAGAAAACAGTGAGAAAACAGTAGCGAGGGTGTCCTGTCCGCGTTGCGGGGGAGGGAGCCGCAACCAGGAAAAGGAAGTACCAGGGCTTAGGAGGATGACGGGGACAAAGAAGAAAAGCCAAGGAGGACTTCGTCGGTGTTGTTTGGTGGCTCAGTGATGCCTGGCTCTTTGCCACTCCAGGGACTGCAGCCTGCCAGGCCCCTCTGTCCATGGAATTCTCCAGGCAGGGATACTGGAGTGGGTAGCCGTTCCCTTCTCCTGGGGATCTTCCCGACCCAGGGGTTGAACCTGTATCTCTGGCATTGGCAGGTGGACTCTTTAGCACTGAGCCACCAGGGAAGCCCCAGGAGGACTCTGGGGACCTGATTGCCAGCATGAACCTCTCTACCTGCTCCTAACAGCCATTCCTGCTCTCACTCCTGCAGACTTTGGGCACAAAGCCCCAAGGAGAGACAGTCAGGGAGCACCAGGCACCCTGGCTCTCCAGGAAGAAGAGCCGGCCTCCGTGTGCAGCCGGGTCAGTGTCTGCTGTGGTCAGCCCAGCCCTGCAGAGCCCCGCAGCGGCTCTGGCAGCTCCCTGGGAAAGAAGAAAGCAGCATCTTCCATGTGTGGCAGACCCTAAAACAAAATAAGAACTGCGAGATTTGATGGACTCTGACAGGGGGAAGAAGAGAGCGAAAAAGATGGAACAAAGATGCCATTTTAAAATCATTGGCTCAGGTTCAGGATTTCACTATTTTCTATGGCAAGGAGCAAGTGAAAAAAAAAAAAAATCCCTCCTGTTGATGAGTATTTTTTTTTTACAGCCAGTGAAAGCTGGAGGGCACGGGGGTTCCGATCTTTCCCTCTCGGGGCACCTGGGAGCCGGTGCTCTGGGGAACTCAGGGAAGGGCAGGATGGCCAGAAGGCAGCAAGGCCCCCAGCAGGCAGCACGAGCAGAGGAGGCACCGGGGCAGGAGGACACACTGTGTTTTCAGCTCAGATTCTGTGATCTTGCTGCCAAACGGGGGTTTACCAAGCGAAAACCTCCAGAGCATTCTCATACTTTCTGGCTTATTCGCCTGGTGTTCATCTTAACAGGAATCAGCTGCTTGCCTTCTCACTTCTCCAGCATGTTGCCGGGGAGAATTTAGCATCTGGTCTGGCTATTATTAAAAACAAGAACATCCTGCTCCCTTGGGAGAACAGCACCACTGGCAAGAAATGGACAGAGATATTTGCATTCAGGATTCCAGAGCTGGTTTCGGTTCAATATCTGCTCTCCCCCCACCCCACACCCCGCCACCCCCATCCCAGGCTTTCATTTTGAAATTTCCCCATGCATCTGTCATCTGCATGGTGGTCTCCTCTTGCCTGAAACAGAGACACAGAGCATAATTTTTCCTTTCACTGGGAGGCAAGAATCGCTGGAGTTGTTCAAATACTGCCCGGCTCCTTCAGTGTGATAAAGTTGAACAACCAGAGGAAAAAAAAATTTTTTTTTTTACAACTGCGGAAATGAAAAAGTAAACAAGACTGGGGCTGCATGGGTACTCAGACTCCAGCTTTTTTGTTGTTGTTTTCATCTTTCGCTTTTTATTTTAAGCATTGGGCTAGAAGCCTGAAGGAACCATATAATATGAAAAACCCTGAGAGGTTTTATTAGCCAATAAAAAAAAAAAAAAACTGAGTTCCTATTAACCACTTAACTCCTTGCTAAAATTTCGCCTTGCATCCCTCTTGGATCCTTCCCTCCCTTGGATGCTCGAGAAGAGTGAAAGTCAGTCCAGAAGTCTCTCCTAAATGGTTTGAGTTCCCCAGTGTGCCCCAGAAGTTGTGGTAGAGAATTACAGTCAGTAATAATCTCTGTCTTTCTCATCTGTAAAACCACTAATAAGATCTTGATAAGAAGTTGGATTTTCTACACCCTCATAGCCACACCCAGAAAGACTCTCTGGGCCCATGGCTAAAAAGGAGAAAGGTCATTGTGATTTTCAAGATTTCAATATTAAATGACTGTGAAGGAAAAAGAGAATCGGGTTAAGACATTACTGGAGTCTATCACAGGTCCCACCAAAGGTTCCTCTCGTTTTAGGGCAGAAGAATAGAGAGAAACTCACAGAGAAACAGATAGTGAAACTGGCCAGAGTTGCTGCACTGTCAAAGATGGAAGCCGTTATTAAATAATGACCTAATTTAAGAAGGAAAGGATGCCCAAGGAGATTTAAATCATAAAGCCATTGTATCAAGGCTCTCACGATTACACACATCACATGGTTTTGTGTGTTGGCCTTTTGCTATTTTTAAATAATACATTTGCACTTTTTACACCAAAGCATCGTCTGATTGTGTTTTGGGAATTGCTGGTACCCTCATCTCTCAAAACCCTGCTCCAGCTCTGCCACTGTATCCTATATCTCCTGACTCCATGGATCCTACTCCATCTTCCTCCCTGCACTGGTTTACCTCTGGGACTTTGGGTTCTCAGAGAGAAATGCCACAAAGCAGTAGAAGAACAGGGCCATGTGAGACCTGGCTGCAGTTGTGTGTTCTGAGCTCTTCTGTGTGGTGAAGACAAAACTAGTTCTTGAGGGGCTTGTGTGGAAGTTCCTTAGCTTGTCCCTGGCCCTCCCCGGCCCCCATGTTTTTCTAGCATTCTGCTAGATGGTCTTGGTTTCTCCATAAGGATGGTATCCCTGGGGGGGGGCGTGCGGGGGGAGGGCAAGGGTGGTATTCCTCCCTTCCTATTGGCTGTGGAGTGACACAGAACCGGGAACAAAGCATGGCAATCACGAAGTGAGCTAGCTTTGTGATGCTAAGACATAAAGTAGGTTTTTCAGAACCACCCCCCACCCCCCCGAGTGGTCAGACATCATTGCAACAAGATCATAAAAAAACAAAATTAAGGTAAGTTTTAGTAAACGTTTAGTGGGTTTCTAGAAATTTGATCTTTCTGCTTTCCAACTGGTTGAGCATGTCTGTCAGGACAGCAGGGCCGGCTGAATCACGGAACGCTTGTGAATAAAAATGCTTTACAAAAATGAATAATAGCCCTTCTTAGTCATCCGCATCACTGTGCTTCTCACATCTCAGGGAGGCGGCCGGTGTCCCCGGTCCCTCCTAAATAACCTATTTGAGGAAGAATAACTGCTTGCGGGAGGAAGGTGTGCTTATTTTATTTATTTATTTATTTATTTTTGCAGAATTTGCAGGAGCAAGAACATCTGAGGCAAATAAATGATGTGTCAAGGGGCATTTGTGTGTGCACCGAGCCTCCCTGAGAGGTTGCTCTGGCACCTCTTTCCATCCCTTCCCCCTTCTCCATCCCTCTCCCTCCCTTCAGGCGTGCACGTACCCATCATACACACACACACAGAGACACACACACAGACACACACACACCCCGCTTAGTGTATTACCCTTTACATCTGCAGTGGATCCTAGGCTAAATTTTGATTAATTTTTTAAAATTTCATTTTCAAAGCCTCGCAGTTGAATGGCTACTGCTATGAAGCCCTGGGGCAACTACAAAAAAAGGCTGGTAAGGAGCAAGGAAATGTCCTTGTCTTTGCTCAGAGCTCACAGTTTAAATAAGGACCTCTCTGTGTATTGGTTGCTTCCTGGCCTTCCTTCAGCATCTTCTCCAGGCCCGAGGAGAGAGCTCAGGAAGGAAGGGCAGAGGCGGTGGAGAAGGGATAGAAGTGGCCAGGTCACCCAGGGCGAGGGAGAAGCCAGCTGCCCTGCCGCCCCACCTTCTCTGCATCAACCCCCGAGGAGCTCAGGTGGTGCACACCTTCCGCTGAAGGCTTCCTTCCCAGGCCCTTTCGGCTGACTTGAGGAGCTAATGCATGAGTCTGCCTGGGGTCTCACAGGGAAGCTGGCCTGCGCTCACTGAGACAGAGGTGGTCAGTTGACTTCCCCCAGAAAAACTCAGAGACTACAAAATAGCAATCTTATCACAAACCACCCCACAACCAAAAAAACAAAAAACCCTTGTTTCCTAGGGCAAGTCTCTAAACTAGCTCGAAATGATTGCAACAGACACTGAAACTGGATTGCGCCCCCATTAACCTGATCATCTAGGTAGGGTTGTTTGCTTATATCAGACCAGCCGGTACCTCCATTTCTACCCTGGCTCTTGGCTGGGCCAATGCAATTAACCACCCGCTTCCAAAGGGGTTGAAAAATCAGCTCGCGAAGATCTGCGGGCCCTGCCCTCCCAGTGAACGAGGAGTGCTTCCTCCAGACTGTTCTCAAATCCCATAAATATAAACATGTGGCTCTTCAACCGCATCTGCAGATAATAACTTCAGGGGGCTTCCTGTTTACATCGCAATACCCATTTCCCAGCCAAATAAACTCTGCGACAGTGAGCTGAGGTGTTTATGGGGCTGGTCTCGGCTGGGATTGAGTTAACAGGAAACACCCACTCTCTAAGAAATGTCTGATGATTCAATATTTGGGGGGCAGGGGACACGAAGGGTCAAAAACACTGGAGAAATCGCTTTCTTCTTCCGCCGGTCGTTTCCAGTGAGAAAACAGAGAGCCCTGAAGAACGCAGCCAAGCCGGCCAGTCCTAGCAAAGCCCCACAGCTGTGCTGATCAAGGGCTACGCAGCCCGTGAAGCAGGGAGGAGGGAGGCAGTGCAGAAGGGAGAGCCAGGAGCCGCCTCTGACACATGCGGACCTCAGGGTGCCATCCGGTGAGGTGGTGAGAGGGGGTGATGGGCATGCCTCCTGGGAAGTCCCTAGGTGTCCTGCCTGATTCTCCTGTTCGAATAAGCAATGTCTTCTTACACTGGTTCTGTACAGAATGCCTAAGAAGTTGGAGCCTTTGGCCCAGTGGTTCTCAATCAGGGCAATTTTGCGCCCCACCCCAGCCCCGCCCCGCCCAGGGGACATCTGACAATGTCTGGAGACATTTTTCACCATGAGGACTGAGTAGATGCTTGTGGTATATGGCCGGTAGAAGCCAGGGATGCTGCCAAACATCCTTCATTGCACAGAACAGCTCCCCGCACACACGCCAAAGAATTATCCAGCCTGAAATGTCAATAGCACCAAAGTCCAGCCCAGCACCTTTCCATAAACCAAGAAGCTGAGACCCCCAAGGAGGACAGTGATGTACCCTAAACTCTGCTGCCACTGGACAAGGCTGGAACGGCCAAGAGAGCCACCATGCCCACCTCCCGTGCAATGCCTTTTAAAGTCACACAGATGTTTAACTTACAAGGATAAATAAATATGCATCCTCAAAGAGTTGCAAACAAGTTCCCTGGCCTAAGTTCACCCCAAGTGCTTTTAGGATATCTCCTAGGCTTAGAAATGAGCGGTTGCTAAGCTCTTTTAGAAAAGAGAGCCAAAGAGGTAAGAATGAGCAGATCTGAAAGGCAGCCTCTAATTCATAGCTTGACGTGAGCCCCCAGCCAGTGGTCATGCTCGTAGGTACCGAGGTTTCCCTGTCTCTCCCTGAAAGCGTGATAAGCCAAGGCATACAGACAGCACAGGACAGAAAGAAGGCAACCACACTAACCCAGGCCCTCGAGCTTCTTGCAGAGGAGGGACTTACCAAAAATAAACAGTGGCCCAGAATAAAAGTCTCCAAACTAGAGTCAAGGTCACTACTAGCAGAATTTTTCTGAGGCTAGAGCTCCCCAAGCCAAGGTCCGTTTTTACTCATTCTGGTCTTTGGTTGACTTTCTTTTTAGGAACCCCAAAGAGACGTGAGGAAAACAGATCGCCCCCCTATGGCTGGGCAGCTTTTGTGATTACAATCAAGGGTTCGCTGCTGGCCCTATATACGTGCCTGGAGATGAGAATCATGGAACCATCGAGGTTGCTGTCTTTCCACCCTGACTGGTCCCCTGGTTGGAATAAGGGGCTTTACCCAAGAGTGGGGTGAGCACTCCTTCCTTCGGACAACAGTCTGATAAGGAAGTAAGCGCACTCCTAGATTCTTCACCCACCCATCTCTGTGTCAATCGCTCAGTCGTGTCCGACTCTGTGACTTTATGGACTATAGCTTCCCAGGCTCCTCTATCCATGGGATTCTCGAGGCAAGAATACTGGAGTGGGTAGCCATTCCCTTCTCCAGGGGATCTTCCCGAACCAGGGGTCGAACTTAGGTCCAAAGCAAAATCCAGCGCTTACCAAGATGCTTTTCCTCTCACCAATAATATAGGATCTCTGCTCTCATCCAGCCCTGGCAAGTCCTATGACCAATAAGTGCCCAGGTGTAGACAGGAGCAGGCGTCAGACAAGAGAAGAAGCCGCGGATGAGAAAAAACCCAGTGTACACACATAACAAAACCAAAAAAAGCCATTTTATTGAAAATTAAATTCAAACTTCAAATTAATATTACAATCATGAGAAAAATGCCAAATAATTCAATTTACAGTTGCAACATACAATACAAATAGTCCCTTTGAAGTTAAGAGTAAACTCATCCACAATCATGACCTGTGGCACAAAGCAGAATTTGTACAATATGTGCACGAAAGCAAGTCTTGGGCAACAGCGATTGGAAAAAAAAAAAAAATTGAAAGCTTGTATTTACACAAAATGCTACAAATATTTTTGTTCCACAGAAATCTAAGAATGGTAAAGCATATCCAAAAAAAATGGAATTTTATTCAGAATACCTAAGAAATGACTGCAAGTTATGGTTTTGGCTGATAATATTTCAAAGTACTGCATGAAAAGGCAAACAGTTATTTGTAAACATGAAGTAAACAAACATCTAAAAACTTCTCACATAGAAAATACGTTTCAAAGGCATTATCTTTTTTAAGAACAACAAATTCAAGGTTTGGAAAAAGTCATCTTTTATTTATTTGTTATGGTTCCTTCAAATGTCATAGGTATAATTATTGTTTTTGCTCATGCTTTGTGTTTTCACGTATTCCCCTAGACTCTGAGTCAGTCGCTTTCCTGGGAATGGAGGGAATCCTTTGAGCCAGCACACCCTTCTCCTCCCTCTGATTCCACAATGAATGGGGCCTAACGCTGTGCAGTTCTCTGCTCACTTTTAAAAGGTCCTGGTGGGGGTAAGATGGCCTGAAGCGTGAACCACAGCTAATCTGTTGAATCTTTGAGCTCTAAACTGGATGTCATTTCACAAAAAATCTAAAAATCTTTGGTACCTAATCTGGAACTCTGACACAGGTTAAAACAGGTTTTTTATGTTGTTTTGTTTTTTAAAAAAGTGGCCGTATTGGTGACGTTGTAAACCATGTCATTTTAACCTGAAGAAAGTACAGTGCTGGCTAGTTTATGGTTCCATAGTAGCAATACGGCTTTGTTTTAATCTTGAAATCACAAATCATGCACATGGCTCAGTGCAAATTAAGGACTTTTTTTAAAAAAAGGCAAAATTTAACCCCCAGGCTGAAAAAGGGCCAAATTTGATCTAAGAAATGTAAATTGCCCCATTGAAATGGTTAGAGTGAAGAGAGAAGGAAGACGTGCTTGAATTTTTCCCAAGAAAAAGAAAAGTGTTTCTGGGTTGCTGCCTGCAGCCATTACTAACATTTCAACACAAAAGTGTCCCTCAAGTCACTTAGTATGTGTACTGTAAACTTAAAAAAGCCCTTTTAACATAAGAATGTACAGATATAGTACCTTTTTTATTAAATAGGGTACAGCTGGCACTGGAGATAACATTTTTATGTCAATTAATTAAGATTGAAATGTGTAACCAGACACTGGCTTTTTTAAGTGCTGCTGAAACAAACACACATATTTTACACTTAAAAATAAATGGACGGTGGTGTGCTTCAAGCTACCACATACAAACAATAAATAGTATCCATTACTACTTCCATCTTTAGGAACAGAAAAGTGGCTTCTTTATCTAGGCATACTTGGTATACAACCTTTAGAAGGCAAAGTGTCTTGGTTTGGTTTGGTTTGGTGTTCCCCTTGGTTTTTATTAGGGGGAGTCAGGGTGAATTCCCAGGTGAGACACACAGGTCCAATGCCCCTTGAGCTGTCCCGAGATGCTTGGTGGGTCTTTGAAGTGGGCTGGGGGATGACCAGGGAGCGAGGGGCTTCTGGGGGCTGAAGGCAAATCTCTAACAGGTTCTGCCTAGGGCAGCGGGTGTTGGGGGGCGGTGGCAGGAGAGGGGCACAGACTTTAAATGAAAGAGCCCTGACCTGTCGGGGAGGTGAGTGGGGATCTGCCTGGTGGTATCATGATGCGGTCCTGGCTTGGATTAAGGACCAGGAGAGCTCAGAGTGCATCCGACAGGAAGGCTTCAGCTCAAGTTCACACGCAGTAGTAGACACCAGATTCCACCAAGCCTTGCCTTCCTGACACCCTCCATGGTAAGAAATACAACGCGTATCAGAGGCTGTGTATGGGTCCTCACAGCCTGTGTGTTCTCAGCTGCCTGCTGGAACTTGCCTGCTCCTTCAGATGACCTTGCTCTCAGAAGACAATGACTTAATTCTGCTCCTTTAAATGCAAATTCTGTGGAGAGCTGCCAGTGGGGCCCAGGGTAAGGCAGATTCGGGTTCCCCTGACTTACTGTCTGGGTAAGGCGGGTCGGGTAAGGCTCCCTGGCACAGTTCTGTTCTCCTGCACCTTGAGTACCGTGACTGATCCTTCAGCTGCGTGTGTGGTTTTAAGCTGACTGCGTCTTCAGCGTGAAGCCTGGCAATTTTGAGTTCTGCTTTAACTATGAAACCACAGAACGCCATTCTGCAGTTCAAGGATTCACTTGTGCTTGTCTTTTAATATGACGAGAGTCATCACTATTTCAAAGAAATTAGGAAACCACATCACTCCAGCATTTTATGCTGATAAAGGGCAACATAAGTGATAAAGGACTCAGGGTTGCTTTTTAAATCTCTTAATTATTGCTATTTTTTAAAAAAGGCAAAGCTGTGTTGTAGAGGCAATCAAAGATCTGAAAAGAACGAAACATATCAATTCCTTCATACATCACAAAAACAAGCTACATCTAAAATATTTGGAGATGGAAGTATTTTTTAAAAATCACATTGTGCCTGGATGAACTGAAATTGCTTAGCAATATTTCAGATATGGCTCTAGCCCACTGAAGAAATTTGTTATTTAATAAAGAGCACTTTTAGAGACCGAAGTCAACATATCAATACACGAAGAAATGTTTCAAGGGTCCAAATGTCATTAAATAATTATAAATATATCTTTAAAGTTATATGACCATTCACGTTAGCAAGTTACCTCAGATTTTACACATATTCATAATTTAAAAAAAAAAGAAGACAAATAAACGCAAACACTATCTCTACCATTATGGCTATAATAAGGTATTGCCATTTTCAGTTTTGCATAAAAGGAGAAGGAGTGGGTTGGAGGGGGCAGGAGGTTCAGGATTGGATTTCCTTTTGGTTCAATGGGAAAAGGAAAAAAGAAGTATGAAAAAGTAAAATAAAATAATCTATCCTGATCAGTATTTTTTTGAAGTCACTTTCTTAAAGTAGGAAAAATAATAATAATAAAAACAACTGAACCAAACAGTTCAAATGAGTACTTGCAGAAAGTATGAAAGCAAAAGTTTGGAACAGTTTCTCTGAATGGATGGCAGAGGACTGGAAGCATTCCTTTCCGCCTCTCTTCCCTTCGCAGGCACCTGGGCCAGCTTTGTAAGCGGGTCTGTCCAGGGCACTGGTCCACATGTTGCAGCGCTGTGAACCGTAAGGACGTGTGGTTTCAAAACACAGGGAGGAAGCGGCTTTGCTCTTCCTCCCAGACTTGGAGTCCTCCTCTCTGAACTGGCATCTGAACAGATGATTGAGGATAAGAGACCAAACGACAACAGCAAACAAAAAATACCTTTTTTTCCCCCTTTGTTTGTTTGCAAAGGTACATGTTTAAATAGAAAATGATCTGAAACCTGGTTAGGACTGTCTCTCTCTTGGGCCTTTTGCTTTACAAGATTTACCCTCTTAGGGTTGCAAGATCGTGACAGAGTGACTGAATGCCAAAAAAAAAGAAGAAGAAGAAAAGAAAATTTTCTAAAAAAACAGGCACTTTGTAGATAGCGAGTTGATATACATATATATGCACTCTCTATATATGTATATGTCGATACACTGGGGATGTGGCTCCCCACCGAGACCGCTGGGGCCACTGCTGAGGAAGTTTCAATAGGGCCGCCAAACAGATTCATCCATTCTGCCACTAGAATTCAAAACGGTGGGGGAACTGCTGTGGCTTCCGTCGGCGTCAACGCCATCGTTCTGGGTGGGCAGGTTTGGGTTTAATAGCGTGCTGCCATTCGAGGTGGTGGTGCACGGCGGTAGCATTCTGGAAGGAGACCGATCTCCCCCGGGCACCATGGGGAACTGATAGGATCCTGACGAGGTGCCATAGTAGAGATATGGCGTGCTGCTGGTCTGGAAGGGTCCGCTCTGGCTTTGGGAGGAGCCGGGGTAGGGTGGTGGCAGGTAGGTGTGGTAGTGGGTGGTGGCGGACATACCGAGGGACATGCCTGAGGTGACTGGCGGGGTGTAAGTAAAGGTGGCTGGATAGTGCATTCGTGGGTTGGAGAAGCGGCTCTCAGTGAGGGATGAAATGCTTGGGAACTGCCTGGGGTCTGAAAAAGGGCCCAGTTCTGAAGCACCTAAAAATTACAACAGAAGATGGGGGGGAAACATCTGTAAATATCAGTTAAAATCATGAAAGAATTTTTTTTTTAACAAGGAAAAAAAAAAAAGAAAACTTTAGCTTTTCCCCAATGGAACAGCAAGCCACAAACAGACTTTCAAATGCACCAGTCACTACACAGTGTTTTGGGTTTTGTTTTGTTTTGTTTTTTTTCATTTTACAGTCTTTTAGCCTCAAGTTCTTCACACACACCCCACACCCCACCGCCCCAGAGAATCCCAAAGGGCTTTAAAACACCCAAATAGGTGCTAGGTTATGCATGTAAACCCCATACTTCATGAGACAGATTTCACTCACCAGACTTTAAGACTGAATCCTCATTGATTTTTTTTTTCTTCTCCCTTTCTGTTTCTTGTGGCACCTCAGATATTTGGAAGTGACCTTCATACTAAGTCTGACACATTTCTTTTTCTCACCCAATAATAAAGAAATTCCAAAATGATCTGTTTTGGTATTGATACTCTTAGTAGGGCCCTTTCATCAATGAAGGACTATAAAAAAGATACACTAACATGGACCTATCACTTGAACTTATAAAATAATGTAAAATCCTCATCTTCGTAATCGATTTATGTATTTTTCCCTCATCTTAGTAACTGATTTCAAAAAGAAAATCAAACTAGATTTCAATGTTTTCTGGAACTAGCTTATGTATCTGGGGTCATATAAGGGAGAGTCTGACCCCTAGAAACTGCTGAGGGTCCTAAGCCAGCAGGATTGAAAGTGGCTGGCACCTAGCAATCACTGCACTTCAAGTCTTGACGGGAGAAGCAAGACCTGATTAAGGCCACATGCCAACAGCAGCTTTGGGGAAAAGCTCCATGGAAAAGGAGAAAGAACAGGAGGGCATCTCACCGTTCACCTACCGGACCCATATACCACCTCCTACAGAATCAGCTGCAGGCCAGTTTGAACTGGGAACCTGAAGCAAAGACAGTTTTCCCCTAAAACATGAAGTCCTTTAACTTCTAAAACTAACAGGATGCCTTCTTAATAGGTATTTCTGGCACTCAACTTATGAAACCACAGTTAGAAACCACTTCATGTGGAAATTAGTTTTCGGAAATGCCAAAAACTTATAGTTGTGATCTTTAAAGACTGGGTGATGAATTTCTAACACTGACAGAATTGTGACAAGCCTTCGATAATACCAGTGTTCTTAAAGATTTTATTCACACCTGAACTCTTCCCACCCTTTGGCTCTCATGTATTTGCTTTCCCTACCACTTTTATCTATAAGGGCGAACACTCAGTATTCTTTTAAAGTTTTTGGCCACACCATGCGTGGCACGTGGGATCCTTAGTTCCCCCACCAGGGATCGAACCTCTGTCCCCTGCACTAGAAGGCTGAGTGGGCGACCTTAACCACTGGACCACCAGTGAAGTCTCACTTGGTAACTCTTGAAGGCCTTAGTGAGCAGGTACTTCCTCAGCTTCCTTTCTATTTAGCCCCCGTTCTCGGATCCTAAAGGAAGCATCCCAATCCTCTTCCTTCAAGGTGCTGATCGAGAGTTGTTCATTTCTGTTAAAAGGCACACTGCCTTGTGCTCTTTGCAAAATGCTCAGGTTAAGTGCCTTAGTGGGCACTGATAACTACAAGTGTCTACTTCAAAGCAATATGTCGTTAACAAAAGTGTTTCTCACTCATCGGGCAGTCTCAGTCAGACAACCCCACCCAGCCCAACCCAGCAATTGTGAAAAGTCTCACCTGCCTGGCTCTTCTTACTGAGAGTGGAAGGCCAGAGGCAGAAGTCAGAGGTGGCAGTGTCATCATCTGTAAAATGAGGGGATGAGCTCTAAGTTCCCTTCTGGTTCTGCCATGCTATCACCGTGAATCCCAAGACAGCAGGAGAAGCTACTGCCTTGGGGGAGGGGGAGGGGAGGCTGGGAAGTTCCCACCCCTCACAGTAAACCTTCCCGGAATCCACAGGCCCCATAAGCAGAGGGAGAAAAGCTGGTGAGCAGCTAGCTTCTAATACCGGAAGCAAACACTTTCAAGATGACAAACCAAAACTCACACAGTCTGGGCAGTTGCTCTCTGCTTTTGATAAATTCTTCCATCCTCCACTGGCCTCTCCCTAACCCCTCCCAAGGACGAAATGCTGACAAGCTCAAGTGTGAAAAGGTGCAAGGAGGGACGCGGAGAGAATTGCCCACGGTAGTGCAGATGAGATCTGCCATCTCCCTGCCCCGGGCTTCTGTAGTGCCTGACACGATACAGGCCCGGCGTGGAGACCACAGATGTTCTCGGCCAGCCCCATTTTCATCGCAGGGCATCTAGGTGAACTTGAGTCGGCAGAGTTAATAGGTGTGGGCAGGCCACTTCTGTACGCATTAAGTTCAACACTCAGCTCGTGTGAGAGAAACCAGAATAACGTGAGCAATTTCAAAAGGAAAGAAGCCACACTAAAAACAGCAGTATTTGCTCCACAGAAGCACAGAGCTCAAACAGGCTCATCGATGTAAAAAACGCTTCTCGTGAGTATTTATACTTAAAATATCCTGTCCTTATAATTAAAATTCCATGTGGTTTCCCTTATTTTAATGCAGAAGCCCTATTAAAACCCTTTATGTGGGACCCTGCCAGTAAACTCCAATGTGGCTTTGAATTTATCTCACCGCCCCTTAACCCCAAACTTCTCGATTTTACCTGATACGTTTGGCTGATGTTTTTATTATCCATCACATGCCGGGATCACTGCACCTTTTGGGTTTAGAGATGCCGGCTAATGCAAATTGACATTCATTTTTCAATTAATGAGCTCTGGTTGTGGTTTATAGAACACAACGCAACAGGTTTCCGCTAGGTTTATAGAATTTTCACCAATGGCTTCCAGTCACTTAAGACTGTCAGGTCTTGAGGGTTTAACTCCTTCTGAGCAAAGAGAGCTGATGTGGACTTTAAAGGGATTATACGGCCATGTTTATAACTTTAAAAAAGATGATTCTCTAGAACTTGCTTAGTCATTTTGTGTCACACTGCAGTATGTTCTGCAGGAAGAAATGTTAACAATTTGTTGCAGTCTCACGTGAGATCTCATATAATAATCAGTGGTGGGGAGACTGAAAAAATCCTCAACTTAAAAAGGAAGAACTTAAACTCCTTCCTAACTTTTAATTATTTTTTATAATAATTATTACAGAAACAAATGCTAAACTAAATTTTCTTTCTATACTTCTAATCTCTTTTCTGTACAAGAACTCAGTTTTTCTCTTAGACCATCTTCTCAGGTTGTTCTGATCTTTGTGTCCTAAACTGTTCATAACCACATCACCAACCACAATACATACAAGGACAAACTATCTACAGACCTAGATATTGTATCAACTAAAGAAAATGTAATATCTATTTATTAAAAGGATAAGGATGAACACCTGGAGAGTTCTAGAAGTACTCTTACCCCAATCTAATTTTAGAAACATAAAGCCAAAGCTCAGTAACTGCCCCAGTGATCTGCCTTGTAGCCTGAGAGCTCCCCAGAGCCGGTTTAAAACTCCAGGTCACAACCTACAGATTAAATAAATCCAGTACTGCCAGGAGTTACTTGAAGCCCAAGATAAACATGGTACATCTTCCCAATAGGCTGGCTTTACTCAGTCTGGAAACAAGTGGATGCTGTACGGTAAACTCGAATATGCTATGGACTAGCACGACTGAAGCGACTTAGCAGCAGCAGCAGCAGCACGCAACACTTGGTGAGTTTTCAGGCAAACGAAAAAATTATTTCAACAAAATTTTCCCATAGAACACTTGGATGAATTTTTAGACAAATGAAAACTGATTTCAATAAAATTTTGCCCTTGGGAGGCTTTAGACTATGCCACCAGGTTCCCTAAGGTACCCATTTATCCTCCTCTGCTGGTTTGGGGTATTCTGGTGACAAAAATCCAAACCCCTCTTCTACTGTCTACATAATCCTAATCTAACCTACTGAAAAATAGGGAAGCTAAACAGAGAAAGGGAACCATTTACTCTACAAAATCACCCAGCTCCAGAGAGGCAGAACCACGGTTAGACAAGACCTCTCAGACTTCTAACCTCTCTTCAGTGTTAGTCACCCTTAAGGAATTTGCTTGACATAATCACAGATACAGATATATATATATATATATATATATATATATATCTGCCTTAAAAATTCTATATGCTGAAATAAATTTGCTTAAAAATATTTAAGCAGGTTCTTCTGGTGCCCACGTGTTGCCCCCAAAGAGTTACTGTCCTTGGGAGACTATTTAAAAACTCTTTCAGCACTTGCTGACCTAATTTGCTAAACAGTGAGCAATTAATTCAGTCATTCATGGCGTAATCTGATTGAGACCAAGGTCAAGGGCTTGATTCCCTTAGGACCTGCTGGTTCCCTACAGATACATTTCATTCCAGAATGACCCTCTGCACCCCTTGCCAAAGTCAGAGACCTGCAGATTTCTGTCCTTATCAGAAAGAGAGCTGCAGGAAACTTGCTCACTGAAACAGCAGCAGCAGCAGTTTTTCACAATCTAATATACCTGGGGAAGAATATATTGATGAAATGCCCATGAAGCTCCAATAAAAATAAAATCGAAGTTAAAAGTAAAAATTCCTTGGGAATTCCCTGGTGGTGCAGTGGTTAAGAATCCACTGGTTGGGGAACTAAGATCCCTCATGCTGTGGGGCAACTAACCCCTCATGCTAGACCAGAGAAAGCCCACGCACCCCAACGAAGACCCAGCACAGCCAAAAGGAAAGAAAAGGAAGCACTGATTGTTCTTCAGTGAATGCAAAGTCTAATCATTGTGAAAACCATTTTTTAAAAAGTAAAAATTTCTTGCCCCTCCCCTCCAAAGTCTATGGGGAAAAAGGAAATAGCCTGCTTTTACCCAACCAGGTCTCTTGGGTCTTCTGAGCAAGTGGAAAGTGCGGTGGGGAAGGAGTGAAACCAAGATAAGGGAGAATAAAAGAGAAACTCTGATCTCTGGTTCCTGTGGCCTGCAGACCTCCACTCAGCGCCTTCCACATGCTGCCGTCTAATGCTCGTTATCTTGACCTGTGCTGGACTCCTAACTAGAGGGAGCTACAGCAGCGGTGATCTAATACTCATTCATCTTCCCCTTTTGGGTTTAATAACAACCATGCTTGATGTTTCTTTCCCTGGTACTTTCACATACATTTCTCATTCAGTAGACACTCAAACCACTACGGCTTGGTTGGTTGAAGATGGGCCATGACAGTGCTAAAAACAATGGAGAGAAGAGCTTGAAAAGAATGTTGGACTGGGGTACTTGCCATTCAGGGCTGTCAGCTAGGAAACATCACACCCAGGGACCATCTCCACTAGGGAGTGGGATTTACCCGTCCCAACCGCGGAGGGCAGGTCGGGACACAGAAAAGAGCCAGGGACCTTGAGTCCAGGGGGAACACAGGTTGGCAAATGCAGACTTCTCTGTCCTTTCTTAATGCAAGGGCAAAAAATATACTGTATGAAAAGACTTCTCAGCAATCAGGTATTAACTTCAAAGCCTCACGAAAGCCTTTTAAATGGGAGGAGTTATCACTTCACCAAATCTCAAATAACATCCAGGTACTTTTTAGTAAGGGCTTCCCTGATGGCTTAGTGGTAAAGAATCCACCTGCCAGTGAAGGAGACACGTGGGTTTGATCCCTGGGTTGAGAAGATTCCCTGGAGAAAGAAATGGCAACCCACTCCAGTATTTTTACCTGGGAAATCCCAGGGACTGGGGAGCTTGGCAGGCTACAGTTCATGGAGTCAGAAACAGTTGGACATGATTTAGCAACTAAACAATAATACTTTTCATTAACCCCCTTGCAGCATCCTCTCTATTGGAATAAGCAGCAGCTCCTCTCTCCTCTAAACACCTTCTTCCCCTTCTACATTTTGGCTGCCACCTTCCCAACTGCTCTATTATATAATTTCCTATTTCACTCCTGTTCTAATAGCATTTATTTTCCATATCACTCTCTTGGGCCCTCAGCCACTGCTTTACTGAATTATTAGCTGGTTTTTTAGCCTGTGCTCTCCCACTACAAAGTAAACTTTGGATGGTAACGATTATGATTTATTTTCCTCTCATATCCCTCAGAACAGGCTAACAGGGTAAGAGCTTAAATTTTTTTAATGTAAGCATATGAATGGATGAATAAATCAATGAAAAAGGCAAATGGGCTAGGGATTCAAGAACTGCGCAACAGCTGGTATGTTTTTGATGCATTAAGAAAATAGATACTATAATAAGCATTCAGCAGTGGTGGCATCAGACCTAAATGTGACTCAAATACAATTCCTAACTTATGAAATCTCATAAAACTCTTTAAAGGGTGTTCAAAGCTCTCCCCAAACATCACTACGTCACTTGACTTCACGTTTCAGACAGAGGCCCAACAATGGTAGTTGCCACTAGTGAACAGATGCCCCCAGGCTGTGTCCAGTATCCTGAGGGCCCGCATCTATGTTAAGCCTGCACTGGGGAGTCAGGGGGAGAAGAGAGAAAGGAGAAAGAGGGCTAGGCTACACATGCACAGTGAATGGCACATTCCTGTCCCCAGGACCCCAGGGTAACTGGTGCCACTAAGGTTGTGTCATTTATTTGGAGTGGGTAGTAGTAAAGCTCACATCCTGTTTGAATTTCTGGACAGTAGATAGAGCCAGTATGTCAGCGTCACCCAGAACTGAGGATGGCCTTTATAAAGGTGAAGAAGTGGCAGCCTGGAGACAGGTGGATCTTTATGACCCTGAGATGAAAATGCAGTCCTGTCCTAGGCCAGCGTGAACATCTCCCCCTTGGTTGCCCTGACAGTGCATGCCAGCAGGAAAACGCAGAGTGTCGGCCTTAGATCTGAGTTCTCTGAAAACACACACAGAACAGGAAAATCTTCCACCTTTTCAGGCCACGCAGGTGCAAGGCCTTGAAAAACCAGAGGGTATCACGCCGACCCAGCACAGGTCACGGCTACCCTTTACCAGGTGTGACCGAACAGCTCTGCAAAGCGGACATAAAAGATAATGGGAAAACCACTGGCATCATCAGAGCTTCCTGTTCTACCCTTCCAAGGTCACGTCTCACGCTGCTCAGGATGAACCTTCCTGTTTGTGGTAGGACATCCACTTGGGACCCTCACTGCAGCTATGTGCATGCTCAGACTTACAGCTACCTCCCTGCTGTCTGCCAGACCCGGGTACTGTAAGTGGGGCCTTCAAAGCTCACCACCACATAAGGACTTTCAGGTATACAAATCCTTATCATCTTTTCTTTACCCTATACATACCTCCAGGACATTTACATATGTAAATTTTACCACTCTGTGGTAAAAGTTTGGTCACTGGTTTTAGAGAAATATTTTCATTTTCCAACTAAGGTATTTTAAAGAAGTACTTGGAATATTTAGTGTTAGAGTATTTAGAAGTACTTAGTATTTAGAGAAGTATTTTCATTTTCCAACTAATGGGAGAGCAAATGAAGAAGAACCATGTTATCTTCTTTTGAGATCCTCCCTATTTCCACAGTATGGTGTTGAGAAAGATGGGTACTTCCAAAAAATCTGCTGAATGAATGAACTACTAGCATAGTCCCAAGCAGATAACATGACAGAAGCAGAAATGCTGTATAAACATTATCTAAAAATCAACTTTCACCTCTACCCAGAAGATTACTTTGCATTTTCCACACTGAAGCTTTAAGAGATTTTACATCAACTTTCTTTCTTTCCCTGAATTTACTCCTTCACACTAAAATGATCAAGTATTGATCACTCAATTAATTTTACTTTTAATTTCATTAAATCAGTCAGAAAACTACACCCCATGTGGAAGAAATGTGATGAGTCAGGCTGGTGGAAGAGAAAGCAGAAAAATGAGAATCTGAAATTGATTTTTTGAAGATAATAAAAGGTCAGACCAGCAAGCTCCACAGTTGTGCAAAAGAGAGGAAAAGTGCCTCGACTATCCAGTATAAATATTTATTTTCCGTGTTGTAATGAATTGTACTTTTCCACTGCACGCTCACAAATTCTGAGACCAGCTGATCCCAAGGCTAAGAAAGTATGCTACGTTGAAGGAAAGAGAGAAAAAGGGGGAGAAAAGAAAAGTACAACCTGGCAATTTTCAAAAACTTCAACCATCCCTTTAACCCACCCAAATTTTGAGGATATTGTTGGAATAATACATTTCCTCTTGGTGAGGGGAAGGAGGGAGGCGGTTATATGCGCAGTGTGTGTGTTCCTGCGTACACAGGGAGGGAGGCTAAGAGGAGGAAGAAACCAAAAGATGGGGTGGTAGGGGGAGAGAAACGGAGTTAAAAACAAAAAAACAAAAAAACACGAGAGGGCTCTTCTCGCTAGGTCTTGATGAAGAACTTTTTAAAGGCTAGGAAGGGTGGATAGTCTTTGAAACCAGATCCGCAGCAGGAAGGAGGCCAGCACCCAGGACACCGTGTCTTTCAGAAGAGGCCACCCACGGTGCCGCGGCGGTCATATGATTGCTCTGTCACATCCTGAAGCCATTTCCAGCCCATGCACACGTCTGTGCTCCCATTTAGAGAGGATGGGATATATTGGGAACACACATATGGAAACACTTTCAGAGAATCAGTTTCCATGAAATTCATAATGAGCCAAGTGGCTTCAGATGTGGTTGCGTTCCTCCGATTAGCCAGAAAAAAAAGAAGGGGAAAAAAGGAGGAAAAAAGGGACAAATCCACCCTTTCAGACCTTATTTCAGTTTCAGAGAAATTAAAAACCGCTAATGACTTATGGCTACCAAAACATAGAGCCACAATTAAGAGAGGAGGGACTAGGAAAAAGAGGGAAGGAGGCTGGAAAGCAATAGCCTTTCTCTCCTAAAAATAACAGCTTCGGTATCAGTAATCTTATCTTCGATCGGGGGCGGCTTTCCTGTGAGGGTATCTGCCTAGGGTGATATAATTAATTTTCTGACATCCGGGCAATGTGGAGTGCGCATGCGCACGTGTGGGGTGGGGGCCATGTGGACAGAGACAGGCTAGGAAGACCCGCTCTTATTTGATAACATATGTGGCCAATTAAGATTATTTTTAAAATTGCAACTAAATGATAAATTGTTCCTAAGTTAATCTTTCCAGAAAGCCTGAATTTAGAAGAGACAGGCAAGTATTTTCCTGTGGCCTGTGCTAGTGGTAACTCAGGACTATATTATAAGCAGAAATCTATGAACTGGCTGAGATGTTATATGTTAGACACCCAAGCCTAGCTGATAGGAGGGCATGAAATAAAGAAAGGAATACGTGGAGGAGTTTTTTTCTTTCTTTTTTTTAAGGACATATTACTGATATTAGTCAATTAAGATGTTAGTTTTATGTTAAAACCAAAGTAGGCATATCATGGAGGAAAATCCACATAACATGAAAATGCTCTCCAGGCAGGAGCTGGGTGGTTCGGGGTTATGTCAGCAGGTAGGGGAGCAGAGTGCGCGGGAGGAGCTCCAGAGTTCCCTCTGCCCTTTGAGGTGCTTCAATGGGAGAATCTTTCAAGCATGGTATGTTGTTTAGGAATGCCGTGAGAATGGGCTGGGGACCAGCATGGACTGGTGCTTAATAGCCAAGTCTTTGTTCCAACCATAGGGATCTTCCAGGTGTTTCTGTAGTCCCAGCATCTCGTGGTGTCACAGATTTTACTAATGAGGAAGAGATTTGAGGATCCCACCTGCAGAGCATCCATGAAAGACGTCTATTCACATTAGGGCATTAAATCCTCAACCCAGCCCTGGAAGGGAGACGGTGTCACTGACCCCACATTATGGATGACAGACTGAAGCTCAAAGATTTCCTCAAGGTTACAGACCAGTAAATGGTGGCCCAGAACCTGGCCCCAGACCTGGGGGGCTCCGCTGCCACAGTCTCTTCCACTGTTCAGAGATTCAGTGTCATTTAAAAAAATTTTTTATTTTGTGTTGGAGCAGAGTCAATTAACAATGCTGTAATAGTTTCAAGTGGACAGTAAAGGGACTTGGCCATACATATACATGTATCCATTCCTGGGGTTGCTAAGAGTCGGACACGACTGAGCGACTTCACTTTCACTCTTCACTTTCATGCACTGGAGAAGGAAATGGCAACCCACTCCAGTGTTCTTGCCTGGAGAATCCCAGGGATGGGGGAGCCTGGTGGGCTGCTGTCTATGGGGTCGCACAGAGTCGGACACGACTGAAGTGACTTAGTAGCAGCAGCAGCAGCAGCATTCTCCCCCAGATTACCCTCCCATCTAGGATGACACATAACATTGAGCAGACTTCCCTGTGCTACACAGTAGGAGCTTGTTGGTTATTCATTTTAAATATAGCAGTGTGCAGAGATTCAGTGTCATTTTTATGACAGTGCTAACATATTGGCGGCCATGGCTACCTGTAGGGCAATGATGAAAAGAGTTCTGATCAACTACCCGTCCTGGGGGTGGAGGCAGAGATGGGATATGGAACTGGGAGACTGGCTCTTCATCCCTATCTGGAGGGCTCCACTCGGACTCTGAATTCCCACATGGTCTTTACCACTGAAGTTCTGAGTGACTGTAAGCAGGTCATACTTTATATTCCTCAGGTTCTCTCCCTGGATAAGACTCTTGTAAGTCAGAACTGGCAAAAGTACACAGCAAATGGTAAACATCTCCATCTCACGAGGGTATCCCTTCATAGGGTATTATTTGCATTAGAAGAGCCAGAGAAGAAGGAAAATGTGAAAAACTGGAGTCCAAGCTAGGAAAAACGTGAGTTGCGAATCAGAATCCTGGAAGCTCCCGATTAAACTCCACACACCCAGCGCCAGACCCAACCAAACTCTTCTGTAAAAATAAACATGCTTCTTGCAGTGGGAAAAGGAGGCTAGGAGAGCAAATAATCACCATAGCGACCACATTCCACCATCCCCTAAATGCACAGACCGTGTTTTCAGATCCGGCTCGATTCTCCCCTTCTTAAAGTCAGAATAGATCTGCCCCTCTAAATCCGGCATCAGCACAGCCGGACTCTCCCTGTGACTGACTCTGGGCGCTGACCCAGGAAGTCTCCAGGCGGCAGCCACCTCGCAGGGAGCATCCTTTAAAACGTTGACAAGCTCGGGGCAGTTTTTCTTCAAATAAAATTCCCTTCAAAGGGCTCAGCGCCCTGGTGTGGTCCAACAGCCCTGAAGCCATCTTGAACCTTAATGCCTGTGACTCAAACCACCGAGTGTCCCAAGACCTGGAACGTGAACCAGACGACCAAAATGCCCTGGTTCGGCCTCCAAGTCAGCCCCACCGGCTCTCCCAGGCCTCACACGACCCACGTTACTCTGAGATCAAAAGCACAGGCTTCAGCCTCAAGCCGTGTCCTGCGGGACCCAGCCTTACCACGCCCCTGCTCCCGCTCCACTCAGATGCATCTGCTGACCTGCCCGCTCTGCCCGGCCCTGGGATGGGCTCCCATCCACGAAGAGGCTTCCCGGCTGTGACCAGAAGGCCGCCCTGGAGTCAAGAGCCACTGGTGCCTGAGCTGTATCTGCTGCCCAATGGCTCGCCTGGGCTCCTGAAGCCTTGTCCCCTCCGACTTTCTGGCTCCCGAGGCTTTCCTTGTTGGTGACTGCCTATGCGTTCTGTGACTTCATGTCACGCTTTTTCCTCAGGTTTGTGTACATGTCTAGATCTCTCCACTAGGCACACAGCAAACACTTGCCGGAATAACAGTCCTGTCCCAACTTGCCTTTCCAGTCTCGTCTCACTGTCCTTCGGGAACTCTGCGATCCAGTCAGACTGGACCCCTGTCTGGGTTCTGTCCTGTCCACCCTCTTCTATCTTCCCTCGATCAGGCGCTGGTTTTACAGTCTTCTCTCAGCCTTCAGTGTCCCCACGCTCACTCTGCCTCAGTTCCTTGAGATTCTAAGCAGCCTGCAAAATCTACCTCACAATCCCCCTCGGCGTCCAAGAGTCATCTTCTCGTGTCATTGCTTTAGCCCAGAGTGACCCCTCCCTCCTCGGCACCTCCCCCCCATTCATCTGTCTGTCTCTTCCAGGCAGGCATGCACGTGCAGACGGCCTACAGTCACCTCACCACTCTACCAGCCTGTAAATTCCTTGAGAATGACAACTCTGTCCTGCCTATCTACACGTATCTGCAAATGCGCTGTAGCTCCTCTCAAGAGTGACATTCGGAAAGTTTTTAAATGCGTTGTGTGTAAGGAAAAAGAGATGGTGATGCCAGGTTTACCCTAAGTCCTCATCTCTAAGTGTAGTTTGCCTGTGCCTTCTGATTTCTGCCGGTCCATCTTCAGCCACCTGCTTTTCCTGACCTACTACACCTATGGTTGACCTGCACCTAAAGGGCTCAGGTCAGTTCTAGATTCACAACTCTGCTTCGCCCACCACTTTTGGGGTGCATCTCTCATTCTAACCTGTCCCCTGGATTTGCTCCCTTATCCTAAGCTATTCTTTTTTAGTCCCAGGCCAACTCTCCTGTCTCAAAAGTAATAACTGTATTTAAAAAGCATGCCTCAAATGTATACACTGCTTTTCAGGTTGTCACTGTTTTTACATACATCTGGTTTAAGCCCAACTGACAGGTACCAACGGCTAAGGAAACTTAGCCAAGGAAAAAAGGCAGTGACTCGTGGATGCAGTCAATTAGTGGCAGAGCCAGAGTGAAATTGTCAGGTTTCCTAATTTGTTTGTCCCTTTACCCCACTAGACTTGTCTCATTAGCATCTACTACTTTTTATCCTAAGAGAAGTCCTGACAGGCGGAAAGATGGCGTTTCTTTAACAACAGGGATCGTTACGGTTGAAAATTTTTTTTTAAAGTGATGACCGACATGCCTTCCCATATTGGAGGAACCAACATCAGGAACCAAAGTACTATCTTTTATTTAACTGAAAACCTGACTCACTTTGAAAAGAACTCTGTTGCTAGGATTTAGCCTAAAACCATGTACAAGAGTCTTCCTACTGTCTTGATGCAATGCTCCTTAAGTAACTTCCCAGTCCACACACTGTGTTGCCGTAACTTGTTCCCCCGACAGTCTGAGCTTTCCCACTCAAGCCCTGCACACGGAATTAACTCAAAACTTCTGCAAGAGAAATGTCCCTTTCAGAGTTTGATTTGGCATCCATTTCAAAGAGCTGTTTGTATATTTTAGAATATGGAGAATTTTCCTTTGATTGAAACCTCTCTTTTCACAATAGACAAGAGATGATTTCTCTTCTGAGTGATTTAAACAAAAACAAACACATCTTAGTTACATAGAACCTTGTTCTCAAAGTGGGTTTTTTTGACACAAATCAAAACTTACAGATTGTCAAGCATTTGGCAAAAGCCTCCAAACAGCCAAAGCCGAAGAGTGAAATTTTCCTTGTTGTAGGAGGTAAACAAATACTAGAGCAAACCAAAAAAAAAAAAAAAAAAAAAAGGACTTCCTTTCACTTTCTACTCTGCTCAATAGCATTACCCTCTCAACACACCCACCCACCCCTGCAGAGGGGTTTCATCCTCAGTGTTTACTCCTGGTGCTATAGTCAGAAACTCGCCACAAATGGACAATGTCAACATCTGTTGTGGCTGCTCCCAGACTCCTTGTATTTCTTTAGGACATGAAGCCCGCTGTCTCCCAAGTGTAAACAGACACACCTAATTATGTATTAAGGTGTCTGAGAGGAGCTACTTGTTTTGATGACCAAAAAAAAAAAAAGAGAGACAGAGAGAGGGCCTGGTCAGCTCAGTATCCTTGAGAGAAACACACAAAAACACAACAAACAGTCCAACGGTAGCTCCTCCAACAGCGGAATTTCTCTGCCTGCCCCAAACCTGAGCCCTATTTTCCGCAGCCTGGGAATACTGTCTGCCGAGTCCCCTCTAGATGTGGTTCAAGACAACTGATAATTGGTCGAGAGAGATGGTGCTGTCACAGATGTGGGGTTAAGTCTATTGAGTCTCTTCATAAAGATTTAATTTGAGGGTGAAAAGAGGGAAGGGGCAAAGGAGATAATTCATGGATATCTTTTTCAGATCAAAATGGCCAGGTACAGCAACAGCCACAACAAAGGGTACGTGGCCTATCAGAAATGTAGCAGGAGGGACTTCCCAGCTGGTCTTGTGGTTAAGAAGCCACTTTCCAATGAAGGGGGCACAGGTTTCATCCCTGCTTGGTGAGTTCAGATCCCACATGCCGAGGGGAAAACTGAGCCCCACAACTGGAGAGCCCACACACGGCAACGAAGACCCAGTACAGCCAAAAAAACAACACTGAAGGGGAATAGGATTCTAGAGCCTTGGACTAGCAGTGGGGCTGAGGTTCTGGAGACAGCATTGCCCCTAACAGGCGGGGTGATGGTGGTGGAGCCCCTTTTCCCTGACCCCACACATTCATCGTAAAATGACAGGACTTGACTCAACTGCCTCTCTTGTTTCCCAGCTCTAAAATTTTGATTCAGCTACACATTACAAAACCTTGAGAATTCCAAAAGTACCTTAAAAAATTCTATTAGAAATACTGTTCTAAAGGAAGGTGAAAAAGAGTATTACAGTTTTTTAATGAGGTATGTCTACTGTGTGAAAAATACCCGGTTCCCCTCTAGATACAATGTGCTGATTAGAAAATGTAGTAAAAAAAAAAAAAAAAGTATAATTGTTGACAATAGTTTGCAAGAAAGCCAAAAGAAAATGCGAACCCTATGAGCTTCTTAAGAGTTTTTCGCCATTAACTTTAGCAGGAAAGGGGTTTAAAATTCACTTTAGGCTCATATATTCAACGAGAGATATGATGTAAGCTATTTCTTTTTCTTCTTTGCTCTAGACTCTCAGAGAATTGTTTGGACCTGACTTATCTGAAATTAAAATAACAATATTTATATCCACCTTTCCAGCTCTTGCAGGGTAGGTAGGATATATTGCATGATTTAAGTAGCTTAAGTTTCTTTGCCCCCACATATAAAAATATATACTTTCAGGTTTTAAAATTTCATTAATATATGCATTTTTATCTCTACAATAAAAGGTAGATTTACAAAAATCAGAAGATAGATTATTTTCACTGTTGCTTCTGGTAGGAATCTGGTAAATTTTACCTTATTTGGGGTTATCTGATCTGTTTCAAGCATGGATATTGCCTGCTTAGTAAGGAAGACTGGTGTTATGTTCCCTGAGAATACACTGGATGTGATTTAAAAAAAAAAATCCCTGAGGATAACACTCAACAGGCTTTTGTAGCAAAATCTGGCTTTGACATAGAGACTCCTATGACCATGCACGGTGGGGAAACACACTTGGAGCCCAAAGACTCGGGGTTGAGGCTTCATCTCCCTCTTTTTCCCTGTGTGACCTAGAGATCAAGTCTCTGAATGCCTCTGAGCCCCTAGTTCCTGCAAAACAGGGACTACATTAACATCGGTACCCTGGTAAGCTGCTGTGAGATTACATGAGGATGTCTGTGAACGTCTTTTCTATAGACTTAAAACACTGTCTAAATATTATCATTATTAATCCTGAGGTTTTCTTGTATACCCTTATTTCTACTGTCACCTTTGGACATAGATGCTATAACTCTTCCCGTTTGCCTCTGCACCTAATTTATTGTAACATGGTGTTCTTTAGCTATAGGCTTTATTTATTTATTTTCAATATTTATTTATGTTGCTGTGCCAGGTCCTGGTTGTGGCACGAGGGATCTCCGATCTTCCTTGCAGCATGCAGGGTCTTACAGTTGCACCATGTGAACTCTTGGTTGCCGAGTGTGACAGGGAACTGAACCCAGGCCCCCTGCATCGGGAGCGCAGAGTCTTAGCCACTGGACCACCAGGCTTTCATTATCCACAGGCTTTCATTTCTGTCATTGGAAAAGCCACTGTTATTGATGACGTGCGCATCCTAGGTCTTTTCAGTTTCCTCTTGTTCCTCCAGTTGCTGAATGATAGCGGCAGATTTCAAGCTTCCCCATCGCGAGGACGATTCCTTCTTTCTGGTGGTGTCTTCAGTTTTTCTTCATACGTTCAGGGCGCCTGCGTCTCCTGCCCTCAGGGTCTCCATGTCTCCTGGTCAACCCAGCCTTCAGGCCACCATCCCCTGAGCCAGACGAGCTGCTAGAGCCTCTTCGTCCTCAGACTGCACTGGGCCACGGTACTCGTCATACCGAGTGATGCCGCTGAAATCTACAGTCCCAGCCTGCAGGGTTATTTGGTCTTTGTTCTTCCCGTTTCCCTCAGTACTAACCTGCCTATTTGTTCTGTTTGTTAGAGCTTACTTGCCATATTTTTCAATATCCGAAGTTTTACCTCCATATGAATGGCTGCAATTTACCATCTGCATAACCTTACTTCATCCTTGCTTTTTCGACTTTCACAAACGTTCAGATTTTTTCCCCAACTTCTAACTAGAAGTTGTGTTATTTGCAATTTGAAATGTTATCGCTATTAAAATGTTAGAAGGAAGACCCTTGGATGGGGTTTGCTTTGGTAAAATTGTCTCTTTTATTTTTCCTCTTTTAGGCACCGGGGGACATGGCACACAGCCAGCCAGGTGGCCAGGTGCAGGGACCCAGGGCAGAAGCTATGGCTTCAAGCTGACATTTTATATACTAGTTGAGAGGATCTGAGTTGGGGCTGAAATACAACCGGATCACCAAGTTTCTAGTGCCAATCAATGTCCCTAAATAGAGGTCTAGTTATATATCTCCTTATCTACTTTTGTAGTGATTCTTTTAAATTAATTTATTAATGTATTTATTTTTGGCTGTGCTGGATCTTCACTGCTGCATGTAGGCTTTCTCCTGCAGCAAGTGGGGGCTATTGGAGCATGGGCTTAACTGCCCTGGGGCATGTGGGATCTTTCCAGACCAGGGTTTGAACCCATGGCCTCTGCATTGGCAGATGGAGTCTCCAACCACTGGACCACCAGGGAAGCCCCAGTGATTTTCAACATAATACTGCAGAGTTGTAGCAAAAAAGAACAGGGCCAAAGTCTTGAAACTGGAGGGAACCGTGAGCCTTGTCAAGACCACCCTCATCTGATGAGGAAGCAAGCCGCACCATCAGTATTCAGACCTCCCGGCTCCTGGGGCGAAAACAGCCCTCACTCTAAACCACATTTTCTCTAAGTTTTATTCTTTTTAAAAAGTGACTGTTTTTTCCCCAGTAGCCTGTTATTTGGTGTTTCTCCCTCTGGTCTTGCATCCTCCTTACACTGAATCTTTTGACTTCCATTCTCCCTGGGCCATGTCTAGACAAAGCCAGAGAGGAAGGAAGAACTAGGTTTCAAAGCTAACAGAAGAGCCCACCTCTTATCCAGAATTCCAATCCATCATGTTTTCAGAGCCCCTGGAATGATTCTATCATCCTATCCTATGCGATACTGATGCCCTTTGAATTGTACTGTATTTTGAGTTCTTTGAGCTTCCAAAACTCCATATAAATCCATCAAAGAAATTTTAAGTAATTAGGTCACTGATAAATATGCTCCCCAGATTCTGATTTTACTGCACTCCTTTCCTTTAAAACAAGCTGACAAGGGATTTCCCTGGAGGTCCCGTGGTTTGGACTGTGCGCTTTTAATGCAGGGGGCTCAGGTTCAATCCCTGGTCAAGGAACTAATATTCTACATGCCTTGCAACGGCGTGGCCAAACAAATAAATACATTAAATTAAAATAAATTCTTGGAAAATAATTTTTTAAATAATAATAATAAAAAGCTAACAAATTGTGGTAATGGTTTTAGGATGCTTCCCTCTGTCCTTTGGCATGGCAGGAAGAAGAGGTCACTGGTATTTACAGAGAGCAGGATTTTTGTGACTTGAAACAGGAAACATAAGAAGTGCTCTTATCTTTGTAAGATCTGGAAGCTAATTTCTAGAACCACAGATGGAAGGTTTGGGGGCAGAGGGAGAGAAGACTTTCTTTAAGGTTCGGTTAGAGGATACCTGAGAAGGGAGTGATCACTAACTACAATGGCAATACAAGTGTCTCAGCTATTTGAAGATTCCTCCGTTAATGTTAGCCTGTGCTTGAGATTCTGCTTAGAACAAGTCCCTCACCTCTTATCAACTCAAGTTATTCCCAATTTAAGCCATGTCTTTATTTCTCAGTCCTCTGGGAAGCAGCTGTGTGGGGCTGTTGACTCCATTCCCAGGGAGAACAAATGCTGGTGTCTTACCCAGCTTTCCTTGTCTCAGATGCAGGAGCTGGGCTTGCAAGCCTGATGTAACGAGCCCTCAGCCCCTCGCTCGGGGGTCTCCTCCCTTCAGGGTTGTTGCCACATGCTTTCTGTATGATCATCTAATAGCTCCAGTATAGCATTTCATTCCGTCTTTAAAAGCCGTATATAGCGGTGGATAGAGCTTCTCAGGTGGTGCTAGTGGTAAAGAACCTGCCTGCCAGTGCAGAAGACTCAAAAGACTGGATTTCAATCCCTGGGTCGAGAAGATCCCCTGGAGGAGGGCATGGCAACCCACTCTAGTATTCTTGCCTGGAGAATTCCATGGACAGAGCCTGGAGAATCTCATGAATTCATTCCATAGGGTCGCAGAGTCGGACATGACTGAAGTGACTTAGCAGTAGATAAAGGCAATGAAAGATATAAAAACACACTACCTACATTTTAAGAGGACAAAATACAATGCTGGTCAGTCCCCCCAATTAATCTCATCATTGCACTTCATTGCACAGCAATCAGGGTTTGCAGTGTGCCAAGGAAAGGGAGCTACTGGAAATAATCAAATTAATGTGTCAATGAAAACAACCAAACCAAACATTTCAGCTCTCAGAGTGGATTGCTGGCCTGAATTTTCCAGGTGGGTGGCTCTGTATTCACCTAATAAATCAAGCAATTCCTGAATGACCGATTCACTCCAGGTTATAGGAACAGTGTATAAACATTAAAGTTTTAGAGGATGCGGTATTCTTCCTTTCAAGGTAAATGAATGATGGGGGCAGGGGGGTGTATGATTAAAACATGTTGATGATACAGGCAGATACCACCCCCCCCCGCAATCCAGTCTCTCCATCCCCACCCTTCCAGGTTGAGCATAAGCCACCATCTTGTTGCCATAGCAACTGCCCCAGCCTCCCAGCCACCCTCTTGGTCTATCCCTCATCCTCCTACACAATTCTCCCCCAAAAGGCCAAAGTGACCTTTGGAAGACAGAAGCACATTTATATTTTGACCCTACTTAAAATCTATTGGTGGCTCATCACTGCAGGTCCCTGCAAATCCAAACTTCTAATCCTGACCAGCGAGACCTCACATGACCCAAAGCCCATCTCTCTAACGCATTTTATCTGCTACATCTGCAGCTACTGGGCACTCTGCTCCTTAGTGAGGGTGTGAGCGCTAGCCTTCCCCATTGCCTGGGGGGATCACGCAGAGCTACGCCTCCTGGCTATTTGGGTCTCAGCTTAAATGTTCCCCTACTCATCAAGTCACCCTACTTTACTTTTTCACAGCACATGTCCATAGATAATATTTTCTTATTTTCATCTGCCTACCCTTACCTAGTAATAGCTAACATGTATTGTGTGCTAGGCATTATTCTAAGGGCTTTACATATATTAGCTACCTTTTAGTCCTCCTTTTGAGGTTGGTGGTAGTATTATTATTATTGTTAGCCCATTTTACAGATGGAAAAATTGTGGCACAGACAAGCTAAGTAATAACTCAAGATCACACAGCTAGTAAGTGAAGAGGCCTGGCTCCAAAAACTGAATGTTTAATCACCACATCATATACCAGTAGAAAAAGCTTTCTGAGCTTTTCTCTGATTCATCACCATATTAGTAAAGTTTTTATCACATGGACATAAAAAATTGTGATAGCAATATTTCACTAAACATAATTTTGTTATAAATATATATGTCATAAATATAAATATATTTGTCATAAATATAAATGTCTAAATAAATCATAAATATATAATCTCTAAATATATCTAATTTCTTCAATATAGAAGGTCTGGTCTTCTGATTCCATGTATTCTCTTATTAACAGAATTCACCTGCTCTTTTGTTTGAATAAGCTTTAGCTTACAAGATTCTCATTTCTCCAATGAGATAAAGTGTACTTCATTATAACTATCCTCAACTAAAGAGATGTAATACTGCATAAAGCCATGCAAGGATGTGTAAAACATCAATGAAATAAAGTTTCTTAATTCTAAATTGAAGCTAGAGCTTCAGAATCTGTCTGCAGACCTTGACACACATGCACATATATGAGGCTTCACCATGTACAGAAGCTCAGCTGTGGGTAAGGTCTGAATGTACTTTGGCATTAATTAACCTGATCTCATGTTGCTTCTCATCAGAATTAACTGAAGTACAAGACAAAGCTTTCCTTGACATCTGCAGTATTTATTTCTATAAATTTAGTTCATAAATCAAATATTATTCAAGCCTTTATTCTTATTATGGGTAGCAGTATCCAGTCTTCTTATGTGCTTTCAGGCCTTATTTAGTATCACAGACATTCAAAGCTTTATGAATATCTAGCCCAACTAACTCACCTCACACCTGAGAAAACTAAAACCCATGGAAATTAAGTGACTTGCTTAAGAACTCAGAGGTACATCCAAGATTAAACGCCAGGTTCCTCAATTCCCAGCCAAGTGCTGTTTCCAACACACTTCCAATGATGCTCTGAGAGTGTAATCACTATGCCATATGCCTGGGCCTTTCAAGAAATGTTTTTCTGATAAGCCAAGTCAATTCAACACAATTTTACTCAACAACTGCTACTTTTATCACTGTTGGGTTCTACTCTCTTTGGAGGTGTATGTCCCAAATTTAAATGTTTCAATCATTTGCTAGATTAAATAGGTTATTTGAGACTTTACTCACCCTTCAAAGAGAAACCAATCCAAGTATATCAATAATCACAATAAATGTCAGTAGTTTAAAGGCATCAGTTAAGACAGAGATGGTTAGAGTGGATCAAAAAACAAGATCCAATTGGACATTATCTACAAGAAACTCACTTTAAATATAAAGGCACACAGAGATTATGTGAGCAATGAGAAATCTCATTCATCGCTGGTGGGAATCCAAAATGTACAGCCACAGTGGGAAACAATTTGGTGGTTTCTTTCAAAACTAAGCATACTTTTACTAAGCCATCCAGTATTTGGACTCCTTGGCATTTACCCAAAGAACTTGAAAACTTATGTTTACACAAAACCTACATGAAAATGTTTATAGATTGCAAGGGACTCACAATACCCATGAAGTGGTATAATGTTATTGATAGAGCTGGAGCAGTCACAAATGTATATTGCAAACTCTAGGGCAATACCAAAAAAAAAAAAAAAAAAGGTTAAAAAAAAAGCAGAACTGATATGCTAAGAAAGGAGAGAAGAGGGAATCAAATAAAACACTCAAAACCACAAAAGGTAGAAAAAGAGCAGAAGAAAAAAATCGAAGAACAACACTANAAAAAAAAAAAAAAAAAAAAAAAAAAGGTTAAAAAAAAAGCAGAACTGATATGCTAAGAAAGGAGAGAAGAGGGAATCAAATAAAACACTCAAAACCACAAAAGGTAGAAAAAGAGCAGAAGAAAAAAATCGAAGAACAACACTAATACAAAGAAAAGAGTAACAAATATGGTAGATGTGAATCCACCTACATCAGTAGTCACTTTAAATGTCAACAGTCTAAATGCACCAATTAAAAGAGATTGTCAGAGTGGATCTAAAACCAAGACCCAGTTAATGCTTCAAAGGTAGGGTACTCTTGACAACCAATTAACTTCTAAGGTCAGAAAAAAATGGAACTTGTTTTGTTAACCACCCAGGAGGTCAAACTCTCCTTTTCAGAATCTTTAAGGTCAACTCTCCAACATATCTTTAGGTAATACTGAGAATCACTGTTTTCCCAAGGTATAGTAATGGGAGCTGACAAGTTTGTTATTTTTAATAATGAGTACCACAACAGTATTATCAGACTTTTTTGTTTTCTCCAAGGCTTGTTTTATTTCCTTTGTAGTTGTTATTTAGAAAGGGTTCTTTTTAATTACATGTGGATATGACCACATCAGTGGGTTTATTATTGATTTATCATGAATCACTGCTCTCCTTGTCATAGGGTGGAGTGTTTATAACCATCCTCATATTTGTTATCATTATTCCATTAATGACAGCATTATTATTAATGACAACAGGGAGCTGGAATGGTGACTGTTTGGGTTGGAGAGAGCTGTAGTCAATGTTTGGATACAGAAACACTGGGCTTCTCCAGTCCACCATGCTTGCTGGTTCTAAGTTGGTCGCTGAAGGTCAAAGTCTCTCTAGAAAAGATATGACACCTTCCTGGTGAAGAAATCCTTTGAGATATTCAGGGACAATGTCACTTGAGCAGACTTTTAATTTACATGACTTTTATAGACCAGACATTCCTGAATTTCTTGAGAGCCACATCAAAAAAAAAATTTTTTTTTTAGACATTTTAGTCAAATGGGATCCTAGATTTGCTTCAGACCAACTCACTTATATTCTGACCTAGTTTAATAATATATGTTTGTTTGTTTGTTTCTGAAAACAAACTGTTCAAAACAAAATACAAATCCAAAATGACTTTGAACAACTCAAGCTAAAGTGCCATCACCTGCATTTTATCATATAAAATTTAAATGATAAAAAAGCTTTTTACCTGTTTAGTTACCTCTTTAAATGTATCTTTCTAAGTTCCCCTTTGGAAAAGGAAATGGCAACCCACTCCAGTATTCTTACCTGGAGAATCCCATGGACGGAGGAGCTTGGTGGACTACAGTCCACGAGTCGCAAAGAGTTGGACATGACTGAGCGACTTCATTTTCCCTTTCAAGTTCCCCTTACAACTGTTTCTATGTATTAACAAATCTAAAAACTAACTTAATATTATCACACAATTTCTCTTTCCCTTTTTCTACAAGCAGTGATCAATTAATACTTCCTGAAAAGTCAAAGGGCTTCTCTGCTAGCTCAGCTGGTAAAGAATCCACCTGCAATGCAGGAGACCCTGGTTCGATTTCAGGGTTGGGAAGATCCCCTGAAGAAGGAATAGGCTACCCACTCCAGTATTCGTGGGCTTCCCTGGTGGCTCAGACGGTGAAGAATTCACCCAAAATGTGGGAGACCTGGGTTCAATCCCTGGGTTGGGAAGATTCCCTTGAGGAGGGCATGGCAACCCACTTCAGTTTTCTTGCCTGGAGAATCCCCATGGACAGAGGAACCTGGCGGCCTACAGTCCATGGGGTAGCAAAGTGTCAGACAGGACTGAGTAAACACAGCACAGAGAAGTCAATGCTCAATAAAGTAACAGAATAATACTAAAACATGGGGGTTTCAGTGGTCCTATTTTTCCTGAAAAAATTAAGTAGTAGCCTTGCTGATGGAGAAGGAAATGGCAACCCACTCCAGTGTTCTTGCCTGGAGAATCCCAGGGACGGGGGAGCCTGGTGGGCTGCCGTCTATGGGGTCACACAGAGTCGGACATGACTGAAGTGACTTAGCAGCAGCAGCAGCCTTGCTGATATATATTAATATCCCAAATAATAGACCCAGTCAAGGATATTTACATGTATATTCATTCTAAATGTAGGGAACAGATGACTACATGCATATTGCATATATATGTTACAGCACATAGCTAATTGTATTCCTTCACTTTAAAAGATGATAGTGGAAAATTCTATGATATAATCATGTGCAAGGACCATAACTGTGTCCATGGAATACGAAATCAGGGTAAGTGACAACTGTCCTTAGTCTCCTATATAAACCCACTTCTAGATCTATTAGCCAATTCCTAAATATGGGCTTCCCTGGTGGCCCAGTGGCAAAGACTACCAGCCAACACAGGAGACCTGGGTTTGGCCCGTGAGTCAGGAAGATCCCCTGGAGAAGGAAATGGCAACCCACTCCAATGTTCTTGCCTGAGAAATCTCATGGATAGAGGAGCCTGGCCAGGTTATAGTCCATGGAGTCCCAAAGAACATGACTTAGCAACTAAACAACAACTATGGTCAGAGCATAATCAACCCTGAGGCATGCAGCCTGGACTATTGGGTTGACCTCTCTTCTGCAGGCAAGAACTCCCCATGAGCACCCACATGCACAGCAGAGAGGGAGTAACAGAGACAGAGAAGGATAAGACGGCCAGTTCCTTGGCCTAAGGGGAGCCTTCAATCTAGTTGAAGTCTTGGAGAGATAGCAAAGGATTAGGAGGCGAGGCCCTTGGCCTATGGGAGCTTTCAATCTAGCTGGGAAAAAAGATCTTGTATATTCTTGTCTTAAGAAACATTATGAAACCACACATGTCAACAAGTGTAATCTTTTTTTCAGCTGAAAATGTAATTGTCGAAGCAATTCAGAATAAAAATATCATCTGAGCAGAATGGAACTGCTTTTTAATTTCCTCAAAGACTTTAAGTTTATGCAGGGGTCAAAAGAGATCCCCATTCACTAAAATCCTGAGCATTTTTTGCATATTCTGGCATCCATGTGGGCTGGTAACATCATATAACCATGTCATATTCCCATCCTGTCTTCTGAATGAGACTGAAGTCTTCCTGAAGCCAAGGACAATGTCCTTTTATTCACTGCCTGCCTAAGCACATTTTAAGTCATGTACCAAGTATTTGTTGAACTGACTTGAAATGGCTGACATGAACTGAGGAAAGACATCTCAGGTAGGAAAGAAAGCAAGAGGCTACTACTAATATATTGGATGAAATTAATAAAAATTCAAAGTTCTTGACAGGCAGAAGCTATTACCTGAATTAAATAACATAAAACCTAACAGGAATAAGTGAGTTTCCCTGGTGACTCAGATGGTAAAGAATCTGTCTGCAATGCAGGAGACCTGGGTTTCATCCCTGGTCAGGAAGATCCCCTGGAGAAGGAAATGGCAACCCACTCCAGTATTCTTGCCTGGAAGCCTGGTGAGCTACAGATCATGGGGTCACAAAGAGTTAGACATGACTGGGCAATTAACACACACAACAGGAATAACCATAAATTTCCATACTTGGATCTAAAAAAAAAAAAAACCTGCAAAAGTAAAAAAACGGAAGAAATCCAGCTTGACAGAAAGAGACCCATAAGAAAACAGTGTAACACGGTCACCAAAGAACCAAGGCCACTTTAGCCGGCACCAACAGGGGCTGAGAATGAAAGAGTTTGGTTCTGGATGCCAGGCCTCAAGAGGGCCACTGAGGAAGTGTGGTTTGCCCAAAGACCACCGACCAGGACAGTGAAGTCTTATGTCACAAAATCTCATCATACAACAAGAGTTTAAAAAGGGGAGAACAGGAAAAATTCAGAAGATAAGACTTTATGAGGGATGATAGTTGTCCAAACCAGATCTGTTGCTTTGTTTTTGAGGAAGAGTTTTCCTTCAGTTTATGGCTTAGTTAATATAGTTTCTATCGTTTTCTCAGAAAAGACTTTGACACTTTATTACATGACAGCTATAATTAATGTCAGACTCTAAATTAGAAATCAAAAACTCTATTTGATCATTTGGTTTCAAGCTGGACCTAAAGTATGTTTTGGCATGATTACTAACTGTTAGCCGCAAGTTCTGGAAACAGATGCAGTCTTGATATGTGTTCTAAATGTGAAACACATTTCAGAGAGACTTGGAGATAAAAATATACACTGTTCATGCACACTCTTACTGTGCTATTTCCTGTCCTTATCAGTCAAAATTTTCTCTTGTTTTGCCCTTTATTTGTTGTCCTAGGTGAATAAAAACTTTTTTCTTCTTTTTCCTTTTTCCCTTTCTACTTCTAATTTTTCTCCCACATGCCCATCTTCCCTGTTTTTGTTTGTTTGTTTTGTTTGCTTTTTTCTCTTTAAATTTGACCAGGACATGTGACATGTGTGATCTGAGATCTCTGACCAGGGATCAAACCCTCAGCCCCTGCATTGGAAGGCAAAGTCTTAACCACCGGACCACCAGGGAAGTTCCCTATCTTCTTCTTTCATTTTTCCCCATCATCTTTTCCACTAACATTTGTTCCATTAAACATTTACTGAGCACCTACTATACGCCATAACTGTGTTGGTTATAAGAATATTCAAGAACATGTAATGCACAAGCTTGTCCTTGAAGAAGTCTATCTCCTATGAGAGAGTGAAAGCATGTCATCTAACTGTTATCAAGGGAAGATACATACACATTAGAGGTGTGTCCAGTACAAAGATGAGAAACGGATGAAAGAGTGGTTCATCTGGAGGCAAGTGGATGGTTGGGAAGAAGATGCCTGAGAAGGATCAGCCCGGCCCTATCTGGGCAGTGCAGAAAAATGGGCTGGCCTGAAACTGGAACAGCACAACACACTTGAAGAACACCAGGCATTCTTGGGACATAAACAGCATTCTTTACCTAGGAGAGACTTCCCGGTAGCTCAAATGGTAAAGAATCTGCCTGTGAGGCAGGATACCAGGGTTCAGTCCCTGGGTTGGGAAGTTCCTCTGGAGAAGGGAATGGCAATCCACTCCAGTATTCTTGCCTGGAGAATTCCATGGACAGAGAAGCCTGGCGGGCTACATTCTGTGGGGTTGCAAAGAGTCGGACATGACTGAGTGACTTAACACAGTTACCTAGGAGAGTTGGGTATTTGGGGAGGCAGCTAAGTAGCCACATAAATGGACTGTTATTTTTAGCTGGGCCAGTTCAGTACTTGAGTCAACAGGAACAACCACCTAAATAGTAAACGTTCCTATGAGCAAAACCATTCCTATGAGAAGAAAGTTTTCATTCAAAAATGAGCCAAAGATAAGGAAAGCCATAATCTGGGCCATTTGGTGACAATGGCTAAGACAGAGGAAGTGTTCGCCCAGGCAGGAATGCATGAAATGCTTTCTAAAAAGAAATATCACTAAGTCAGCTTCTTCAAGGACAAGCCTGTGTCTTACATGTTCTTGAGTATTCTTACAATCTAGCACACTTATGGCGTATAGTAGGTGCTCAGTAAGTGTTTAATGGAACAAATATTAGTGGAAAAGGAAATGGTGTGGTAGTATTCAGAGGTGCAGGGAGAATGGCCTGAATGCTTTTAAAAATTTAATAACATCCTTACAATGGAATATCATTCCATGGCAAAAGGAAATGAGCTATCTAGCCATGAAAAGATATAGAGGAACCTGAAATGCATAACGCTCAGTGAAATAATCCAGTTTGAAAGGCTACATACTGTAATGCCAATTATATGATATTCTGGAAACAGCAAAAATATACAGACATTGAGCTCCCCTGGTGGTTTAGTGGTTAAGAATCCACCTTGCAAAGTAGGGGACACTGGTTTGGTCCCTGGTCCAGGAAGATTCCATCTGCAGAGGGGCAACTAAGCCCGTGAGCCACATCTACTAAGCCTGCATGCAGCAACTACTGAAATCTGTGGGCCCTGGAGCGCATGCTTCACAATAGGAAAAGTCACTGCACTGAGAAGCCCGGGCACCACAATTAAAGAGGAGCCCCCACTCTCCACAACCAGAGAACGCCAGCATGCAGCCACAAAGCGCCAGAGCAGACGAAAATAAAATACATTTTAAAAATATATACTGATAGGAAAAAGATTAGTGGCTGCCAGGAGTTAAGAGGGCAGGTGGGGAGGGATATGTAGGTAGAACACAGGTGATTTTTTAGGGCAATGAAACTATTCTGTGTGACTCTGTACACAGAGTACATGGTACTAAGCATTTGGCAAAACCCACAGGCGTATACAACACGGAGAGTGAACCCTATTGTAAACTAGGGATTTTAGTTAATAATAATGTACAAATACTGGCTCGTCAACTGTTAACAAATGTACCAAACAAAAGCAAAATGTTAATGACAAGAAAAAAACGGCTGGTGCAGATGGTGTTGGGGAGGAATATAGTAACTCTGTACCTTAGGGTCAACTTTTTGGAAATCTAAAGCCGCTCTAAAAAATAAGCATTAGTTTAAAAACAAATATACATGATAGTATGTTTCTACTCATTTGAAGGGAATGACATAACTTAGTTCTTCCACTAGCATTTATCAGGTCAGACCAGCTTTCTTTACCAAAAGTCCTAAGAACAACAAATCCCTGGACAGACACAATCATACTCCCTGAAGAACCTCTGAGACAGCGGCTGGACAGTTTTGAGTAATTCACTTACACGAGACCATGCAGGTGTAATAAATTAACTGACATATCTGAGAAAGATGCAAAGACTCTTTAGTGACAATGAAACCAAAACTCAGGTTTTCTCAAGTTCAATTGCCTCCGCCCTCCTGTGGATCCCGGTGAACCACAGAAGCCACGGCATCATTCGAAAATTAACTTTAATACTTTTGTTCAAGTTAGGTTCGAGTGCAAACTTCTATGAAAAGAAAGGGATTACACCAAATCTTCCACTAAAATATGTAACCACGTTTTTGCCATCCCCGCCTAAGCATGATCGCTTTCATTACTGAGTCTTTTCTCCATGTGTGGGTGGCTATACGTGTTATCAAAAATAAATCCTCAACAAAAACAATCGACAAGAACCACGTATACGATCACAGTTGAACCTTGTACCCAGGTTCATCCTGTGCTTTGGTAGCTCACTCTAGCTACAAATAACAGTAACTAATCACACAACCAAATTTTGCCAACTTTGTGAGTTGGGCCAACTATCCCTATTTAATCTCATAGGAATGGAAATCATTCTTGTATCCTCAGCATCAGAAACTCAAACATTATGCTCAGCTGAGGTCCAGGGATGTCCTTAAAAATGGGCCTACAGCAAAAAGATAAAAATACCCTCTGCTTGTGTCAGAAAATATCTTATTTCTAAAGAGAGCAAGATGAGTTTTAACTCACAGAATGCAAAAATAACCCAACCAATCACACTCAATATTATAGGGAAGAATATTGAATATTCACTTGGTAACACAGGGCTTGCCTTTGTTTAGGGTCCATTAAATTTAATAACTTCCCCCTCTGTGGCTTTAAACAGAGAACTTCTTCAAAATAAGAGTGGCTCCTATTAAACTTAATTACTTGCCCGTGGCTGAGATGGCAGAGGTGTGTCTACCAAACAGGTAGGTCTTAATAAAGGAATAGTCTGTAGTAAAAAGTAGATGGTCTAGTGTTTTATTATAGTTGCTTTACCTTTCTGATTTAATTGCTGGAGTTTTCCTTTTAACCTCTCTGAAGGCGTCACTCCCTCCTGTGAGTTAAGAGAGGCCCTGCTAAAATTAATGTCCACATATACTTGGCACATTGCTGAAGCTGCTGGTTTCAAACCCTCAAACCAGAGGAACTGACAGAAACTCAGCTATAGAAGGGATATTTAAAAATGAACTACATCAAACATTGCTGGCTTTGAAATGACATGAAACAATCCTGCCAATTGACATTGAGTGATCAAATGGAGTTTTTCCTCTGCAATTTCTAGATTTTGTGGAAGTAATAAAATAGTTTTTAGGAACTTTCTTTCTCAGACTAACCCCTATTCTGCTGACTTTTGGGAATATTATTGTTTAGCAACTAAGAGTCACAAAAATGGAGACATATTCAGTTCAGTTCAGTTCAGTCGCTCAGTCGTGTCCGACTCTTTGCGACTCCATGAATCGCAGCACGCCAGGCCTCCCTGTCCATCACCATCTCCCGGAGTTCACTCAGACTCACGTCCATCGAGTCCATGATGCCATACAGCCATCTCATCCTCGGTTGTCCCCTTCTCTTCCTGCCCCCAATCCCTCCAAGCATCAGAGTTTTTTCCAATGAGTCAACTCTTCGCATGAGGTGGCCAAAGTACTGGAGTTTCAGCTTTAGCATCATTCCTTCCAAAGAAATCCCAGAGTTGATCTCCTTCAGAATGGACTGGTTGGATCTCCTTGCAGTCCAAGGGACTCTCAAGAGTCTTCTCCAACACCACAGTTCAAAAGCATCGATTCTTCGGCGCTCAGCTTTCTTCACAGTCCAACTTTCACATCCATACATGACCACAGGAAAAACCATAGCCTTGACTAGGCGGACCTTAGTCGGCAAAGTAATGTCTCTGCTTTTGAATATACTATCCAGGTTGGTCATAACTTTTCTTCCAAGGAGTAAGCGTCTTTTAATTTCATGGCTGCAGTCACCATCTGCAGTGATTTTGGAGCCCAAAAAAATAAAGTCTGACACTGTTTCCACTGTTTCCCCATCTATTTCCCATGAAGTGATGGGACCGGATGCCATGATCTTCGTTTTCTGAATGTTGAGCTTTAAGCCAACTTTTTCGCTCTCCTCCTTCACTTTCATCAAGAGGCTTTTTAGCTCCTCCTCACTTTCTGCCATAAGGGTGGTGTCATCAGCATATCTGAGGTTATTGATATTTCTCCCGGCAATCTTGATTCCAGCTTGTGTTTCTTCCAGTCCAGCGTTTCTCATGATGTACTCTGCATATAAGTTAAATAAGCAGGGAGACAATATACAGCCTTGACGTACTCCTTTTCCTATTTGGAACCAGTCTGTTGTTCCATGTCCAGTTCTAACTGTTGCTTCCTGACCTGCATACAGATTTCTCAAGAGGCAGGTTAGGTGGTCTGGTATTCCCATCTCTTTCAGAATTTTCCACAGTTTATTGTGATCCACACGGTCAAAGGCTTTGGCATAGTCAATAAAGCAGAAATAGATGTTTTTCTGGAACTCTCTTGCTTTTTCCATGATCCAGCGGATGTTGGCAATTTGATCTCTGGTTCCTCTGCCTGTTCTAAAACCAGCTTGAATATCAGGGAGTTCACGGTTCACATACTGCTGAAGCCTGGCTTTGAGAATTTTGAGCATTACTTTACTAGCGTGTGAGATGAGTGCAATTGTACGGTAGTTTGAGCATTCTTTGGCATTGCCTTTCTTTGGAATTGGAATGAAAACTGACCTTTTCCAGTTAGTGGGCCTGTATAGCTGATCAAGTGGCATTTGTTGATATTTAAATATTTTGAAAGAATAAATTCAAGACTTCTTGCTTAAACAGATTAAAAAAAAAAAGATCTTCAAAAAGATTACAGTTCTTAATGCTGTCTTATGTAAAAATAACCCTACAATTGTAGAGAAAAAACATCCATATAACTGTACTGGTCTCTCCCAGGGTCCCCAAGGCAGACAACATATATGATCCTGTATATCTAATTCATGTATCTTACATCTCTAAGAAACCTAAAAGGATCACAGAGGCCCATGGGTACAACAACCAAGACCACAGAAAAAATGCCAAAGAGCATACAGACTTAGGCTAATCGAAGATACTTCAGGGCTTCCCTGGTGGCTCAGCAGTGAAAAAACTGCCTGCAATGCAGGAGATGCACATTCGATCCCTAGATTGGGATGATCCCCTGGAGGAGGGCATGGCAACCCACTCCAGTATTCTTGACTGGAGAATCCCATGGACTGAGGAGCCTGGCCAGCTACATCCACAGGGTTACAAAGAGTTGTGATTTTCAAGATATGACTGAAGGGACTCAACATGCACACACAGAAGATACTTCTAGGGTCTATGTACCCTAGACTGGTTGGAACCAGGAGGTTGATGATGCTGACTCCCCGTTACCTCACCTCCAACCAATCAGAAGAACATCCATGAGCTGATCATGCCCTGTTCCTTGCATGCTATAAGGTTCCTCACTACCCACCCCAGGGCAGGTCACACAGTCTCGAGGGCATTAGCCCACTGTGGCCTCCTTTGCCTGGCAAAGTAATAAAGGTATTCTTTTCTGTTTCACCCACCCACCCAAACAAGGTACTTAACGTATATGGGTGAGATGGGAGGAGTTATTTGCAATGAAGAAACCTATGTACAGTCTCCGTTAGAAGGCTAACAATAGCTCATACCCTGACTCATAAGTCAAAGAATAAGATTCAATAAATAGCTAGACATCTTTTCGTAAGAGTATAATTACATAAAATACATTTTGAAAGTCAGTAATTATGTGTCTACATACTATTTTTTAACGAGCTCCAGAAAAGTAATTATAATCTTTGTGTTAAGCCTCACAAGTGCTTTGAACATCAAAAACACCATGAGTGATAACAGTATTCCAGTGATGAAGCCATGCCGTGGTCTGGTTTGTTGTCAAGTCTCCCTGCCTTCCCACACACCTTGCTCTTCAATAGAATCAGTGAGAAACAACTTTGCCTACCTCTATAGCGTGAGATACCCCTCGTCCAAGGTGAGGAGCAGCGGCTGCGCTTTGCTGGAGCAGCCGTGAAGAGACACCCCACGCCCAAGGTAAGAGGAACCAAAGTAAGACGGTAGATGTTGCAAGAGGGCATCAGAGGGCAGACACACTGAAACCATACTCACAGAAAACTAGTCAATCTAATCACACTAGGACTACAGCCTTGTCTAACTCAGTGAAATCAAGCCATGCCTGTGGGGCAACCCAAGACGGGCGGGTCATGGTGAAGAGGTGTGACAGAATGTGGTCCACTGGAGAAGGGAATGGCAAGCCACTTCAGTATTCTTGCCTTGAGAACCCGATGAACAGTATCAAAAGGCAAAATGATAGGATACCAAAAGAGAATCTCCCCAGGTTGTTAGGTGCCCAATATGCTACTGGAGATCAGTGGAGAAATAACTCCAGAAAGAATGAAGGGATGGAGCCAAAGCAAAAACAATTCCCAGTTGTGCATGTGACTGGTGATAGAAGCAAGATTCGATGCTGTAAAGAGCAATATTGCGTAAGAACCTGGAATGTCAGGTCCATGAATCAAGGCAAATTGGAAGTGGTCAAACAAGAGACGACAAGGGTGAACGTCGACATTCTAGGAATCAGCAAACTAAAATGGACTGGAATGGGTGAATTTAACTCAGATGACCATTATATCTACTACTGTGGGCAGGAATCTCTCAGAAGAAATGGAGTAGCCATCATGGCCAACAAAAGAGTCCGAAATGCAGTACTTGGATGCAATCTCAAAAACGACAGAATGATCTTTGTTCATCTCCAAGGCAAACCATTCAATATCACAGTGATCCAAGTCTATGCCCCAACCAGTATTGCTGAAGAAGCTGAAGTTGAAAGTTTTATGAAGACCTACAAGACCTTTTAGAACTAACACCCAAAAAAGATGTCCTTTTCATTATAGGGGACTGGAATGTTAAAGTAGGAAGTCAAAAAACACCTGGAGTAACAGGAAAATTTGGCCTTGGAATGCGGAATGAAGCAGGGCAAAGACTAATAGAGTNACAGAATGATCTCTGTTCGTTTCCAAGGCAAACCATTCAATATCACAGTTATCCAAGTCTATGCCCCAACCAGTAATGCTGAAGAAGCTGAAGTTGAAAGGTTTTATGAAGACCTACAAGACCTTTTAGAACTAACACCCAAAAAAGGTGTCCTTTTCATTATAGGGGACTGGAATGCTAAAGTAGGAAGTCAAGAAACACCTGGAGTAACAGGCAAATTTGGCTTTGTAATGTGGAATGAAGCAGGGCAAAGACTAATAGAGTTTTGCCAAGAAAATGCACTGGTCATAACAAACACCCTCTTCCAGCAACACAAGAGAAGACTCTACACATGGACATCACCAGATGGTCAACACCAAAATCAGACTGATTATATTCTTTGCAGCCAAAGATGGAGAAGCTCTATAAAGTCAACAAAAACAAGACCAGAAGCTGACTGTGGCTCAGATCATGAACTCTTTATTACCAAATTCAGAGTCAAATTGAAGAAAGTAGGGAAAACCGCTAGATCATTCAGGTATGACCTAAATCAAATCCCTTATGATTATACAGTGGAAGTGAGAAATAGATTTAAGGGCCTAGATCTGATGATAGAGTGCCTGACGAACTATGGAATGAGGTTTGTGACACTGTACAGGAGACAGGGATCAAGACCATTCCCATGGAAAAGAAATGCAAAAAAGCAAAATGGCTGTCTGGGGAGGCCTTACAAATAGCTGTGAAAAGAAGAGAGGTGAAAAGCAAAGGAGAAAAGGAAAGATATAAGCATCTGAATGCAGAGTTCCAAAGAATAGCAAGAAGAAATAAGAAAGCCTTCTTCAGTGATCAATGCAAAGAAATAGAGGAAAACAACAGAATGGGAAAGACCAGAGATCTCTTCAGCATCAGTCCTTCCAATGAATATTCAGGGTTGATGGTTTGATCTCCTTGCTGTCCAAGGGACTCTCAAGAGTCTTCTCCACCACCACAGTCTCCTGAATGACTAAGAGACATTTTTTTTTTTCTAATCAGTCAAAAGTGAGAGGAAGCTAAGGGGTGGGGCTTCTGGATAAGCTATGGTTTTCCAGATAAAAATGGACAGAGTTAGTTGACATACTTTTCATTCTTAGCCCTTCCCTTTTCTTTTCATCTGGACCACAAACAATGCCTAGAGGTGCTGCTGCCATCTTTTGTTATTGGCATAAAAAGTGAAGAAAGTAAAACCATGACTCAATTCAGATATAAAATGAACATAGGTTGAAGATTTTATTGAACCCATGAGTGAACTAAGCAGATGTTATATGGTTCCAAAAAGCACAGATTCATATGGAGGAAAGGAAAGGAATGCTGAAATGAATGGAAAATGGAGGTAAATCAGGTTTTCCACAGGGTGGGAGGCAAGACATTTGAACCTCTCCGTTAAAGGGTAGAATCTGCTTAGTTATAGGTTAGGAACTCTGCGTGGCTATTAGTTACCTGCAGTTAAAGCTGTGAAATAGCTGTGTGCATCTGATCAGGTGGGAGGTTATGAGAGGGCAACAGGTAGGAAGGCTAGGGGTCTCCAAGCAGAGGAAATAAATCGCAAGTGGCAGACATTTTTTTTTTTTTACTTCTTAATACAAAATTAATAGGAAGCGTCTTTTAAATTCTGTGTTGTCATAACAATACCTGCTTCTGCCTGAACTTAATTTTTCTCAAACCTTGAGCTAACCAATGCATTTTCCCTCATAGAAATGTTCTCTTAAGCTATGTTAATAAAACTATGCATTTGCTTGGAAATTTACCTTTCTTTAAGATTCATGTCAATTGTTTTATGGCTGGGGATGACTCACCTTGTGCCAATGCTATCTCAAAGTGAATGTTGTGGGAGAGGGTCCTGATGCAACTCTCTCAGTTCTGAGGTGATTCTTTATCATTGCAGGTGATTTTCCTGCCATGCAGGAGACCTCCGTTCGATTCCTGGGTTGGGAAGATCCCCTGGAGAAGGGATAGTCTACCCACTCCAGTATTCTTGGGCTTCCCTTGTGGCTCAGCTGGTAAAGAATCTTCCTGCAATGCGGGAGATTTAAGTTTGATCCCTGAGTTGGGATGATCCCCTGGGGAAGGGAAAGGCTACCCACTCCAGTATTCTGGCTTGGAGAATTCCAAGGACTGTATAATTCAGGGAGTCGCAAAGAGTCGGACACAACTGAGCGACTTTCACTTTCACTTTATCTGATTAGAAACTTGCTAACAGATATATAACTCCTTGCTAAAAACTAGCGAAGGGGGCACTCTTTCTGCCCCCTTCTGATATCTATGTCAGAAGCTTCCTCTTATCCTTTTTATACTTTAATAAAACTTTATTACACAAAAGCTTTGCGTAGTCAAGCCTCAACTCTCGCCCCAGATCGAAATCCTCTTCTCCGGATATCACAAATCCTGGCATAGCTCACAGCTCACAGCTCGCAGCCACAGCCTTTCATATTGGGAGTTAGTCTGGGATCTTTAAGACAGGTAAGGATGCTTGGAGCTCTAGTTCTTTGTTCTCCTATTATACACATTTTCTGCTGTACTTTACTAACTCTACAGTGCCTGTCTGTGAAAGTGGCATCAAAGAGACGTGGAACTGACCACAAAGCGAGCGTTGAGCCCTGCTTTGCGGTTCTGTGATGCCTCGTAATGACTAAAGGCAGCCCCACAAGGGGAGCCTTGTTGGGGGTTTATACCAACCTGCCGATGCCAGGAGGCATCCAACATCCCCGCGAGGGGAGCGGCCAGAAATGGGCAAAGCATGTGGACTGAATTTTCCTTTCTCAGTCAACATTTCCTGGTCTCTTTGACCATTTCATAACTACCTTGGAAATTGAAACTACTAACCTAATCTGCTGAATCACAAACTTTCAAGGGACTTGTGATCTATGCTGTTACTATGCACTTTGACTGAAATGCCAAGCTTAGATTGGTAGTCAGGAAGCTCCTGCTGCTGCTGCTAAGTCGCTTCAGTCGTGTCTGGCTCTGTGCGACTACATAGACGGCACCCCACCAGGCTCCCCGGTCCCTGGGATCCTCCAGGCAAGAACACTGGAGTGGGTTGCCATTTCTTTCTCCAATGCATGAAAGTGAAAAGTGAAAGTGAAGTCTCTCAGTCGTGTCTGACTCTTAGCGACCCCATGGACTGCAGCCTTCCAGGCTCCTCCGTCCATGGGATTTCCAGGCAAGAGTACTGGAGTGGGATGCCATTGCCTTCTTAGCAGGAAGCGCCTTAGCCTAGTTGAGATTTACAACAGGAGTACGTTTGGAAGCTAGGTGGCGCTCTAGCTCCAAGATCATCTTTCAGGCTAAAAGTTACTCAGATTGGAAGTACAGCAGGTTTCGTCCTTTGGTAACACTAGCTCTTAGTGGACCAGAGAAGGCTCTCCAGTGGCTTTTGTCTCAACTCCTTAGATATTCTTTCTGTTCAATCTGTGGGAGTGAACTGGAAGGACTGGGCCTAATAACGTGAAGACAAAAATCACTTTTTCCTCACTGGCTGGTCCTTCACCATCTTTTGCTATCACTTATACAGGTGTGGTGATGCTCAGAAGGGACCTCTTGGTTTTATGTTGGTACCCTTATGATTTACCAGTCTTACTGTGGTCAGAAATAGACTCAGGACCATGCACAGGAATCCAGGAGATGACTGTTCCTCCTGGCAGTCTTAGCTTGGGAAGCATTCTGGAAGGTTACTCTGACATCAGAGGCAGGCAAAGGTTTTAATGGTGAGGAATTGGACATCAACCTGGGATACCATCAAGTCTATCCCTGATGGATCTCCACCCCACCTCGGTGGTAGAATGGGGAGGGATGATGATGGGACAGCTGCGCTGGTAAGGGACAGGTTAGCTCTGGCCAGGGAAGGACGCTTAGGTGGAAGGCTTGTCTCCACCCCCATCTAGAGCAGGGAGGGATGCTTCTGGTGGAAAAGGGCAAAGGCACTGGACTCTGCTTTTTTCTCTCTTACAGATGGGAGTTAACAATTTCAGCCTTACTCCTTTGAACTGTATCCTGAAAACCTGGGATAGATTCGACCCCCAGAACTTAAAGAAGACATGCTGATATTCCTATGTGATACTGCATGACCGTGGTATTCACTGCAGGATGGTGAACAGTGGCTGGTTGGAGGGTCTTTCAACTATAACACTGTTTTACACTTTCTAGTAGGACCTGAGATCTATCTTCCCAGCCCGTGTTTCCTGAGCATCAGGGTAACTCTCTTATCGGACCTCTCCATACCTTTTTACAGCTTCTATCATTTCTAAGGATGAAGGAAATTATGTATTCCCAATAAGATGGGAACAAAGCTCCCTGTCCACCTGCTTCTTTTCTCTGCTCCTTCCACTTTCTTCTCAACCAGCCAAGATGCTGAATAAAAAGACCACATCTCCAAACAGCAGTGAAACTGAAAACCTGCAAGACCAAAGTGTGAATCATCACTCAAATTCCCCCCAAATTCTAGTTTATAACCACTCAGAAATTTCCATTTATAAGTAGAAAGAATCAAGAATGAAGTTATTTTCTTTTAAAATACATCTTCCCATCTGTGAAAAAATTAGTTAAGTACATAATTTAACCCAATGAATGTATGTTGTTCTGATCTGAACAACTATAAAGCTGAACTGCCAAAACTTCCTGTTTTTTTGTTGTGTTTTGTTTTTCTAGGAAGAACTGATAACATTTAGTGTTAAAGTCATGCAAAGAATGTTTAAGGATTTTCTGGTTTCATTCCATCAGAAGTAAGACCAGTTATGCAGAAGTCCCCTGATTCTTTATCGCCACAAAACCTTTAGCAACCGAAATGCATACACAATTTAAGAAGAATTGCAGTTGAAGTCACTAAATGTCAGTATGAGGAATAACAGAAAGGAGGCAGATTAGTAAAGAATACTCAGAACAAGAAAAGTTGAATTATTGGATCAAAGAGAATATGCATTTTAGTTTTGATAGATAGGCTATGTGTGTGCTCTATGCTTAGTCATGTCCAACTCTTGTGATCCCACGGACTGTAGCCCGCCAGGCTCCCCTGTCCATGGGATTTTCCAGGCAAGAACACTGGAGAGGGTTGCCATTTCCTCCTCCAGGGGCTCTTCCCCAATACAGGAATCAAATCTGTGTCTCTTGGTAGACAGATTCTTTACTGTCTGAGCCACCAGTCTCAGCTAATTGCCTTCTTAAGAGTTGTACCAACATAACCTTCCACAAGGAAGGTATGAAGATTGCTATTTCTACATAGCCTTGTCATCATAGCATGTTGTTCATCTTTTTCAGTCTGAGAGGTAAAAAGTGAAATTTTGGTATAGTTTCTAAAATTGTATTTCTTTTTTAAGCTTTTGGCTGCAGTGGTTCTTTGTTGCTGATGTGGGCCTAGTTCCTCCATGTCATGTGGGATCTTAGTTCCCTGATCGGTGATCAACCCACATTCCTTGCACTGAAATGCAAGTTCTTAACCACTGGACCACAAAGGAGGTCCCTGGGTGTAGTTTTAATTCATATTTAGTGTCTCCTGGTGGCTCAGAGGTTAAAGCGTCTGCCTCCAATGTGGGAGACCTGGGTTCGATCCCTGGGTTGGGAAGATCCCCTGGAGAAGGAAATGGCAATCCACTCCAGTATTTTTGCCTGGAGAATCCCATGGACAGAGAAGCCTACTAGGTTACAGTCCACGGGGTCGCAAAGAGTCGGACACGACTGAGCGACTTCACCTTCACCATGAACGAGATGAGTAATTTTTTGCATATTTACAAAGCATTTCTATTTCCTTTTCAGCGAAGCATATTTTAGTAGCTTTTGCCCAGTTTTCTGCTTTGGTCTTTTTCTTATCAAATTGTGAGAGTTCTTCAAGTATGGTTTTGAAATGGAAGGCAACATTTCCCCCCATTTTGCTGTTTGTTTTTTGCTCTAACTAAGAAGACGAGTTGGCCCAAGGTGAAGAACTTTAATTTCAAAGATTTCTAAGTGTTTGTGTACTCAAAGGAGGCTGCAGAGCCACAAGACTCTTATTCAGAAAGACACAGAAATCAGCGAGCTTCCTAATAAGCACCGCTGGGCCAGTGGACAACATCTGCAGGTCACAGGAGGAGAAAAGGGGGAACAGAAGTTGCTCTGTGGTGTGGGCAGAGTCCTCCCGTGGGGGCCAGGAAAACGGGCACACAGGGCCTCTTTGGGAACACGTTGTTCAGTCGCTCAGTCGTGTCCGACTCTTTGTGACCCCATGGACTGCAGCACGCCAGGCTTCCCTGTCCATCATCAACTCCCGAAGTTTGCTCAAACTCATGTCCATGGAGTGGGTGATGCCAGCCAACCATTTTATCCTCTGTTGCCCTTTTCTCCTCCTGCCAGCATCAGGGTCTTTTCCAATGAGTTGGCTCTTCCCATCAGGTGGCCAAAGTATTGGAACTTCAGCTTCAGCATCAGTCCTTCCAATGAATATTCAGGACTGATTTCCTCTGGGATTGACTGGTTTGATCTCCTTGCATACATTTCTCTCCCCTAAAATGGACTTAGGCACACATCCCACCCAAGGCTTCTTCCCCCAGGGGCAGAAGGGCACCAGGAGGAAGGGTCGCACTTCCCTCTCCTTGTGGAGGGTGTCAGAGAGTTTGCAAAGCCCCTTTCAGACAGTCTGCAGCTCCTGGAGTGATTCTAGACACAACACTTTGTTTCAGGAAATGTTTGTGCTGGGGCAAAGGGGAGGGTGGGGCACTGATATTATCTTCCCAGGTGAGGTGAACACTGGGCAGCTTGCCTAGATCCCCAGGACTGAAGCCCGTTGCCACGTGCAGGGCCCAGGACAGTGCTAGAGAAGGTCCCAGGATGGGCCTTGGATTTGGTTAATGTGCTGCCCAAGCGAGCTCGGGCCTTGGGTTTGGAATGGAAGGACCAACAGTCTCATCCGAGCAAGAAGTTTCTGGGGTCTCCCGTCGGCTCTGTCTTGCCTTCCCATTCTTCGGTTCGGTCCTACCAAAGGCGGATCTAACCATCTCTGAAAGCTATGCTATGTATGACCTGTGCTCAACCAGCGGGCTCTGCACTCCATAAGACACCCCTGTCTTATGTCCTCACCTAGACACCGGACACAGGCGTCAGGCCAGAGGCTTAAATGACTGAGTACAGGGGTGGGCAGAGCGCTTCGGGAGCAGGCGGATTGCCACAGGTCCTGTCAGCAATAGCATGTGGAGACGGTCAGCAGGGCCAGCAAAACCAGCAGAGAAGAACGAGGGCAAGGGGCCAGAAGTTCACCAAAGCGGAGGCCCGGACCGGCTGATGCACGGAGGAATGAAAAGCTGGACTTTTAGGGGAGTCATCTCGTTAGGCCCAGTCCGGGGGTGGGGGGGCGGGGCGGACCCAGCTGCACTAAGTCCAGACTATCCCGCCGTGGGGGGAGAAGGGGCTTGTTCCAAGGTGCTTTGGCCTCTTTCGAGGATTCTGGAGGAACGAAGCCAAGCTCAATTTCCTCAGAAGTCAGGTAAACTGGGCCGGGCCAGCGGCTCCGCCCATCACCGCCTTGGTCCTGAGGGGCGCGGCACGCGGTCCCCAGGGTTGCGGGCCGAGTCCTCCAGCCAGCCCCGCCCCCAACCCCTGGCAGGCCCCCGGCGGGTCAGCGCCCAGGCTCCTTCTCGCTCTTCTCTCTGCCCCGCCCACATCTGATCCTCCCAGGCTCTAGCCCCGCCCCTCGCCCCAGCCCCGCCCCATCCTTGCCCCGCCCTTCCGCCTCGCCCCTCGCCCCGCCCCTCACCCCAGCTGCGCCCCATCCGTGCCCAGCTTTCCCGCCTTAGCCCCGCCCACAGCCTACCCACAACCCCGCCCGGCCCCTCTTAGCCCCGCCCACACCCCTGCTTCTCGGCCGCGCGGGAGTGGGGCGGGGCGGGGCGGCCCGGCGGCGGCCTCGGCGGCGGGGGCGGGGCCGGCCTTACCCGGAATGAAAAGAAACGGCGGCCGCAGCCGCATCCGGGCACTCGGCGGGTCGCGGCTGGAGCGGCTGTGGCGCAGGTGAGGAGATGGCGGCCGAGCGTCCGGTCCTTGACCCGTGTGTCAGCCGCGCCGCCCGGCGCCCCAGTTCCCCCCGGGCGTGACCCCGACGCCGACCCCGCCCTGGCAGTAGCGGGAGGTGGGCGCCCTGCGGGGAGACTCGGCCGGGACCGGGGGCGGCGGGTCGGGGCTTCTGGACGCGCCTGGCCCTTCGCCCGGCCCTGGGTTTGCTCTGGACTGACGCGGGTGGTGGGAAAGATTGAAATGTTTTTGGAGGGAGGCAGAGAAACATATGTATATGTTAAAATTACTCACTAGCCATACAAAAAGCTTGAGTCGTAACATTGTTACGCCATTTGGGATTTATTTGCAATCAAAGACAGATTTTCTTTGCTGTTTAACGAGAAAACGCGGTTTATTTTCTCCAGCCATGACGATCTGATTCTGTATGTTTCTCAACGTCTTCCCACACGCTTAATAGTCTAAGAGAAAAAGTACTGTATTTTGAATAAGTATGTGTGTTTGTATATGTTTGAAAACCTTTGGATAAAGGCAGCGTAGATCGGTTTATTTAAAAAATGAAAGCGAAATGTTACAGGAATGATTTATACCCTTTCACTTTCGATTTAGAGCAGGGGTATTAATGAATTTCTGCTTTTTGACGGGGGCTGTGACACCGAACATTGTGTGGCACGCCTGAAACTTTCAGTTTTCCAGTTAACATTGAAAACTGATTTATTAAACCATTTCCCCTTTTGATTTGAGTTAAAATACATATCCTCCTTTTTTTTTCCGTTACCCATGAGTGAAGTTTGGTAAGTTTCAAGACAATGGTTTAATCTTTTCTTCAAACATTAAGTGGTGGACTAGAGACCCTCCTTGCTGTGTACTTGCTGGTGGGTATAGTGTGGACCACACACTAGGTTTAGGAAATCCTTTGAGACTTCCGCTTGGTAGTTACTTGGATTACAGAGGGCTGTGCATTCAGCCTTCTGAAATGGCTTGGCTTCAGTGATTGGCCCTTGAAATGGTTACCACCCGCTCATAAATGATACTTAATTGGGAATTTCTGAACATTTGTGAGCGGGGCTTCCCCTATGGCTCTGTGGTAAAGAATCCGCCTGCCAGTGCAGGAGACGCAGGAGATGTGGGTTTGATCTCTGGGTCAGAAACATCCCCTAGAGGAGGAAATAGCAATCCATTCCAGTATTCCTGCCTGGAAAATTACATGGACAGAGGGGCCTGGCAGATTACAGTCCAATTTTATGTGTAAGAAGCGGTTTATTAGTGCTTGAAAATCTGGGGTTCTTTCTTAGGTTACCTGGATGCATACATCCCCCTCTTTGATGTGTTTTCCCCTTTTTCCCTTCTCCCTCCTATCTTGATTACCCTCTTTCTTGCCCCCAAATTGATATAAAGTGGATTTGAACTTTCTTTTTAAAGTACTTGCTTACGGAATACACTTAAGTTGTCAAACGATTTAGAAATCAGCGAATTGAGTTTTGAGGAGTGTGGACTACAGGCCCTGAATAGGAAAAAGAAAGTTGCTCATCTAGGTGATGTTAAGTTTACCTACTTTTTCACTCTCTGGAACATGTCTCCGTCCTTCAGGGGCTGGTAACCTTTGACTTTGCTCACTGCTCATCTGACTTGGCTGTACTGCCCCATCAGCTGTTTCACCCTCTGGCAGCCCACCCTCACCCACCTTTGAGATGCTAGTGCTAGTGAAGGAGGCGTGAGGGGCTCCACTGCTGTGTGAGCCCAGGGCAGAGAAGCAGCAGGGCCTTTGTGAGAGGTGGCGGAACGCAGTGATCCAGGGTTGCGGGCGCAAGTCCCAGGACTAGTTATGCTGCTGCCTAATCTTGCATCCTTGAGCGAGTCATTTCACAGACTTGGGCTGTGGTTTTTCATGTGTAAAATGATGCCCCAGCCAGTATTGATTGGAATAGGGCGTGCAGATCTGCTTTTATGCTTCTGTCAGAGAATATCAGGCAAAGCTTTCCTGGCACTGTAAACACCAAGTTTTAACTTAATTCTATTATTTTAAAACCTATGTGTTTACTTTGGTGGGCCCAGGCCTTCGGTGTGGTGTGTAGATACTCTCTGTGGCATGTGGGCTCTGGTTCCCTGACCAGGGATGGAACCCAGCACCCCCTGCATCGGAAGCACAGAGCCATAACTCTGGACCACCAGAAAAATCCCTAAATTTTCAATTTTAAAATTTCAGATATAGAAAATGTATATTATTGATAGTTCATGGTTCAGGCTAGCTTTTCTTCATATTTACCTGCCAGGGTGATTGCCCTTTTGTGTTAAAATAACCAGCGTACAGAGACCAGCATAAAATAGCCAGCGTACAGAGCCACTGTATGTTGGTAAATTCTTTACCACAGAACCACTGTGTTGAGTTGTTTAAGTTTGCTACTTTAAGGGTTTATCTTTCTCGTTTTATCTTTCCTCTTAGAGAGTGATAGCAGGTTAAGAAATAGAACGGGCTTCCCTGGTGGCTCAGTGGTAAAGAATCCACCTGCCAATGCAGGAGATGTGGGTTCAATCCCTGGGTCAAGAAGATTCCCCTGGAGAAGGAAATGGCAGTGCACTCCAGTGTTCTTGCCTGGGAAATCCCATGGACAGAGGAGCTTGGTGGGCTGCAGTCCATGGAGTTGCAAAGGATTTGGAGATGACTTAGCGATCTAAAGGGCTTCCCTTGTAGCTCACTCGGTAAAGAATCTGCATGCAGTGCAGGAGACCTGGGTTCAATCCCTGGGTTGGGGAGATCCCCTGGAGAAGGAAATGGCAACCCACTCCAGGATCATTGCCTGGAAAATCTTATGGACAGAGGAGCCTGGTGAGCTGGAGTCCATGGGGTCGCAGAGTCAGGCACGACTGAGCAACTTAACACACTTAACACTTAGCTATCCAAAACACACAGCACACCCAAGAAATAGAAAAATTACTTACTTACTACATATTAGCAACTTTGAAACATGTATTCTTATGTAACATATATAATTGGATACATGATACATATTTCAGTCTGTGTGTGATATACTTATCTTTTAGAGAAGTTTGCTGCTGCTGCTGCTGCTGCTGAGTCGCTTCAGTCGTGTTCGACTCTGTACGNATAAGAGACAGGTGGTGTCCGACTCTGTAGACCACCAGGCTCCTCCGTCCATGGGATTCTCCAGGCAAGAATACTGGAGTGGGTTGCCATTTTGTAGCAATATTCTTATGCACTCATGCTTCTCATACAGAGATGATGGGCAATTAGGGCTAGAAGGTAATTCTCCTGTCAATCAAGCCCTTGACAGAATTTCAACTAGACTATCTTAATGGTAACATTGCCTTAATTTATGAATGTTCTTCACTATTCCAAAATTTAAGTTGGATTTTAAAATGGTAGAAGGGAAGACTTCCCTGGTGGTTCAGAGTCTGCCTTGCATTGCAGGGGATGTGGATTCAATCCCTTATCAGGGAATTGGGATCCCACATGATACAATTAAGACCTGATGGAGCCAAATAAATAAATATTTTAAAATAAAAAAAATAAAATGGTAGAAGAACTAACAGGCTAACTCAGGGTAGCAATTTTTTGTCTTCTGGCTGACAGTGAATAATTAATTGATTAAATAATTGAACAAACATCTATTGAAATAGTATGTGACTGAGTCTTAAAAGACTCTCATCCTGGGAAAGATTGAAGGCAGGAGGAGAAGGGGATGACAGAGGATGAGATGGTTGGATGACATCACTTTAAGGGAAGACAAAATCCAACTTTGGAAACCTCCATATACAGATGAAAATAAAGAAGTTGGCTTGGCATTGAAGGTATTTCTCTTTTAAGATGTTGTTAATTAGCAGTGTTGTAAGTCTCCTTGGTAAGTGAGATTCTGAAGTCACCAGAAATTGCCAGACACAAATAGGTAGGCTTTCAGTATAACCAGAAGCAACGGTGATAAACAGGCTCCCATGTTTTACTAGCAGTTGGCAAGCTTATTTTAAGAAGATTTTATTTATATGAGAATGTTTATCTGATGCTTTTGGCGTGTGCTGTTTCTACTGCTTCACAGTGTTACCTAAGATGATTAACTGGGTGTTCGTGCTGGTGGGGCAGCGCCAGAGGCAGAAGGTTCAGGTGTGGTGTGTTCCGGGCTGGTGTTCTGGCCGTTCTCTGCCCTCCTGGTTAGCGTGCTCAGCTGCGGAACACTGTTCCCCTCCCTAGCTTTGTTTACACTATTGGCTATCTTTTCATTTTTACAAAATACATTTTCCTAATAATTGTACCTCAGTTTTTTATGGTCTCATCAAAAATGGCCTCACTTTTCCTAAGTGAAATTTCTAGAAGCTGAGATTGGCTTGCCTTTCTAAGCTGAGGAACATTGTAGTAACTTCTGAGTGAAATCTCACTATGTTGGAATGTCCTAGAACATACTCCTCTTGTGTTCTCAGTCTGAGTGTATGGTGCTAAACAGTGTAGCCTCTGTCAGGGAGTAGGGGTTGTCAGGAGGGCATCGCGTCATCCTGTGCTGTGGCACAGTGATGCGCTTGGGAGGTGGCCACTGTGTCAGGATCTTGGAGTTCTCTCTCTCCTGTTCCTGACAGGACTCCCATGTTTGTTTGTTTTTTTTTCTTTTCAGTTTTTGCAAACCTTCTCTTTGCAGACCTTTTCTTCTGAATTTGCTTGTTACAGTCTCTTGGCTTGGGAACTAGGTGGGGCTGTGACTTCTGTCCCCAGCTCCTGGCACAGAGCTCCTAACACCCTTGGAATTCCCGAGTGATGAGGCTGATAAAAGGGGCAAGAGAATAAGGGAAACCATCAGCTGCTGCTGCAGTATGCTAATTTAGAAACAGCAGTGGTTTGGTACCAGGAGAATCACCGTGGATGCAGTGAGAAGTGACTGGACTCTGGATATATTTCCAAGTAGAGCCAGCAGGTTTTGCAGGCTTGCTCAAACTCATGTCCATCGATTCAGTGATGCCATCTGACTATCTCATCTTCTGTCATCCCCTTCTCCTCCCGCCTTCAATCTTTCCCAGCATCAGGGTCTTTTCCAGTGAGTCAGCTCTTAGAATCAGGTGGCCAGAGTATTGGAGTTTCAGCTTCAGCATCAGTCCTTCCAATGAATATTCAGGACTGATTTCCTTTAGGATTGACTGATTGGATCTCCTTGCAGTCCAAAGGACTCTCAAGAGTCTTCTCCAACACCGCAATTCAAAAGCATCAATTCTTCAGCGCTCGGCTTTGTTTCCAGCTCTCACACCCATACACAACTATTGGAAACACCATAGCTTTGACTAGACGGACCTTTGTTGGCGAAGTAATGTCTTTGCTTTTTTATTTATTTATTTAAAAAAAATTTTATTTTCAGTTTATTTTACTTTACAATACTGTATTGGTTTTGCCATACATTGACACTAATCCGCCACAGGTGTACATGAGTTCCCAATCCTGAACCCCCCTCCCACCTCCCACCCCATATCATCTCTCTGAATCGTCCCCGTGCACCAGCCCCAAGCATCCTGTATCCTGTATCGAACATAGCCTGACGATTCCTTTCCTACGTGATAGCATACGTGTTTCAATGCCATTCTCCCACATCCTCCCACCCTCTCCCTCTCCCTCAGAGTCCAAAAGTCTGTTCTATACATCTGTGTCTCTTTTGCTGTCTCGCACACAGGGATGTCTTTGCTTTTTAATATGCTGTCTAGGTTGGTCATGAGTTTTCTTCCAAGGAGCAAGCATCTTTTAATTTCATAGCTGCAGTCACCATCTGCAATGATTTTGGAGCCCAAAACAATAAAGTCTGTCACTGTTTCCATTGTTTCCTCATCTATTTGCCATGAAGTGATGGGACCAGATGTCATGATGTTAGTTTTCTGAATGTTGAGTTTTAAGCCAACTTTTTCACTCTCCTCTTTCACTTTCATCAAGAGGCTCTTTAGTTTTTCTTCTATTTCTGCCATAAGGGTGGTGTCATCTGCATGTCTGAGGTTATTGATATTTCTTCCAGCAATCTTGATTGCAGCTTGTGCTTCATCTAGCCTGGCATTTTGCATGATATACTTTGCATACAAGTTAAATAAACAGTGTGACAATATACAGCCTTGATGTACTGCTTTCCCAGTTTGGAACCAGTCTGTTGTTCCATGTCCAGTTCTAACTGTTGCTTCTTGACCTGCATACAGATTTCTCAGGAGTCAGGTAAAGTGGTCTGGTATTCCCATCTCTTTAAGAATTTTCCATAGTTTGTTGCGATCCACACTGACAAAGCCTTTGGTATAGTCAATAAAACAAAAGTAGATGTTTTTCTGGAACTCTTTTGCTTTTTCGATGATCCAGTGGATGTTGGTGTTTTGCTCTCTGGTTCCTCTGGCTTTTCTAAATCCAGCTT
>SJYX01005738.1:408142-469437 GCA_006410675.1 Oreotragus oreotragus
CCCACCCCATATCATCTCTCTGAATCGTCCCCGTGCACCAGCCCCAAGCATCCTGTATCCTGTATCGAACATAGCCTGACGATTCCTTTCCTACGTGATAGCATACGTGTTTCAATGCCATTCTCCCACATCCTCCCACCCTCTCCCTCTCCCTCAGAGTCCAAAAGTCTGTTCTATACATCTGTGTCTCTTTTGCTGTCTCGCACACAGGGATGTCTTTGCTTTTTAATATGCTGTCTAGGTTGGTCATGAGTTTTCTTCCAAGGAGCAAGCATCTTTTAATTTCATAGCTGCAGTCACCATCTGCAATGATTTTGGAGCCCAAAACAATAAAGTCTGTCACTGTTTCCATTGTTTCCTCATCTATTTGCCATGAAGTGATGGGACCAGATGTCATGATGTTAGTTTTCTGAATGTTGAGTTTTAAGCCAACTTTTTCACTCTCCTCTTTCACTTTCATCAAGAGGCTCTTTAGTTTTTCTTCTATTTCTGCCATAAGGGTGGTGTCATCTGCATGTCTGAGGTTATTGATATTTCTTCCAGCAATCTTGATTGCAGCTTGTGCTTCATCTAGCCTGGCATTTTGCATGATATACTTTGCATACAAGTTAAATAAACAGTGTGACAATATACAGCCTTGATGTACTGCTTTCCCAGTTTGGAACCAGTCTGTTGTTCCATGTCCAGTTCTAACTGTTGCTTCTTGACCTGCATACAGATTTCTCAGGAGTCAGGTAAAGTGGTCTGGTATTCCCATCTCTTTAAGAATTTTCCATAGTTTGTTGCGATCCACACTGACAAAGCCTTTGGTATAGTCAATAAAACAAAAGTAGATGTTTTTCTGGAACTCTTGCTTTTTCCATGATCCAGTGGATGTTGGTGTTTTGCTCTCTGGTTCCTCTGGCTTTTCTAAATCCAGCTTCTCGGTTCACATACTGCTGAAGCCTAGCTTGGAGAATTTTGAGTATTACTTTGCTAGTGCATGAGATGAGTGCAATTGTGCCGTAGTTTGAACATTCTTTGGCATTTCCTTTCTTTGGAATTGGAATGAAAACTGACCTTTTCCAGTCCTGTGGCCACTGCTGAGTTTTCCAAATTTGATGGCATATTGAGTGCAGCACTTTAACAGGATAATCTTCTAGGATTTGAAATAGATCAACTGGAATTCTATCACCTCCACTAGCTTTGTTCATAGTGATGCTTCCTAAGGCCCAGTTGACTTTACATTCCAGGATGTCTGGCTCTAGCTGAGTGATCACACCATCGTGGTTATCCAGGTCATGAAGATAATTTTTGTATAGTTCTTCTGTGTATTCTTGCCATCTCGTCTTAATATCTTCTGCTTCTGTTAGGTCCGTACCATTTCTGTCCTTTATTGTGCCCATCTTTGCATGAAATGTTTGCTTGGTATCTCTAAGTTTCTTGAAAGTGAAAGTGAAGTCGTTCAGTGGAGTCAGACTCTTTGCAACCCCATGAAATGTAGTCTACCATGCTCCTCCATCCACGGGATTTTCCAGGCAAGAGTACTGGAGTGGGTTGCCATTTCTTTCTCCAGAGGATCTTCCCCACCCAGGGGTTAAACCTGGGTCTCCCACGTTGTAGGCAGACACTTTACCGTCTGAGCCACCAGGGAAGTAATTTTTTGACGAGATGTTTATCCCGTTCTATTGTTTTCCACTATTTCTTTGCATTGATCACTGAGGAAGGCTTTCTTATCTCTCCTAGCTATTCTTTAGAACTCTGCATTCAAAAGGGTATATCTTTCCTTTTCTCCTTTGCTTTTCGCTTCTCTTCTTTTCACAGCTATTTGTAAGGCCTCCTCAGACAACCATTTTGCTTTTTTGCATTTGTTTTTCTTGGGGATGGTCTTGATCACTGCCTCCTGTCAGGCACTCTGTCTATCAGATCTAATCCCTTGAATCTGTTTGTCACTTCCACTGTATAATTGTAAGGGATTTGATTTAGATCATACCTGAGTAGTCTAGTGGTTTTCTCTACTTTCTTCAATTTCAGTCTGAATTTGGCAATAAGGAGTTCATGATCTGAGCCACAGTCAGCTCCTGGTCTTATTTTTGCTGACTTTATAGAGCTGCTCCATCTTTGGCTGCAAAGAATATAATCAATCTGATCTCGGTGTTGACCATCTGGTGATGTCCATGTGTAGAGTCTTCTCTTGTGTTGTTGGAAGAGGATGTTTGCTATGACCAGTATGTTCTCTTGGCAAAACTCTATTAGCCTTTGCCCTACTTCATTTTGTACTCCAAGGCCAAATTTGCCTGTTAACTCCAGGTATCTATTGACTTCCTACTTTTGCATTCCAGTCCCCTATAATGAAAAGGACATCTTTTTTGGGTGTTAGTTCTAAAAGGTCTGGTAGGTCTTCATAGACCCGTTCAACTTCAGCTTCTTCAGCATTATTGGTTGGGGCATAGACTTGGATAACTGTGATATTAAATGGTTTGACTTGGAAATGAACAGAGATCATTTTGTTGTTTTTGAGATGGCATCCAAGTACTGCATTTCGGACTCTCTTGTTGACTGTGAGGGCTACTCCATTTCTTATAAGGGATTCTTGCCCACAGTAGTAGATATAATGGTCATCTGAGTTAAATTCACCCATTCCCGTCCATCTTAGTTCACTGATTCCTAAAATGTCGATGTTCACTCTTGCCATCTTCTGTTTGACCACTTCCAATTTACCTTGATTCGTGGACCTAACGTTCCAGGTGCCTATGCAATATTGCTCTTTACAGCATCGGACCTTCTTCCATCACCAGACCAAGTGCTTAGTTTTGGGCAAAACAAGTCTGAGAGTTCAAGGTCGAGGTCTCGGCCAGAGATATTCTGGAGAGAGTTGGTGGTGTATAGGTGTGGCTTGAAGAAGTGAGCCTGGCCGACATTACTAACCAAACAAGTAGAAGAAGGAAAGGTGTCTGAAGGCTGAGCCCTGGGTCACTTCGGTGTTTAGAGTTTGGAGAGATGACGGGAGCCAGGCGGAAGGGGCAGCAAAGGAGCAGTCGAGGTGAAAGGGAGGAGGAGAGGGTTTAGAAACCGAGTGAGGAGGCTGGAGAATCCGCGGTGTCCACGGCTGCTGCCAGGTCAGTTTCAGGTAGTTGAGGAAGGGGCCTGGCGAGGTGGAGGCACTGAGCGATTTTGACAAGAACTTCAGAATGTCCGTGTGGAAGCTGACCGACGGAGAGTAGAGATTTAGAGGGGTTGGAGATGTCGAATGTTGATTGCTCCTGTTCAGTTTTTTTATTTTCTAATTTACAAAAGGATTCACTGAAGGATTCCTTTAAATTTGCCTTTCCTCACATATAACTGTCTTTAACAAACCCTGATCACTTAAAGGCTGAGGGGTAAGGAAGTGCTGACATGTGGGAGCCAGTGCACTTGAAGATAGCTTATAATTGAAAGCGAAACCCGTTTCATTAGGGCTATAATTAGCATCCTCGAGAAGGCCCTCTGTCCCACGGGAAAGTTACCCCCGTTGAGTCAGGCAAGCACAGCTGCCCTGGTGACCCGGCCTGTGCTCTCCTGCCCAGAGAGAGCTCCCTGGCTGCTTGGCTGGGCTCCAACCAGAGCGGGGAGCCCGAGCTCTGAGGTCAGGGTGTGAGGCACAGCTCTGCCGCTGCCTGCGGGCCTCAGCGAGTTGCGGGAGATCTCTGGTCCCACTCTCATCCCTTACGAAATGGGGGCCGTGGTACCTCCACGATTAGGTTGCTGTGAGTGTCTGAGAGAATATGTGTCCAGCACCTGGCTGATGTTTGTTAGAGGTAAGTACTGATGTTAATGGGCTTCCCTGGTATCTCAGCTGGCAGAAAATCTGCCTGTAGTGCAGGAGACTTTGGTTCCATCCCTGGGTTGGGAAGAAGATCCCCTGGAGAAGGGTACCACTCGAGTGTTCTTGCCTGGAGAATCCTGTGGACAGAGGAGCCAGGCAGGCTACAGTTCATGAGGTCACAAAGAGTCGGACGTGACTGAGCGACTAAGCACAGCACAGAGGTGATGGGGGCTTTCAGAATAGGGCTGCTTGCCTGCAAGCCCAAACTTTGATTAGAAGCGTGGAATTTTCAGTCCCACCCTCCTCCAGCCTCTGGGAGGCCAGAGGGCAGAGGAGATCACACTGGTCAGCAGTGGTCAGTGAGTCAGCCAGTCATGTCCGTATAATGGAGCCTCCGCAAAAACCCTTAAATGACAGATCGCGGGAGCTTCCAGATGGGCAGACACGTCCGTCGGCCAGAGAGGAGCACACCCACAGGGAGCAAAGTCCTCTGGTCCTGTACTCTGGACCCTTCCAGGCTCTGCCATGCGTGCGTCTCCATCTGGGTGTTCATTCGTTCTCTTTATAATAAATTTTAAAAATAAGGGGAGCATTTTTCTGAGTTACGTGGTGTTTGTCCTAGCAAATTGCCAAACCTGAAGGGGCGGGGCTTGTAGGAACCGTCAACTGTGTAGCCCAGTCAGACAGAAGTGTGGGTAACCTGGGGACCTGCTTACCTGCTGCCTGAAACGAGGGCAGACCTATGGGATTGAGCCCTTAGCCTGTGGCGTCTGCCTCTGATTTACTAACTCCATCCTTCGTGACAGAGTTGAATTTAATTGTAGGATATCCAGTTGGTGTCAGAATTGATTGGTGTCAGAAGGGGTAAAAAAAACCTTCACAAGGTAATTATATTTATGTTTTCTAGAGAATTAGAGAAAGTTTTTTTGAAGTATTTTTATTGAAAAGGCTTCTGTGTTTTCCAGGGATTAAAAACAATGTATACTCTTGGGTTGAAAAAAGCTGTATGTATATAATTAACTACAAAAATGATAAAGAGTGTGTTTTCAAAAATACATTATACATATCACCAATATTGTTGTTTTCTTCCAGTCATTTCCTATGTGATTGTTTATTTAAAGTGTATATTATAAATAGGTTTATATTAATTTTTTAAAAAGATATTCTGATCTGCTTTGTAACTTTTATTTATCAAGAACATCTCCCTTATTAGAAATACATACTTAGACCATCATCTAACCTGAGTTGTTCTCACAAATTAGAAAAGTTAGAAGCTTTTCTGTTTTTTTGTTTCTTGCCCACACTCTGCAGTAGTGAATAGTTCAGTATTCCTTAAGATGGTTTTGTATCGATGTATACTGCAGTCACATAAATTGCAGCCTACCTTTCTTTTCCCCCAGCGTAATCCCAGCTATTCTCACTTTATCTAGGGAGTCCGTTTTCCTACCCTTCATTTTTATTTTTTCCTGGATCCTCTAAGCTCTGTGCCTCTCAAGATGTCAAGCCACTGTCTAGAGTTCACTGTAACGGGCTGAACGCTGCTTGTCGGTTCTTTTGCCTTAGATTCTTGTGTGCACTGAGGTGTATTTTACTTTTTTTTGAGTTAGTACTATATTGATCTGTGGGTGGTTTTTGTTTTTTTTTTTTTTTTTTTTCAATTTTTCTTCATAGGACCTTGCTAAGAAGTACTCTGACAAGCTAGAATGTTGTGAAAATGAAGTAGAAAAGGTAATGGAAGAAATACGTTGCAAAGCAATCGAGCGTGGCACGGGAAATGAGCACTATAAAACAACAGGAATTGCCACAATTGAAGTCTTTCTACCTGCACGGTTAAAAAAAGTGAGTAGGTTCCCCAAATTTACATAGTTATTCATGCTCAGTTACCTTAGTGACGTGATTAAAGAAATCATGAGTTCTTTCTTTTTGAAGTTACAATCCAAAGATAGAATTCTTGTAAGTTATTTTACATATTGAACATTAATAAACCTAAAAGTTAATTTTATGGACTCTTAAAACTGGAACATCTACAAGGTAGTCTGGGCTCCAGGCATCACAGAGCTGTGCATCACATTCTTGCCTTTTCTAGACTTTGAACAAACGTTTAGCAAAAATGGGGAATAAAAGATTACTTCAGGTTTTCTGAAACTGTAGGCAGTAGGACACATCACACAGGATTTCATCTTTCTTTCTCTTTGCTGGTGGAGCCAGAGCGCGGTCAGCTGAGTGCCCAGGCAGGCACTCGGGCGTGTCCCGGGCACGGCCTCAGGAGTTGAAGTCCAGAAGCGTCACGGAGGCAGGGCGCCCAGAAGGGGCTGCCCCGTAGGACTGATCAGGGTTCGTTATTCTCAGAAGAAATGAAAATAAGTGTGTATCAGAATTACCCTGTGACCCAGCTGTTTTACTTCAAGAGAAGTAAAAACTGTACCAGAGCACTCGCAGCTGTGTTCACAGTAGCCTAAAGGTGGAAACAGCCCTAATGCCTGCTGTGGACAAACGGGGTGTACCCATAAAGTGAGTTATCCAGCCATGAAAGGAGCAAAGCGCCACTCAAAAGCGCCGTGAAAGATGCTAGACACAAAAGACCACATACTGTGTAGTTCCACTTATATGAAACATCTAGAATAGGCAGATCCATAGAGAAAGAGCATATATTCACAGTTGTCTGGGGGTGGGAAGCAGGAGGGATTAGGAGGATAGGGCATGTTTGGTGAGGAGGTGGCAAAAATGCTCTGAAATTTTATTATGATAACAGTCGTACAACTCTGTAAACATACCAGAAACCATCGACTCTTATACTTTAAGCAGGGAACTTTAAGATATGCAAGTTACATCCCTATAAAGCTGTTAAAAATTTCTAGGAAGAATAAAGAACTTGATGAGAAAAAGGACGTTATATATGTATGCCTCAGAATACCAGTTCATGAGTTTAAAAGGCAGTATATATATACAGACTCCTCTCTGTGGGGTCACACAGAGTCAGACACAACTGAAGTGACTTAGCAGCAGCCGCTAGTACCAAGTACCTGGGAAAGCAGACCACTGATCAGAAAGCTGATTGGTGAGTGTGGAATCTGAGCAGATGGTCTGCACGGTCTCGTCCTTGGTGGCCCTAGTGAGTCCATATTTCCTTCTGAAGCCCTGCCGTCGAGGAAGGGGAGGTGCCAAAAGCTGTCCTGCCGCTCCCTTCTCGGTGGCTGCTCACCGAGGTGGTCCTGGAGCCGAGGTTGTGGGTGGGTCCTCGTGGAGCAAAACAGGACCTGCCCCGCCCCCAGCAGACCTCCCCCCAGAGGCGGAAGCCCGGCATGTGGGAAACACTGCTGCCCCCGCAAGGACTTCTGGGTCACGGGCAGGTTTTGTTCAGTAGCTTCCTGCCTGGCACATGTCCTTTTAGTCCTTAACCAGAGAGACCTGCGTGTTTTTACATCATCTGTTATCAACTTGTCTGGTTTTATAGGGAGAGTAACAGTTCCCAGAAGTGTCAAGTTCAAGTGCATTTTGTCTTATTTTTATACAGGATAGAAAAAACTTGTTGGAGACCCGCCTGCACATCACTGGCAGAGAACTGAGGTCTAAGTAAGTATCTGTGTGCCTGTGGCCCAGGGGCGCTCAGCTCCCTTATACCCACTTGTTTGGTCTCATCTCCCAGTGGAGGGGAAACTGAGGCTTTGAGGCTGAAGGGCTTGTTCAGGCTTACACTGGCATTTAAGGGCAGAGCCAGGACTTGTGCCAGTCTCCTTTACTTCCCAGTGTGACTTGAGAGCAGGTGGGAATCCTGGATGCGTGTACTTGGTCCATGTTTGAATCAGTAAGTAATAGAAATAGGAGGCAGCCTGATATTGGCCAAATCATTAGTTTTGAATTTTATGCCTTAATGCATCAATGGCTTGCTGTGATGTTCAGTGAAGTAGTTTGACCAGTTCCAGGCTGTTGGCCCATCTGTAAAAAGAAAAAAAAAANTGTACTTGGTCCATGTTTGAATCAGTAAGTAATAGAAATAGGAGGCAGCCTGATATTGGCCAAATCATTAGTTTTGAATTTTATGCCTTAATGCATCAATGGCTTGCTGTGATGTTCAGTGAAGTAGTTTGACCAGTTCCAGGCTGTTGGCCCATCTGTAAAAAGGAAAAAAAAAATACTGGCCCGTCACATTCTAGTGAGAATCTGGCTTTTGAGACCTGGTCAGTTGTTTGATCTCCTTGAGCATTTCTCAGTGGTAAGTGTTTTGATTGCCTCCAGGGCTAGGTAGGCTGTGTTTTCCCAGCTGATTTTCCTCATTTTCTTCATTGGCCTGCATCAGGGCCGTTAGGGCTGGGTTCAGGAAGCCTTGTCTCCTGCAGGGAGACCACAGGAGGTGTCGGGGATGGCTATTCTCCTCTCCTGCAGCGAGGGCCCTCCTGTTCAAACGGATATACAGCACCAGTGGTCTGTGCTTCACGAGGAACCAAGCAGTTAAACAGATAGTTTACAAAAGAACATGGTCTCTGACACAATTTCAAATAGCCATCTAGTAAGCTCGCTCTATCTGAAGTAATGTTTGTGCATCAGCAGTTTGGAATACCAGGTGTTTCTGAGAAGAATATCTAAAATAGCTGTCACGGTAAAGATCTGTTTAGTGGATAATGCATAACAAATTGGGTTATCTATAATTCTCTGGTTTATTTTACAGAATAGCGGAAACCTTTGGATTTCAAGAAAATTATATCAAAATTGTCATAAATAAGAAACAGCTTCAACTAGGTATGTTACAGCACAGTATGCAGAATTTTTAAAATCAAGTTACTAGAGAAATATTGACTTTGTATCTTTTCCCCGCTCACTCTTCCTCTATTCAAACATTTGGGGTGGCTTTATTGTATATATAATGTAAAGCCAGTTATTTTCGAGTTTGATGCTCAGTGGAGGTCAGGACGGAAGTCTGGGTGTGCTGCAGGGGAGGTAGCACTCCCGCTCTGTCTGAGTGAGCACGGCAGGAGCTGCGGCAGGGAGGACTCCCGCAGAGAGCCTCAGGGAGAGCTCTGCCGTGTGAACTTGAGGGATTGGAGAGGTCTGGCCTGTCTTTGAGTGTGGACGATGAGGAGAGACTAGTGCTTCTTTAGGAGGGAGGAGCAGGCAGAGGCCACGTGGCAAAGCTAATAGTGGTGGTTTTTAACCAAGGGTAATTTTGCCATGCACGGGATATTTTGGCAGTGTCTGGAGACAGGTGGTGCTGGTGGTAAAGAATCTGCCCGTCAGTGCCAATGCAGGAGATGTCGGAGACACAGGTTTGATCCCTGAGTCAGGAAGATCCATGGAGAAGGACATGGCATCCCGCTCCAGTACTCTTGCCTGGAGAATTCCATGGACAGAGGAGCCTGGCGGGCTACAGTACATGGGGTCACAAGGAGTCGGACAGGACTGCAGCGACTTAGCACACACGCTTGGAGACGTTTTTGGTTGTCATGACTTGGTAGCAGGGGGCCAGAGGAGGCTGTGCTCCTAACAGTTGATGGGAGGAGACTAGGGATGGTGCTGAACATCAAGGCGCAGAAGAGCTCCTATCCAGGGACTTCCCTAGTGGTCCAGTGGCCAAGACGCTGAGCTTCCCATCCAGGGGGTCTGAGTTCAGTCCCTGATCGGGGAACTAGATCCCACATACCACAACTGAGAGTTCATATGCCGCAGCTAAGACCCGGCACAGCTAATAAATAAATAAAAATAAGTATTAAAAGACTTAACCAGCTCACAATCCCAGTAGTACAGCTGAGAAAGCCTGAGTTCAAATATCATTCATATTAGTGTTTCCCCCTAGGGAGGGGGAAAGCCACTGATGCTGGGGAGTGACCCACAGTTATATTTGTGTTTCAGAGGTCACTTTGGCTGCAGTAGGGCAGTGGATATGAAGGGGACATGAATGGACAGGGGAGCCCAGTTAGCTTCTGGAGCAGTTCAGGCAGGTGCTGTGTCTGTTTGGTTTCCAGTAGGTTCCCGTGACCTCTAGAGAGAGGTCCACATCCAGCCTGGCTGGAATGCGGCCTTCCCAGCCCAGCCCTGGTCTTTCTTTCCAGCATTCCTGCCAGCCATTCCTGCGGCCTGCTTTAGAGATCACTTCACTGGCATCTCGTCTCTGTGTTTGTTCTGTTTGTGGTATCCTTCATTGTGCAGAAATCTTTGATTCTGATGTTAACCAAATCCATCCGTTTTTTACCTTATTGTTGGTGTTTTAAGAAGTTCTTTCCCCAGCCGCAGGACCACATGGATAGTCTTCTACAATTTCTTATATGAAGTCTTTATCTATTCAGAGTCCCCCTCTATAATAGGTTCCAGCTTGATTTTTCTCCCTGTATCTCGTACTAAATGTCTTCAGTAAGCACGCTTATTTTCTGGTGTCCCCTGATCAGGGCTGTTTCTATACGTCCTGTCCTTTTCATGTACCTGTAGGTTTGTTCCTGAGCCAGAGCCGTAGAGTCTCGTAAGATGAGTGTCCCTCATGGCTCCTCTTTATCAGGGTAACTTGGCCACTGACGGATCTTTATTTCTCAGTGTAAATGTTAGAATGGTTGTTGAGTTTCTAAACACGTATATGTATGTATATGAAGGTGTGTTCAACGAGAGTTTTCCAGAAATGTTCAAATTTATGTTTGTAGTTCATATTATTTCGTTATTTTATAATGTTTGTGATCTGTATTTACAGTTTTTCATTTTATTTGCATTTTGACTTTGTTTTTGTTAGGTTTGTATGTTTGATTAATTGTTTTCATAGAGCCAGCTTTTGATTTTGTTAATATTCTCTTTCATTCCGTTTCATTGACTTTTCACCTCTGTCATTACTCCTTTCTTGTGTCTGAGAACATGGACAATAAGTGGTTTTTTCGGGGCCACGGGGTTAAGAAGGGATGGAACCCAAGGTATTTGTTTTTACCGCTTCAGTAAATCCCCTCTCCCAGTGCGCTCCTGCACTCTGGCTCCTGGCCCATGGCTGAGAACTGGATTATGTCTCTAGCTGGAGGCAAGAGAATTCACCTGCAGGACTTCCTCATTTTCCTCTTACGTTGCCTACCAGAGTGTTCTCTCTAGAGTAGATTCTCAGACAGTGATGGCTTTGGTTTGATTTTAGGATGAGAATAAAGAATATTGAAAAGGATTAATATAGTCAGCTCGTTTCATTGACTGATTTTAACCCATGCTTAACAGTTAATGCAGTTAAACAACCAGATTTAAACACGTTCTTAGCAATTGTGGCATGGTAGTTTGCAAGGGCTAATGCAGGCTGAAGAATTCCATGGGACGGAAAAGATGTCCTGTTACCCAGTGCATTTAATGACTCTCTCTATAGCACGCGTTTCTGATTGTGACAGGGGAAACACTTAAGGAGCAGGGGGTGACCCACAATGTGAAAGCCATGGTTCTGGAACTAAAACAGTCTGAAGAAGACGTGAGAAAAAACTTCCAGGTTGAAGAAGAAAAGCAAAATGAAGCCAAACTAGAAGAAAAAAGGATTCAGAGGACTAAGAGAGGACTGGAGATCCTTGCGGAGAGAGGTACACAGAGCTTCAGACTTTTCCGCTGAAGTCCTTGAAGGGGGCGGCGAGAATGGGCTTGGCTCGGGGGTGGAGAGTTGGGGGTATCACATTTCTCATTGGCCTTTCTTTCCCAACAGTCTCACATTTTTTATGTCCCCATCACTGCTTTTTAACCTTGAACTAATGGAGTTCCTCTTGGGTTTTTGCAGCTGAGATGGTGGTGGATCCAGAAGCCACACCATACTTAGACATAGCTAACCAGACGGGCAGATCAATCAGAATCCCTCCATCAGAGAGAAAGGTAAGTTCTGTAAGAAACGTGTGGCTTGCCCTTTGATTTGCTGTCAGAACAGAAGTGGATTCTACTTATTTTGTCTTGGAATGTTACATAAAGGACTAGGAACAGCCCTCTGTCTCCAGTTGATAAACGGAGAATGTAACCTACAATGAGCATCTCATCCGGCTGGCCCACCTGATGAGTTCAGTGCAGAATGGCAGGACCTCCCTGTCCTGGAGCAGTGGCTTTCTGTGGCAGTGCTTGCCCTAAGGGGGCCGGGGGCTGCATAGCTGGGAAAAGATGGTTCTTCCACCTCTTCCCTCTGGCCCTGCAGCCCTGCTCTCTAATTGGAGTAAGGGGACACGGCTTTACCTTTGAGCGTATCCAAGGGGGTCTTTCTAGCCACATCTGCAACTTGGCCCGTGAGATCAGTCTCTGAGCTGGAATCCAGTAGCTTCTTACATGAAAAGCTTTAGTGGCTGTGGGTCATGTTGATTTTAATTTTTCAATCTTTAAAGGACATTTTTGAGTAGGTTTCACTATATGGGTTACACTGTTTAAAGTTAAATTTTAATAAGAGAACTTTGTAACTCACTGAGTTGATTTTTTTATGGTAATTATTTTCTCACTGCAAGTATTATATCTTCATATTAAATGATAATATTTAGATATTTGTGGAAAACCTTTATAATATTTGTATAAGAATTCAAATCTAAAAATATTAATTTTAAGGAAATTTGGATCGTCTTACAAAAATTGTTTCAGAAATGCTACAGTTGACAGATTCTTCAGAGAAAAACCCAATTAAGAATAGAAAGTGAAATGAATGAATGAATGTTCATTCTAAAAAGGATACAGTCATTACTGGCTTTTTAAAAATATGTTTAGTCTTATGGATACTAGAAATAGACCCAGATCAGATACTAAAATAAATTGATAGAAACAAAGGGACAGGCACATTAAATGTCCCTCAAAAGGACAGACTCACTAAATGGAGTTCTTGTTTCAGTGTTTAAATGAGATGAAGCTTTAGTTCTGTTTTCCTTAATTTTGACTTTTAGATTCAGTTGTGGTCTTGGGTTTTTTGTTTGTTTTCACGTTCTTTGATTTCTTTAGACTTAATATGCTTTTAATATAATTTGTTTTATTATAGTTTAAAGTGATGTTTTTTTAAATCCTTATTTTTCCCTAGGCCCTTATGTTAGCTATGGGATATCATGAGAAGGGCAGAGCTTTCCTGAAAAGAAAAGAATATGGAATAGCCTTGCCATGTCTGTTGGATGCTGACAAATATTTCTGGTAGGCACTTTTGTCCTTGGTGGATGCCAGTTTGGAGGAGGGCGGCAGTTAACGCACAGCACCTTCCCCACCCCTGTGCACCCCAGACTTCAGGCTTCCCCCAAGATGGTCAGTGTGCACCCCAGACTTCAGGCTTCCCCTAAGATGGTCAGTGTAAAAGAATAGTTAGGTTGTAGACTGACTGGTGAACTCTTTCTCCCTGTTATATTTCTAATTGATTGCTAAAGAATTTTATAAACTTAGGCGCTAATTTTTTTTACAACAAGCACGTAGGATTTCATGTCTTATGCGTTGCCCGCCTGAGCTACAGCTGACTCTGTAGTCCCCGTCAGCTTTTCTCCTGATGGTTTTGGTATTCACGTTGCTGATCATTCTCCAAATCCATTGTTTCATAGGGGCTCAGAACAATGATAGGTCATTATTCCTTCTGCATACATTGTTGGAATTCATTTGAAAAATACTTTCCCTCATCAGTCGCTTGGTCCTCCTAAGGTACAGTTTGTACAGAAAGACAGAACAAAATGCTTGGTTTCTCCTTATTTTCTTGTTTTCAGAATAAATGAGTGGCTTCCCTAGCATCTTCTAAAGATGACATCACTGGTGAGGTTTCCCTGCCTTTTTTTTTTTTTTAAGTGTCAGTATGAGCTCATGGATTTTAGCACATTTGATATGTTTCAGACCTCAGTGCTTATGGTGGCCGTCTTCAGTGGGCAGGTGGTCCTGCAGCCCTTTGCCCCGATGTGGTGGTCTTTGTACTCTGCTGTCTATTGTCCAAAGCTGGTCTAGACTCACCCTGGCTATTTCCTGCCCCAGCACTTTCTCTGGTGCCTCTTAATGGGAAGTGATACTGAGACGCTATGATCCAGGCAGATGAAACATTTGAGAGAGAGACTTGATACTTGCAGTGGTCAAAAAGTAATGGCTTTAGTGTTATTTTCTTTTCCATTTTGAGAAATTCTCAATATATACAGTATACGTCAAGAAGATAAATGTTGGTATTTTTAGTTTGCCAGCTGTACAAGTAACACCTTGCATTTTAAGTGAACCAGCTTAAACGTAGGCAGAAAGGGGGATTTTTTTTATTTTCTAAAATATTTGGGAGGCAGGAAAGTAACCAGAATGGGGGCTTGGTGCCTCTGCCGTTTTCTTCTCCTGCCTCTTTGTCTCTGCTTTTATCTGAGCGTCAGCATTATTCTCTTCTGCTACAGGCAGTGTAGGCTGTAAGTTAGTCATTAAATTCGGATACATTTTTTATTTTCTTCCACAGTTGTTTCTAACTTTCTGTTACGGAAAATCTCAAACATATATAATAATAGTGATTAATATAATGAGTTGCCATAGACTTTTCATTCATCTTCAGCATTTTTCAAGACATGGTTGATCTTGATGTGTCTGTATGAGCCTCTCTGGTTTTTTTTTTTTTTAACCCTGGAGAAACCCTTGAAATCATTTTCAGGTCTCAGGGAACCCTTGAAAAACAATAACAACTCTCTCTTCAGTTCATAGTACATTCACATGTTCAGTGAGTGATAGATATAATAATCCAATAATAATCATCAGTGCCTTTTTAAGTGAAAATGTTATTTTCTGGGGAATCTGTTTATTCAGGCCAGCTTACTAGCACACTTCCTGTGCGAGTTCCCTCTCTCCGTCAGAGAGATCCACTCTTAACCAAGGCAGCGTGGAGATGGAAGAGGCGTCCCCTGCCTCCTTGCCCCCGTGATGTCTTCCTGCCTTCTCCGAGTAGCTCAAGTTCTCTCCCAGCTCTCTGTTGCACATCTCGGGGTGTGGTGCGTAGCGGGCCTGAGAGCAGCTTCTCTCCCATTTTCAACTAGAAAGGGGAGTTCAGCTCTTGGCCAGGGTGGAGTGACAGGGACTGGGTTTCCTCTCCCCTGCCTCAATTGAAACAGGGGACAAACTGTATACAAACAGTGGTTTTCTGGCGATGCAGGACAGTGGTCCCTGAGGTGGGGAAACAAACGCGGGGGAGCCTGTGGGTTGTTTCAGCTCACTGCCTGGAGTTCCCAGACCTCAGTGTGGGGAAGAGAAACCCAGGCAGGGCCTCCCGGTCTCCCCCGAGTGCACGAGCTGGAGCTCAGGGAGGGGGAGCTGCCTGAGGGACAGCATGGTGAGTGCAGAGGGCACCCCGAGGTTCTGCCGGGTGACGTCAGTGCGCACCTGTGAGGAGACCCCGTCCCCCCACAGAGAGTTCAGTGGGGCGTGGCAGCAGAGGGGGGACTCGTTTCGCCCTCCAGACTGCTCTGGTCCCACCTAACAAGGCATCACACCACCATCTTAGACGATGTTTTAACTGCATCCCGAGCAACGATTAATGGTACTTACCAGCTCAGACAGCAAAGCATCTGCCTGCAATTCAGGGGACCTGGGTTCGATCCCTGGGTCGGGACGATCCCCTGGAAAAGAAAATGGCAACCCACTCCAGTATTCTTGCCTGGAGAATTCCATGGAGAGATGAGCCTGGTGGGCTATAGTCCATGGGGTCGCAAAGGTCGGACATGACTGAGCGACTAACACCCAAGCACAAGAAATAAAAAAACTGCACACAATCCAGTTCCTTGCTGCCAGTAACAAAACTATAAATGACTTTTTAGCCAACTTTCCTTTTTTAAAAAAAGCAGATACTAAGCTACCCCGGTGGCTCATATGGTAAAGAATCCACCTGCAATGCCGAAGACCCAGGTCCGATCCCTGGGTCAGGAAGATCCCCTGGAGAAGGGCATGGCTGCCCACTCCAGTATTTTTGCCTGGGGAATCCCATGGACAGAGGAGCCTGGTGGCATACGGTCCATGGGATCACAAAGAGTTAGACACGACTGAGTGACTAACATTTTCACTTTCAAGCTTTAGCTTACCTTTCTTGAAATTAATATCTTCATGTAAAAATGTAAAACTTTTAAGGCAAATATAGTAGATTTCTATTAAATAACTGACTTAAGCCCATATGTGATTTAATTTTTCTAAAGCAAGGCTCAGTATATTTTATTTAAATCAGTGTTATACATTGATTTTAATGTTTTTAACATGAAAATTTATTGGCTATCAACTATTAAGGCTACTAAAGCAAAATCAATAAAACATACTCTAAGACATAATTTTACACCAAGGCATTACATTTCTGAGTGACATAATCAAGTTCAAATGTAGTCCTAACAATTTCAAATTATATAAGGTGATATCATCTCTTTTATAATAAGGCTGCTACGTGGATAGAACGTGTTATTTTTTTAAAACTGAAAGAATGAAGTGAGCTTCTTCACATGAGTCCTGTGCCTGTGTTTTGGTTTTGGCTACACACACACTCTGTCCTGGTTCAGACTTGTATGGGCGATTTTATTTTTAACTGAAAGGAGGGAGGCACTTTCTGTCCTTGCTCTCGATGCGTGTTAGACATGAGTGAGCCTCTTCACACGGGTGGGACTTTGAAAGCCATGCTAAATGCTGGCTGCTTTCCTGAGGACAGCGGGGTAGGCTCTCCCAGAAACGCAAGGTGTCTACAGGGAGATCAGTCAGTCTCACCTGTAGTGAAAGGTTAAACCACTCAGGGCCCATGAACTTCTTCCTCTCCCCTCAATGTCAAGTTCTCAGGCGAAGCAGAGACTCGAAGAAGGTGCCCCTCACCTGGTCAAACAGCTGTGTGTGTGTGCGTGTGTGTGTGTAAAAGATGGTGTGTATGTTACAGAACATTCACAAAGATGAAATGATCCAGCAAAGCAACCACAAGTAAACAGGAAAATCCTGCCCTGAGCGGTTATTCTTATGCCCTAATGGACTATTGCCTGGAAAATCCCATGGACAGAAGAGCCTAGTAGGCTACAGTCCATGGGGTCGCAAAGAGTCGGACACGACTGAGCGACTTCACTTCACTTCACTTCAATGGATTATCCAGTGTGTACCCTGGCTTGTAAGCATTCCGCTTGGGAGACTTCTGCTTTTTTTCAAGTGTGAATGACAGAGCGCTTCTGTTTTTGTATTTTTCCCAAGCAGATTTTGATGGGCAAGAGGTGAAGCAGTCTGACTTTAGTAGGACTCCCAACAGAAACAGATGAGGCCTCTGCAGCTTGTAGGTGTGTGGTGCGTGGTTCCATAAGTTTTACTTGCTTGCCGAAGGGGCTTCAAACTTGAGATCTAGATTTGCATTATGAGTTTCTAACATAACCCCAGTCTGAAGTCAGGCTCAAAACCCGTCTGTGTCAGCCCTCTGTCACCTTGTCTGTCTGCTCCCTTTGTATCTGGGTTCAGCACTGGGCCCTGAGATCAGCTGGGCATTCAGAGCCCGGCATTTTTCTGGACTGCTTTTCTCCCACCTTAATTTCTCGGACATGAATGCCTTTGCCAGTCTTCATCAGTTGAGGCATTCATAGTAAGGGGTTTTTTGTTTTTTTTTTTTTTGGTGTGCTTTTTAAAGCCTTGATTCTCACTTTGGCTGTATATTAGAATCACTTAGGGGGATTTGGGCTTCCCTGGGGGCTCAGTGGTAAAGAACCCAGTTGCCAATGCAGGAGACAAGAGGTGCAAGTTCAGTCTCTGGCTCAGGAAGATCCCCTGGAGAAAGGGAATGGCGACCCATTCCAGTATTCTTGCCTGGGAAATCCCATGGACAGGGGAGCCTGGTGGGCTACAGTCCAGGGGGTCACAAAGAGTCGGACACAACTGAGCAACCCAAACAACAACAACAGGAGGAGGATTTTAGAAATACAACATCCAGGCCCTACCTCCAGAGGTTCTATTATAATTGATCTAGTGGGGTCCCAGCATCCGTTTGTTTGTTTGTTTTTTTTTTTTTTAAAGACAAAAACAAATGGAAAAGGAAACAAAACCTCCTCCCATCCTGGTAATTCTAATTTGCAGTCAGAGTTGGAGACCACAGCTTTAAAGCATGGTCTCCCCATGTTTGCTGAGGGGTACTGACCCAGTGGCCCTTATTTCCACCTCCTGCCAGGCCTCTTTCCCCACATAGCAAAGGTGTGTGTGTCTGTCTGTCCTTCTCTCCCCCTCCCAAGGCAGCTGGTGTTGAGCTTCTGTTTCTGAGCTCGCACCGCTTTCTTTCCTCATTGGAAGAATTCAGATTATACGTAGAGTTCCCTTCACAAACATTGGGATCTCTCTTAGTCTTTGGAAAAACACCAACAACTGGAGGAAGAAAATATCAGTAATTCGCAAAAAAGGGTTTGTAAAGCTACTTGCAACTGGAGGAAAAAAAATCAGTAATTCACAAAAAAGGGTTTGTTGAGCTGGTCAGTGACGCCACGTCCTGTCTCCTGGCAGTGAGTGCTGCAGAGAGCTGCTGGACACGGTGGACAACTACGCAGTGCTCCAGCTGGACATAGTGTGGTGCTACTTCCGCCTGGGCCAGCTCGAGTGCCTGGACGATGCCGAGAAGAAGCTGAAGCTGGCCCAGGAGTGCTTTAGAAAGTGTTACGGGGAAAATCACCAGAGACTGCTCCACATAAAAGTACGTTGCTGTAACGCGTTTTAGGTATTACTGAGCCCTTTTCTGGAATTTGAGTTTATTCCTGCTAAAGTATTTAGACTGCTGCCAAAGATGATTAAGTGATAGTAGTTTGCAACAAACTCTTATTGTATTTTTGTATCATTTGGCCATGCCATGGGACATATGGGATCTTAATTCCCCAACCAGGGATCCATCCCATGCCCCTTGCATTGGCAGCACGGTGTCCTAACCACCAGAACTCCAGGGAAGTCCTCTTAAGCTATGTTTTAAGGGGATTGATAAACATGTTAAAAGTTAGCCTATGACTTTGGTCTGTGCAGCATTTAGCCCAGAAGTGACACGGTTTTCTAGTCACACAACCCCATGGATCACCTTGACCGAGAGAGCTGGTGGCTGTATTAAGTAGAATTTTATGAAAGATTTAAATGCAGAAAACAAACACTTTGAACAGGATCAGCTTACGTGAGTGAGTCACGGCTCCAGAGCTGGGCTTTACAATAAATAAGGACTTTTCTCAGTGATTTCCACGGGTTATCAGAATTCTGCTTGGGAATCACAGGGCAACACAAGATATTCCTGGTTTGGGATTTTGCATACTTCATCCTGCCCAGTGGGGCCCCTGGCCTGTGTGCCTGGAGACAGGGCTCTGTTTGGGACCGTGTTAGTGCCATTGTCCCCTGCGAGCTTTACTTTTGCCATCATCAACAGGGAAGATAGAAACAGTTTAGTAACGCCATTTTGCCCCTGTAGAGATGAAGGGAATTATAAATGTATTATAGACCTATAATGAGAAATTAGTTTTATCCTTTTTTTTTCCTCCCAATAATTTTAGGGAAATTGTGGAAAAGAGAAAGTCCTGTTTTTAAGACTGTACTTGCTTCAAGGCATCCGAAATTATCACAGTGGAAATGGTGAGGAGGCTTATGAATATCTCAACAAGGTAAGAAAAGAGGGCTCCAAAGTCGGAACCGCCTTTACCTACTTGTGTTCTAGTGGTGTGTGACTTGCGAGGGACGTGCGTCTCCCTCCGCTTCCCTCTCCTTCATGTTCGCAGTGAACTTATTTGTGTCTGTGAGTGCAGGCAGGATGCTGTAATAAGGAAACCTTACCGAGGCAGTGGCTTTTACTGGTTCCAAGTTACCAGTCCTCATCTGGCTGAGCGGGTTGCTGCCGGCATGGCCACCAGGGTGGCTCCTGTCAGAACCTCTTCCGGCCAGCAGAGGGCACAGGAGAGTCCAGGGCGAGCCTCCAGGGAGGCTACCCGGTCATTTCTGCTAGGAGGCTATTGGCTGTACCCAGCTCCACTTCAGGGGACTTCATTATCAAAAAAGAGGAGGGACTGGATCCCAGCCCCTCCCACGTCCTTGGCCTATTTTCTCATGTTACCCTACGTGTAAGTCCCGTGAGCAGAGACAGTGTTGTCTGTTTGCACTCACACTGGTTGACAATAGGTCACGTTTAGAGTTTTTATCTAAACCGTAATTCACATTGGGTACAACCCAGTTTCCTTTAACTGTTAGCTTTGTGTTCAGCTTTAATGTTGCTAATGGTTACATGATCCTTATATTTTTCTCTGTCCGTAGGCATGTCAACTCTTCAAAGAGCTATATATTGATCCATCCAAAGTTCACAATCTGATGCAGTTGGGATTTAGTGCCCAGGAAGCTCGGCTTGGCCTGAGGGCATGTGACGGGAACGTGGACCACGCGGCTGTCCACATCACCAACCGCAGAGAGGTACCGTAACGTGGTCTTGGCAGCGCTTGGTGAGGCCTGTGCCTTTTGAGTAGGTGCGATCCCAAAGCGCCTTAGCTCTCGGATATGAAAGAATAGAGACAAGACAGTTCCATAGCAGGTATTATTAACAAGGAAATCTTTATCTCTTCAGACTGGGAAGTCAGGAGAAAAATGTGTCTTTTTTCTTACGTCAGTTTTCAGACAGTACAGTTTCCTTCGTTTTACTCTCTCTCATAAGTATTGTCTTAGTGACTAGTCAAGCAGTCTTCTCTCTCTCTCTTTTTCGCGTAGTGTATTTCTGGAAACCATTTTAAAGGGGGCTGTGTTTTCCTTGGGGTCATTGTTACAGTTCAGGATGTCATTCTTGCCTAGAAAAATGAGTCAAATCATACGAGCAATTAACAATATGTTATGAAAGCAAAGATTCAAAATTATAATCATTTAAAGCAGAAATAAGTACAGTTTTAAAAAAGAAACTTTAGGATTTGGAGAGTTGGAAGGATTTTTACTATGTCTAATGGGGTGGACTTTTCTGGGGTCATGGGTCACGTCATTGGCAAAACCTGAACTGAGGCTTTGGTTTTCTCCTGTACTTTCTAATTCCCATATGAGAAGAGCATTCTGAGTTTTTAAAGAAGGTTCTGAAAAGCCAAGAGATAAAAAGTGGTAAAAGTTACCACTTCACTTCCTAACTTTTGATAAGAAGCAAAAACAAGTTATTGTTTTTTTTAAATAGTGGTGTCCTATTGGATGTGTATTTAATGAATTAAACTATAAGCCCTTGGAGAAAGTAAAAACAATAGTGTAAATATATAACAGTTGACCTTGCTCACTCTTCCACCCATTGACTGTGTAGTTAGGAAGCTTTTGGGTGAAGGCAACAAATTCAGACTGGCTTAAACACTCAGTAAAGAGGGTGCAGGATCGGCGCACTGGCCTGCTTTAATGTGAAGAGCCAGAGTCAGGCTGGGTTTCAGGTTAGATTTAGGGGTGCCTCGCCCTGTCCTGAGTTCTGGTTTCTGTCTCTCCACCTCGTCCGTGTTAGCAGGGTCATTCCGTCACAGCAGCGGCGGCTCCCAGGGCCCTCAGAGGCCTCTTGAGCTGCTCGCTGATGGGCCACCCTGGAGCCAGTCGCCGTGGCCAAGGGCGTGCCAAGACCTGAGTGGTCTGCACCTGTTTGCCTCACCTAGGCACGTCAGGGCCTCCCCGGGGAGCTGGTCAGCCTCCCACACCCTTGGGCGTGCTAGGGTAGCTGGGGGAAAGAGTGGCTCCGAGGCCCATGGAATGTGAGCTCCAGTGGATCTGCCGTCCTCTCGGCTCCTGAAGCTCTGAGTTTGAGCATCTCACTGAGTTGAGGGTAATATGCGATGCCTTGAAGTTTGACTTTCTTGTGCTTCGTGGCCCTGAGTTCAGGCCAGCTTCTCATCTGGAAAAAGCAACAGACTAAAGAAACCGAGGTCACTTCAGCGCTGATGTGTGAAGGGCTCATGAGAGGCCGCATGGCCGCCTTCCTAAAAGACGGGCACGCGCTTGCCTGGACGTAGCCGTGACTGGAGAAGGGAATGGCAAACCACTTCAGTATTCTTGCCTTGAGAACCCCATGAACAGTATGAAAAAGCAAAATTATAGATACTGAAAGAGGAACTCCCCAGGTCGGTAGGTGCCCAATATGCTACTGGAGATCAGTGGAGAAGTAACTCCAGAAAGAATGAAGGAATGGAGCCAAAGCAAAAACAATACCCAGTTGTGGATGTGACTGGTGATAGAAGCAAGGTCCGATGCTGTAAAGAGCAATATTGCATAGGAACCTGAAATGTTAGGTCCATGAATCAAGGCAAATTGGAAGTGGTCAAACAGGAGAATGCAAGAGTGAATGTTGACATACTAGGAATCAGCGAACTAAAATGGACTGGAATGGGTGAATTTAACTCAGATGACCATTGTATCTACTACCGCGGGCAGGACTCCCTCAGAAGAAATGGAGTAGCCATCGTGGTCAACAAAAGCGTCCAAAATGCAGTACTTGGATGCAACCTCAAAAATGACAGAATGATCTCTGTTCATTTCCAAGGCAAACCATTCAGTATCATGGTAATCCAAGCCTATGCCCCAACCAGTAACGCTGAAGAACCTGAAGTTGAACGGTTCTATGAAGACCTACAAGACCTTTTAGAACTAACACCCAAAAAAGATGTCCTTTTCATTATAGGGGACTGGAATGCAAAAGTAGGAAGTCAAGAAACACCTGGAGTAACAGGCAAATTTGGCCTTGGAATGCGGAATGAAGCAGGGCAAAGACTAATAGAGTTTTGCCAAGGGAACACACTGGTCATAGCAAACACCCTCTTCCAACAACACAAGAGAAGACTCTACACATGGACATCACCAGATGGTCAACACCGAAATCAGATTGATTATATTCTTTGCAGCCAAAGATGGAGAAGCTCTATACAGTCAGCAAAAACAAGACTGGGAGCTGACTGTGGCTCAGATCATGAACTCCTTATTACCAAATTCAGACTTAAATTGAAGAAAGTAGGGAAAACCACTAGATCATTCAGGTATGACCCAAATCAAATCCCTTACGATTATACAGTGGAATTGAGAAATAGATTTAAGGGACTAAATCTGATAAGAGTGCCTGATGAACTATGGAATGAGGTTCGTGACATTGTACAGGAGACAGGGATCAAGACCATCCCCATGGAAAAGAAATGCAATGATTATACAGTAGAAGTGAGAAATAGATTTAAGGGACTAGATCTGATAGAGTACCTGATGAACTATGGATGGAGGTTCAAGATATTGTACAGGAGACAGGGATCAATACCATCCCCATGGAAAAGAAATGCAAAAAAGCAGCTCAGAGGAATTGGGGGCAGGAGGAGAAGGGGACAACAAAGGATGAGGGGCTGGATGGCATCACCGACTCTATGGACATGAGTCTGAGTGAACTCTGGGAGTTGGTGATGGACGGGGAGGCCTGGTGTGTTGTGATTCGTGGGGTTGCAAAGAGTCGGACATGACTGAGTGACTGAACTGAAGTGATGTGTGTGTGAGGGAGAGAGGAAAAGGGGTCAGGGCAGCCAGAGGGCATAATGGTACGCAGGCTAACAGCATCATGGAAGAAATGTTAATTGCAGCAGGAGGCTAGAAGGAGAGAGTTTTAAAATTCTCATCTTAGAACCACATAATCTTGGCAATTCCAGTGATGCTCATCTCTGCAGTTGTGTCCTAAGAATAGGCCCAATGGTCTGAAATGCTAGTGGAACAAGTGTTGGAAAACAGATGGGACATTCATTGCTCCATGTCTGCCTTCTCCAGATCCCAAGGACTGGTGATATGCTACTTAAATACAATTTTTTTTTTCCTGAGTCCTTTTTCTAAGTAATTCTTCTTACATAAGAGATTGTTAATTATCTTCTAGAATCTATTCAGACTTTCTTCCCTTTAATAATAGAGCCACCTGAGAAGTAGCAGGACACAGTTCTAACCAAATAGATACTGTGTTTCCTGGCTTCCGTGAAACTGGATATGGCCATGTGATACAGTTCTGGTGAATGGACTATAAGAGGAAATTGTCTTTACAACATATAGCTTCTGTTTTTATAAAGAAAAATGTCCTTTTTATGCCCCCAATTCTTGCTGGCATAAACATTACAACACATGTAGGAGTTAACTTGGACCTAGGATCACTTTTTTTACTTAGACTTTGAGTGATTTTGTGGTTAAGAAATATCTTTGCTAGCTCTAGATGACTCCCATTTGACTATTAAGTGAAAAAGAAGCACACTTCTCTTCTGTAGAAGTTATTGTAACCTTGGTTCTCTTTGATTCAGAAACTTAATATGGACCTGATAATTCAGGATATAAAGAAGAAATGAGTACAAAAAGAGAGGTTATAGGCAGAATTATAAGATGAGGCATTGATCAAAAGGTTTAGAAGATTCCTGAGATTCTAGAACCTGGGGCTTACCCCTCTCTATCTCTTAGTTTACCAGGAAGGACTCAACTAGGACCTACCTCCTATATTGTAATTACCAAAAAGGTAAGGTTTTACCACTAGGGAAATATGAACTCGTGGGAAAAAATAATATCCAAGAAGTAAACCCACTATAAATAAGCATAACAAATAAAACACATGATGCTGAATTTTTGGAAGAAGCAGGTTAAGAATTGTTTTTTTAATTTATCTGAACGAAAAAGCCTCTTGATGAAAGTGAAAGAGGAGAGTGAAAAAGTTGGCTTAAAGCTCAACATTCAGAAAACAAAGATCATGGCTTCCGGTCCCATCACTTCATGGGAAATAGATGGGGAAACAGTGGAAACAGTGTCAGACTTTATTTTTTTGGGCTCCAAAATCACTGCAGATGGTGACTGCAGCCATGATATTAAAAGACGCTTGCTCCTTGGAAGTAAAGTTATGACCAACCTGGATAGCATATTCAAAAGCAGAGACATTCCTTTGCCAACAAAGGTCTGTCTAGTCAAGGCTATGGTTTTTCCAGTGGTCATGTATGGATGTGAGAGTTGGACTGTGAAGAAAGCTGAGCGCCGAAGAATTGATGGTTTTGAACTGTAGTGTTGGAGAAGATTGAGAGTCCCTTGGACTGCAAGGAGATCCAACCAGTCCATTCTGAAGGAGATCAGCCCTGGTATTTCTTTGGAAGGAATGATGCTAAAACTGAAACTCCAATACTTTGGCCACCTCATGAGAAGAGTTGACTCATTGGAAAAGACCCTGATGCTGGGAGGGATTGAGGGCAGGAGGAGGAGACAACAGAGGATGAGATGGCTGGATGGCATCAGCGACTCGATGGACATGAGTTTAGGTGAACTCCAGGAGTTGGTGGTGGACAGGGAGGCCTGAGGGGCTGCAATTCATGGGGTCGCAGAGTCGGACACGATTGAGCGACTGAACTGAACTGTTACTGAGCAGGTCTCTCTCGTAACATTTGACTTTACCGTGTCTCCAGAATATTGCGGTGTAATACTCATTGTCATTTCCTAGGTTTATTTTCCTAATCCTCATTTAAGGAGGAATAGCGTGTATCTGTGTGGTTAAAAGAGAACTAACCGACTTAGACATTTGTGACTAAGGGAAAAGTCTCCTTTGAGGCCCCAGCTTTGTGTCAGCTCTGAGACAGAATAGGCCCGAGGCCCTTGTCTGCGTCTTCCTCTGCTTAAAGGTTCCTCATGCTTCTTAGCCTTTGAAATATAAATGGAAGAAGCTGGGACTGAAAGCAGAGGATGAAACAGGGTAAAGGCATTTGACACGGTGTGTGCGTGTGAATGCAAGTTGAAATGCGAGTGATAAGAATACTTCTGCTGGCCCGGGTGGGTTTTGTGGGGAAGCAGGAGAGGTCAGCTTGGAGGCGGACCTGGTGTCTGGGAGCCGGGGCCGCCTCTTCGGGTTCAAGGGGGGCCACTGCGGGTTCTGAGTAGGTGCGGGAGCTGACGGGCCTGTGCAGAAGGCCTTGGAGTGGGGAGATGGTCTGGGAGGCATTAGAGGATGTGGTGGGGGTGCGGACAGCGTCCAGGTGCAGTGGGGGCGCCGGTCTGCAGGGCTGCGGGGCTGTCCTTGGCCCAGCTGTTCACAGGCAGGTTCTCTGGTGTTGTAAACAGGAGCATACAGGTGGGGGTGGTCTTCATCTCTGGAAATGTTTGGGGCAGTCACCCCATCCTCCTGGTCCTGCTGCCAGCTGGGAATGCTTGGTGTGGGGCGAGGATTCCCTTCTTTTCCTGAGCAGTGAAGCTGTGATCCTGCTCTGAGAATGTAGAAGGGACCCTTGTGCTTGGGCTGAGCAGTGGAGGTAGGAACAGATACATCAGAGGAGAAAAGGCTGTTTTCTCTGCTGTCCTCCCCACATTGGGCCAAGGACCGATCACGTCTAGAATGTACAAGAGGCCGTCTCCCAGCTTCTGCGGTCAGTGATGACCTTGACCGGGTCACCCAGCTGTCTTGAGAGATTTCTGTCTTCTCATTGGCAAAATGATGAGGCTGGATTCAATTAGTGGTTTTCAAACTCATTTTATTTTTTTTAAGCAGCAGAAATCCTTTTAAAATGATACTTGAGGGAATTCCCTGGCAGTCCGCTGGTTAGAATTCTGCACTTTCACTGCCAATGCTGGGTTCAGTCCCTGGTCAAGGAACTAAGATCCCACAAGCCCCATGTTTGGCCAAAAAAATAAATACATGCAAAAAAAAAATTTTTTTTAATACATGCATAAAAATAAAATGACACTTGTTTTCAAAACAAGCTCAGAATTCTCCTGATTAGGACTGAGGTGGGAAGAGGAAATGACACTGATCTACAAAATCACAATCCCTAACTCGGTAACTTTGCTGTTTTCCTAAAGGAACTGGACCAAATAAAGAAGGAGGAAAGAGAGAAGAAAAGACGCCGCCTGGAGAACATTAACCATTTGAAAGGAATGGGCTACTCCACGCGAGCAGCCAGGCAGGCGCTCCATCAGGCCGGCGGGAACCTGGAGGAGGCCCTGAAGGTAACCCTGGCCTCTGGCCTCTCAGAGCAGCCTGGCTCCCGGCCCAGGCGTTGTCTCCTCCACTTTCTCATCTAAGCGGCTCTCAGGTACTTCATGGCACCAGGAGCCCCGCCGCTGTGGTCTGGCTCCTCCTCATTCCTGCTCTGGATCCAACGCTCTTGCACCCAGTGGGCTAGCCGGAGTGGTGCCCCCTGCCCAGCTTGGGGTGCGTCCCCAGTGCGGCAGGGCTCCCAGGGCGAGGCCTCGGGTGAGGTTTCCGGTTGCAATAGAAGGAGCTTCACAGTAACGTGGAAGAAGAGAAGGGTGGTTGGAGTCTCAGTGTAGCTTTTTTGACTTAAAATGTTTTATTTGAATATCTAATTTTATCATGTAGTCAGTAGTACATGTTGGCAACAGGACCTTTTAAAGAAATCCTCAGCAGTGAGTCAGAAGCTTAGGGTCCAGATAAGTGGTATAACTCTGCTGCTGCTGCTGCTAAGTCACTTCAGCCGTGTCTGACTCTGTGCGACCCCATAGTCGGCAGCCCACCAGGTTCCCCATCCCTGGGATTCTCCAGACAAGAACACTGGAGTGGGGTGCCATTTCCTTCTCCAACACATGAAAGTGAAAAGTGAGAGTAAAGTAGCTCAGTCGTGTCTAACTCTGTGCAACCCCGTGGACTGCAGCCCACCAGGCTCCTCTGTCCCTGGGATTCTCCAGGCGAGAGTGCTGGAGTGGGGCACCATCTCCTTCTCCAGTGCATGAGAGTGGAAAGTGAAAGTGAAGTCGCTCAGTCGTGTCTGACCCTCAGTGACCCCATGGACTGCAGCCCACCAGGCTCCCTGTCCCTGGGACTCTCTAGGCGAGAGTGCTGGAGTGGGCACCATTGTGCTCTGCCTGGGTCCATATCCTCCTGATTTGTGTTCACGGAGCAGACTGGTGCTTAATGAGGGCAGGCACTGTGCTGATTCTCAACAGGCGAAGCAGGGTGAAGCCCTCGCCTGCCCTTGGGGAGCCCACAGATGGGTGGAGAGCACAGTGGGGTCAGAGCAACCGTGGGACCCCCAGCATCTTGGGGGAGCAGGACTGCAGGCTGGGTGGTGGGGATCACAGGAGGGGGCCCGGCAGATGGAGGAGAAGTGGGGGCAGCTTGAAACACTGAAGCACTTTCATTTCTCTGACTTCTCAAAGAAATAAAAAATATTCCAAATACGTGGAGTGACTGATGGGGCTCAAAACCAGTTTTTAATTATACAGTCAGCTCAGTTTTTAATTATACAGTCAGTCCAGTCCAGTTGCTCAGTCGCGTCTGACTCTTTGGGACCCCATGGACTGCAGCACGCCAGGCCTTCCTGTCCATCACCAACTCCCAGAGCTTGCTCAAACTCATGTCCATCGAGTCGGTGATGGCATCCAACCATCTCATCCTCTGTTGTCCCCTTCTCCTCCTGCCTTCAATCTTTCCCAGGATCAGGGTCTTTTCCTTTAATTACACAAATAGGACAAAAATACATTTGATGAATGTAGAACTAATTTAGGTTAAAAGGGAAATTCCCCAAAAGAGCTTTATGAGGTTGAGAGTAAGTATCATGTGACAGAAATCCAGGTCTGAAGACCTCTGCTCTTCTCCATGACATTTTAAACCTAGAGCACGTCACCTTCCAGAGAAAAATGACCTTAGCAGGCTACCCTGGACTGCTTTGATAGCTTTCTGTTTATAGCGTTTTACAACCTTGTCATCCCTAAGGCTAAGCTCTAACAAAATGTCTGTTTCTGTTTGGGATCCTCCTGCCCACTTTCTCAAACCCTTTCCTGCTTCCTCAGATGAGACCTTTTTGCCTGAATAATCTTGTCCATCCTTCAGACCTTGACTCAGTTGGGCCCCCTGGCAGGAGCCTTCTCTGAACAGGATCCTCCTCCCCAGCCCCGGCCTGGTCGCGGGTCCCTGTTCTCTGCTCCCACAGCACCCTTGGCCTCGTTCACCACACTTCCCTGCACCTGTCTGTGCGTCCCACAGCTGTGTCTGCTCAGCACGTGACAGGTGCGTGGTCTGCACCCACGGGATGAGCAGACGTTAGGGATGAGCAAAGGGTGTTCCTGTGTGTTTTTAGATTCTTCTCCGTAATCCTCAGATGTGGTGGTTAAATGATTCCGCTCCGGAAAGCGACAACCATCAACAAAGTCCGTCTCCGGAAAAGATTGACCAAGTAAGTGAAGGCGCACCGCACCCCTCCGCAGGACCGCCTCGTGTGGGCCTGGCTGGGCGGCATGGTTGGTGGCCCGGCAGGGCCGAGTCCTTGGTTCCCGGGGCTCCAGGTGTGGCCAGGCCCGCCCCAGGGAAGCAGACCACGGCATTCCCTTCAGAGTAGGACACCCAGGAAGCAACACGAAGGTGTCCTTCAGACTTTCTCCTCTCCTGTGCACACGTCTCTGCGCGCTGACCCGTCTCTGACCGCCCATCTCCCTGCCTGTGACCTGCAAGGGTGTCACTGTGGTGACTGTCCGGTTTGGGCCCCCGTCCCATTAGCCTGCCAGCAACACTTAACCAAGAGCCTGGTTACTAGGCAGACGGGCAGCACATCCTCTGGCTTGAGCTGGCTGCCTTTCCGAGGTGACTGCCCGACGCAGTTGGCCCAGGTCCCCCTCCTTCCTTCCCAAACTGCCCCATGCGCACATTAGCGGAGGAAGCCGGTGGTCCAGGCGTGCAGTGGGTTTTAAACTTCTCCCTGCACACCCTCGCCACCAGGATCAGACTCCCCTGGCCCCACGTTGGGGGCGGCCGTGGGGGGTCACGTCCTCTCTGTGGGGCGGGCCCTCCGCAGAGCCGCCTCCTCCTCGTTCCCCCAGCTGGTGTATATGGGTTTCGATGCGGTCGCGGCAAAGGCGGCCCTGCGGGTGTTCAGGGGTAACGTCCAGCTGGCAGCGCAGACCCTGGTCCACAATGGAGGAAGACTTCCTCCTGACCTGCAGCTCTCGGCGGAAGACTCTTCGTCCACGCCGTCCACATCCCCGTCCGACTCTGCAGGTGGGTCCGGGGTCTCAGAGCACCAAGTGGGAGCTGGCGGGTGGTGTCGCGGCAAAGGCGGCCCTGCGGGTGTTCAGGGGTAACGTCCAGCTGGCAGCGCAGACCCTGGTCCACAATGGAGGAAGACTTCCTCCTGACCTGCAGCTCTCGGCGGAAGACTCTTCGTCCACGCCGTCCACATCCCCGTCCGACTCTGCAGGTGGGTCCGGGGTCTCAGAGCACCAAGTGGGAGCTGGCGGGTGGAGGGGGTGCCTCATCGGGGCCTGAGTGGGAGCTGAGCAGGGCGTCCCTAGACGCCCGCCCCATGGGCCGCTCAGCACTGTGGCCAGTGAAGGCGGAGCTGAGGGTCAGCTCAGTCTCTCCCTGGACGCTCCTTTCTCTTTGTCTCCCTGAGCTCTCAATGCCCACGCTTCTTTACTGCAGGCACCTCTAGTGCCTCAACAGACGAAGACATGGAGACAGAGGCTGTCAATGAGATCCTGGAGGACATCCCAGAACATGAAGAAGACTACCTTGACTCAACTCTGGAAGACGAAGAGATTATTATTGCAGAGTACTTATCCTACGTAGAGAGCATAAAGTTGGCAGCAAAGAAAAACTAAGCAATGAGCAGAAATAACTCCTAAGTTTCTGCTTATAAATATCCTATCGTTTTCAAGGTGTAATGCAGGTCTTCTTCTTCTTCCTTTTTGCTGATTTTGCTGCAGAGTGCCGCTTCCTCGGGTGTAGGAGGGGAAGGCAGGGAACAGGGATGTAGAGAGAGACGGAGGGCCGGGGGGGGAGGTGGGACATGGTGCCGGTCCCCAGGGGTGGCCTTGGGAACTGAGCCGCCTCTGGCCTGTCGCCCGCTGCCTTCAGGTTCTCCCGGCCTGAGCGCCGCCCTCCCTGCTTGTGGCTCCCGGGGAGGGCTGCAGGAAGAGCGGCTGGGGAGGGAGAGGTGGGCGTGTCTCCCGTCCTTCCCCTCTCCCTGCGCTCCTGCCCTTTGAAACCCAGTGCGTGATCGTCTCCTTCCCACGATGCAGCCCTGCCTCCTGCTTCACCCTCTGCCGCTTCCTGAACGTGTCCCTTAGAGCCGCAACCGTTCCAAGCGCTTTGGGGGCCTTCTTTTAGAGACAAGGCGTCGGCTATAGCAGCCACACCAGACCGTGACAGGCCTTCAGCCTGAACCAGCAGTGTTTTTTGTGCTTAGTTAAGTAGAAGTTCCCCAGTGGCTCAGACGGTAAAGAGTCTGCCTGCAATGCGGGAGACCTAGGTTCAATCCCTGGGTCGGGAAAATCCCCTGGAGGAGGGCATGGCAACCCACTCCAGTGTTCTTGCCCAGAGAATTCCAGGAACAGAGGAGCCTGGCAGGCTACATACAGTCCTTGGGGTCACAAAGAGCCGGACACAACTGAGCGACTAACACTCAGCAGAGCAGGCACTTGAAATTCTGGGTGGAAATTCAGAATGTATATATATATATTTAGAATTCTTTACAGATATAAAATCTGCTATTAAATGGGAAAGTCTTAAGTGCCAGCCAAAGCAACTTACTTTTAATTAGCATTCTTAGATGCAGCGCTGCCATAGTAAATCCATTGCTGGCTGAGATGCCTATCAGAGATTTAAGATCTATTTTCTCCATGTCTTTGTATGGGGGTTGGGTATAATACAGAAGACTCTTTCTAAAGATATGTAGTTACTAGCCTCTTAACGGCTCAAGTAACTGTTCTGAGTTGACCTGCCTTCCTCTGTAAACGTGTTATTAAATGAAGACCCTCAGCAGCACCAGGACACAGCTGGGAGAAGCCTGTGTGGAAAGAAACGTGCGCCAGGTGTGTTCCCAAGACTTCCTGCCCTGTTGGAACCTCTGCGACTGAGGGCAGAGGGGTCACACAGTTGCTGTTGAGGGGCTGACTGAAGTGCTTCCGCTTTTTCAGAAATCATAAAGCTTGGACAGCAGGCTAGTGTAAACGGGTGGAAGTCTTTTCTTGTCATTCTTTCAAAAATGGATGTTACCAGCAAAAATAAAAGACGGAAGGTACATTCCAAAATTGTCAGCCTAACTTTGCGGTAAGTTACTCAAATTCCCAAACTGTTTGAGTGATGACGATATCCGGGTGGTCTAGAGCTTCATTTAGGTTGGAGATGTCAGCTTCCATTGACTTCCCATGAGGATCATCAGTGACTGTTGCTAAAAGGTCAAGTGTACAGAGGCTCTGGGCCGCGGGGAGGGAGTGGGGGTGGTGGGGGGTGGTTCCTCGCCTGATGGCCGAGGCCGTGAGGGGGTCCCAGCCTCCTGTAAGACCAAGCCAGGCTCGGATTTGGGGCCTGGGCTGTAGCGTTTGGCTCACAAGGCGCTGCTTTGGGCGTGGCCGGGCGTGGCTTCCCGTTTCCCCAGCTGCTGCTTACTGACCATGGCAGAGGCTAGGGGAGCCAAGCCACACTGGCAGTTCTTGCGCTCCACTTGGGTGTGAAGACACAGAGAAGCCCGTTCTGGAGCTCAGGACAGGGCAGGTGCGCGCTGTCCACCAGCAGGGCTGCCCGTCTGCACACACTGACAGGCGTTCGCCCTGGCTGTGCCTCCAGCTGCTCGTGTGACACCTGACAGGTGGTGATGGAGCATCGCTCCCTGCTCTGGGATGCAAGAGAAAGAGCAGAGGACATTCGTGATGAAAAAGCTGTTAAACAGGAGGAAGGGTGCTGAGCCTGAAATCACAGAGGAGACGGGCTTTAGGGGGTGGTTCTCCTTGGGGAGTCACAGGGAAAGGACACTGCAGATGTGGGACAATGAGATTCCAGTAGGGGTGGAACAGGCTGAGTGTGCTGTGTTCATGAAGTCACAGGGGCTGTCCTAGGCCCACCAAAAGGTGCGAGACAGAGGTTGGAAAGATTGCCAACTACAGAGCACCCTGAGAGGCAGGCAGGGCTCCAGACGTGAGTGGCGCCTAGTGGGGCTGTGGAGGGCTCCACGCAGGGGTGGGATGGCCAGGCCTGTGGCCAGAGCGTACTGCACGCGGTCAGATCTGATCCCATCACCTACATGAACCCTGCCTGCTCTTGGCTCTGGTGACACCACCACGTCCTGTCCCTGTTTTCCCGCCCATAAATCCTGTGAGTACTTCCTGTCCTTCCCCTACCCAACTAAAGGGATTTATCAGAGGCAAGGATGTGTTACCAAAGGCAAAGAAACAACCTGTGGTTATCTGATCTTTATAGCTTCCTCAACATCTAGCAAAGCCCTCTTAGGCTGCTGAAATGAAAATTACTCAATAAAATTGACAAACCTTTAGCCAGACTGATCAAGAAAAAAGGGGAGAGGGCCCAAATCAGTAAGATTAGAAATGGAAACGGGAAAGTTTCGGCAGCACAAGGGACCGCGAGAGACGACTACGAGCAGCTGCACAGCAGTGAGTGGAGCCTAGAATTGCACAGGATGCCCAAGCACGAGCTCCCAGACTGAGCCAGGGAGAGGCAGCACGGCCCGGCCACAAGCACTAAGATCCAATCTGTGGTTCAAAAACCCAACCAAATGTTCGGCATCACCGACTCGACCGACACGAGTTTGAGCAAGCTCTGGGAGATGGTGAAGGACCGGGAAGCCTGGTGTGCTGCAGTCCATGGGGTTGCAAAGAGTCAGACGCAACTGATCTCACTGAACAAAGTCCACGAGGAGATGGCTTCACAGGCGAATTCTACCAAACATTTAGAGATGAGTTAAACCCAACCTTCTGAAACTATTCCAAACTTGCTGCAGAGGAAGGAACACCTCCAAACTAACTCACTGTATGAGGCCACCATCACCCTGATGCCCAAAGAGCGCACACACATCACTGAAATACAATTTACCCAAATATGCTGTATACATGCAAAATAGTTTTCCATTTCTTACTCTTGGAGAAAAACGAATGCGGCAGCCCACTGTAGGGTTTGCGCCCAGGAGCTGTTTCTCAGGGTAGAGCGAGGGGAGATGCATGTGGTTGGGTAAGCAGCCATGTGCGTGCATGCTGTCCAGACAGGAAAGAGGGAGGGGAGATGCATGTGGTTGGGTAAGCCGCCATGCGCGCGCATGCTGTCCATCCGTGAGCACCAAGGAGCGAGCGTGTGGTCACTCGTGCTGCCTGCGCCAGCAACACAGTCTGAGGTGACTAAACATCAGCACAGGCACTCAAGGGGGTTCTCTGCCCGCCCTCCCTGGAACGAACTTCAGCCTCCTGGAAAGCCCCTCAGGACTGGGAGGGCCTGTCTTTGGCAGCTGCAGCTTCGGGGAGAACCGCTAGGAAGTGAGCGCTCCCAGACCCGGCGGGCAGCCCCCAGGGACCCCTCATCTCTCCTGGGTGCTGCGCCCCACCTGAAGAAGGCGGGGTGACGCTGCTTCTGTGGGTCCTTCTCACCAGCGAGCCTGTTCTGGCTCGGCCCCTGGCTTCCCAGAGTTTGCGGGTGTGGCCCAGAGCACAGTCACAGAGGTAGCGCCGCGCTTTCTACTGCCCCTGGAGTCGGTACTGTTACCTGTTCATGTGGCCAGAGGGTCAGCGTCCTTACCCACCAGGCATGGACCTGGGCACCCCGGGGTGCATCTGGCATCAAGACACCTTTCTGCACCCACACCCGCCTCTGCATCAGGGGCTGCCTCTGCCTGGCGGGGGGTGGGGTGGGGGGCGGCTGCCTCTGCCTGGGGAGGCTTGCCTTTAGCAAGATGCTCAGCTGTCGAGGGGATTCCCTGGTGGCTCAGAGGGTCAAGAGTCTGCCTGCACTGTGGAAGGCCTGAGTTCAATCCCGGGGTGGGGAAGATCCCCTGGAGAAGAAAATGGCAACCCACTCCAATTCTTGCCTGGAAAACCCCACAGATGGAGGAGCCTGGCAGGCTACAAGAAATGACATCTCAGAGTCTGACAGGACTGAGCGATTTCACTTTCACTTTTCAGCTCTCAAGGGCGGACACTGTCTTCCGCAGCATTTCCTCTTCCTGCGACGGCGGCCAGCCAGGGCCGGGCCTGGAGGGCACCACGGATGTGGACTGCGGGCATCAGCGGAGGGGCTGGAAGAGAGCCCCTGCCAGGTGTGAGGGGGCCGCTGAGGCGGCTCCTCTCAGGGTCTCAGAGCCTGAGCCCCACTTCTCCCTTCACCCGCTCTTGGCAGGGGCTTCCCCTGCACACCCCAGGGCCTGCCTTGTCCGCACCTGAGAGAAGGGGCCGCCTCTGTGCCGGCGGGAGGGGCAGCGGGTGCCCGCCATCACCCAGGCAGACCGCGGGGCTGACTCCTTGCCCCCTGGCCTCCCTCCTGCCACCCCCCAACTCAGGGACGCTGCAGGGACACTGGAGGGGCAGAGGCCTTCACCCCCGGGGGTGGGCCAGGCCCAGCTTCGCAGGCACCCTCCTGCCCTCTGAGAGGGCGCGGGACAAAGGCATGCACCACAAGGCACTTTCAATGACCTGTATTTCATCCTTCACAAGCCAAAATAACGGCAGTCCGTGGGGTTCTGTCTTGGGCGCGGCTTGTGGGATTTTACCTCCCGACCGGGGATCGAACCCAGGGTCCCGACCGTGAAGGCGCCCAGGCAGAACCACCGGGCCGCCAGGAGAAAACCCCAGTCCGTGCCTTTTTTGAAGCGTCCGTCAGGCTCAGCAGGAAAAGACTTGGCTTCCGGGGACCTCGGGCGGCTGGAGACCCTGAGAGTCGCGGGAGGGTCCCGGGAGGGACGGATGGAGGGGCGGGCGGGCCGGCGAGGGCTTCGGAAGGCCGCCGGCGCGGGGCCGAAGCACCACCCGCCGCGCCAGTCGGCCTCGGGGTCCGGGGGGCGGGGGCGCCGTCGGGGCGTCTCAGGCCGGCTGCAGGGGCGCGGCGGCGCAGCCCACCTTGTTGCTGAAGAGTCGCGAGAGGCTGCGCTTGGGGGCGGCGGCGCGCGGCGGCGGGAGGCCGCGAACGTCCCAGAGGCGCAGCGCGCCGTCGTGCGAGGCGGTGTAGAGCACCTGGCCGTGCACCTGCGGGCGCGGGGCGTGGGCGGCCGGCAGCGGGGCGCCCCCCGCGGCTCCGGGCTCGCCCGGCCGACGGAAGCGGCCGGCTCAGCCCCTGGCGGCCTCGGCCGGGAGGCCCTGCCCGCGGGCGCGCGCGGCGNAAAAATGGATGTTACCAGCAAAAATAAAAGACGGAAGGTACATTCCAAAATTGTCAGCCTAACTTTGCGGTAAGTTACTCAAATTCCCAAACTGTTTGAGTGATGACGATATCCGGGTGGTCTAGAGCTTCATTTAGGTTGGAGATGTCAGCTTCCATTGACTTCCCATGAGGATCATCAGTGACTGTTGCTAAAAGGTCAAGTGTACAGAGGCTCTGGGCCGCGGGGAGGGAGTGGGGGTGGTGGGGGGTGGTTCCTCGCCTGATGGCCGAGGCCGTGAGGGGGTCCCAGCCTCCTGTAAGACCAAGCCAGGCTCGGATTTGGGGCCTGGGCTGTAGCGTTTGGCTCACAAGGCGCTGCTTTGGGCGTGGCCGGGCGTGGCTTCCCGTTTCCCCAGCTGCTGCTTACTGACCATGGCAGAGGCTAGGGGAGCCAAGCCACACTGGCAGTTCTTGCGCTCCACTTGGGTGTGAAGACACAGAGAAGCCCGTTCTGGAGCTCAGGACAGGGCGGGTGCGCGCTGTCCACCAGCAGGGCTGCCCGTCTGCACACGCTGACAGGCGTTCGCCCTGGCTGTGCCTCCAGCTGCTCGTGTGACACCTGACAGGTGGTGATGGAGCATCGCTCCCTGCTCTGGGATGCAAGAGAAAGAGCAGAGGACATTCGTGATGAAAAAGCTGTTAAACAGGAGGAAGGGTGCTGAGCCTGAAATCACAGAGGAGACGGGCTTTAGGGGGTGGTTCTCCTTGGGGAGTCACAGGGAAAGGACACTGCAGATGTGGGACAATGAGATTCCAGTAGGGGTGGAACAGGCTGAGTGTGCTGTGTTCATGAAGTCACAGGGGCTGTCCTAGGCCCACCAAAAGGTGCGAGACAGAGGTTGGAAAGATTGCCAACTACAGAGCACCCTGAGAGGCAGGCAGGGCTCCAGACGTGAGTGGCGCCTAGTGGGGCTGTGGAGGGCTCCACGCAGGGGTGGGATGGCCAGGCCTGTGGCCAGAGCGTACTGCACGCGGTCAGATCTGATCCCATCACCTACATGAACCCTGCCTGCTCTTGGCTCTGGTGACACCACCACGTCCTGTCCCTGTTTTCCCGCCCATAAATCCTGTGAGTACTTCCTGTCCTTCCCCTACCCAACTAAAGGGATTTATCAGAGGCAAGGATGTGTTACCAAAGGCAAAGAAACAACCTGTGGTTATCTGATCTTTATAGCTTCCTCAACATCTAGCAAAGCCCTCTTAGGCTGCTGAAATGAAAATTACTCAATAAAATTGACAAACCTTTAGCCAGACTGATCAAGAAAAAAGGGGAGAGGGCCCAAATCAGTAAGATTAGAAATGGAAACGGGAAAGTTTCGGCAGCACAAGGGACCGCGAGAGACGACTACGAGCAGCTGCACAGCAGTGAGTGGAGCCTAGAATTGCACAGGATGCCCAAGCACGAGCTCCCAGACTGAGCCAGGGAGAGGCAGCACGGCCCGGCCACAAGCACTAAGATCCAATCTGTGGTTCAAAAACCCAACCAAATGTTCGGCATCACCGACTCGACCGACACGAGTTTGAGCAAGCTCTGGGAGATGGTGAAGGACCGGGAAGCCTGGTGTGCTGCAGTCCATGGGGTTGCAAAGAGTCAGACGCAACTGATCTCACTGAACAAAGTCCACGAGGAGATGGCTTCACAGGCGAATTCTACCAAACATTTAGAGATGAGTTAAACCCACCATTCTGAAACTATTCCAAACTTGCTGCAGAGGAAGGAACACCTCCAAACTAACTCACTGTATGAGGCCACCATCACCCTGATGCCCAAAGAGCGCACACACATCACTGAAATACAATTTACCCAAATATGCTGTATACATGCAAAATAGTTTTCCATTTCTTACTCTTGGAGAAAAACGAATGCGGCAGCCCACTGTAGGGTTTGCGCCCAGGAGCTGTTTCTCAGGGTAGAGCGAGGGGAGATGCATGTGGTTGGGTAAGCAGCCATGTGCGTGCATGCTGTCCAGACAGGAAAGAGGGAGGGGAGATGCATGTGGTTGGGTAAGCCGCCATGCGCGCGCATGCTGTCCATCCGTGAGCACCAAGGAGCGAGCGTGTGGTCACTCGTGCTGCCTGCGCCAGCAACACAGTCTGAGGTGACTAAACATCAGCACAGGCACTCAAGGGGGTTCTCTGCCCGCCCTCCCTGGAACGAACTTCAGCCTCCTGGAAAGCCCCTCAGGACTGGGAGGGCCTGTCTTTGGCAGCTGCAGCTTCGGGGAGAACCGCTAGGAAGTGAGCGCTCCCAGACCCGGCGGGCAGCCCCCAGGGACCCCTCATCTCTCCTGGGTGCTGCGCCCCACCTGAAGAAGGCGGGGTGACGCTGCTTCTGTGGGTCCTTCTCACCAGCGAGCCTGTTCTGGCTCGGCCCCTGGCTTCCCAGAGTTTGCGGGTGTGGCCCAGAGCACAGTCACAGAGGTAGCGCCGCGCTTTCTACTGCCCCTGGAGTCGGTACTGTTACCTGTTCATGTGGCCAGAGGGTCAGCGTCCTTACCCACCAGGCATGGACCTGGGCACCCCGGGGTGCATCTGGCATCAAGACACCTTTCTGCACCCACACCCGCCTCTGCATCAGGGGCTGCCTCTGCCTGGCGGGGGGTGGGGTGGGGGGCGGCTGCCTCTGCCTGGGGAGGCTTGCCTTTAGCAAGATGCTCAGCTGTCGAGGGGATTCCCTGGTGGCTCAGAGGGTCAAGAGTCTGCCTGCAATGTGGAAGGCCTGAGTTCGATGCCGGGGTGGGGAAGATCCCCTGGAGAAGAAAATGGCAACCCACTCCAGTATTCTTGCCTGGAAAACCCCACAGATGGAGGAGCCTGGCAGGCTACAAGAAATGACATCTCAGAGTCTGACAGGACTGAGCGATTTCACTTTCACTTTTCAGCTCTCAAGGGCGGACACTGTCTTCCGCAGCATTTCCTCTTCCTGCGACGGCGGCCAGCCAGGGCCGGGCCTGGAGGGCACCACGGATGTGGACTGCGGGCATCAGCGGAGGGGCTGGAAGAGAGCCCCTGCCAGGTGTGAGGGGGCCGCTGAGGCGGCTCCTCTCAGGGTCTCAGAGCCTGAGCCCCACTTCTCCCTTCACCCGCTCTTGGCAGGGGCTTCCCCTGCACACCCCAGGGCCTGCCTTGTCCGCACCTGAGAGAAGGGGCCGCCTCTGTGCCGGCGGGAGGGGCAGCGGGTGCCCGCCATCACCCAGGCAGACCGCGGGGCTGACTCCTTGCCCCCTGGCCTCCCTCCTGCCACCCCCCAACTCAGGGACGCTGCAGGGACACTGGAGGGGCAGAGGCCTTCACCCCCGGGGGTGGGCCAGGCCCAGCTTCGCAGGCACCCTCCTGCCCTCTGAGAGGGCGCGGGACAAAGGCATGCACCACAAGGCACTTTCAATGACCTGTATTTCATCCTTCACAAGCCAAAATAACGGCAGTCCGTGGGGTTCTGTCTTGGGCGCGGCTTGTGGGATTTTACCTCCCGACCGGGGATCGAACCCAGGGTCCCGACCGTGAAGGCGCCCAGGCAGAACCACCGGGCCGCCAGGAGAAAACCCCAGTCCGTGCCTTTTTTGAAGCGTCCGTCAGGCTCAGCAGGAAAAGACTTGGCTTCCGGGGACCTCGGGCGGCTGGAGACCCTGAGAGTCGCGGGAGGGTCCCGGGAGGGACGGATGGAGGGGCGGGCGGGCCGGCGAGGGCTTCGGAAGGCCGCCGGCGCGGGGCCGAAGCACCACCCGCCGCGCCAGTCGGCCTCGGGGTCCGGGGGGCGGGGGCGCCGTCGGGGCGTCTCAGGCCGGCTGCAGGGGCGCGGCGGCGCAGCCCACCTTGTTGCTGAAGAGTCGCGAGAGGCTGCGCTTGGGGGCGGCGGCGCGCGGCGGCGGGAGGCCGCGAACGTCCCAGAGGCGCAGCGCGCCGTCGTGCGAGGCGGTGTAGAGCACCTGGCCGTGCACCTGCGGGCGCGGGGCGTGGGCGGCCGGCAGCGGGGCGCCCCCCGCGGCTCCGGGCTCGCCCGGCCGACGGAAGCGGCCGGCTCAGCCCTGGGCGGCCTCGGCCGGGAGGCCCTGCCCGCGGGCGCGCGCTTGGGGGCGTGGACGGGCGGGGGGACGGAGAGTGACGGAGACCCTCTCCCGGCCCCGTCCGCTTGCCTCCCGGGGATGTCGTAATTGCAAATGGCAAACAGCCCAAGCCCCTTGAAAGGAAGGAGGTGGCACCTTCACTGCCTTTAGTACGGCTCCCTCAAGGTCAGCGTGGGGAGCCGGGGTCCCGAGGCGCCCCACGTGGACCGCAGCCAGCTCTGCAGGGCTGCGGCGGCCCCACCGCCCTTGGGCTTCGGGTCAGCCTGCCCTGTCCTGTTGAGTCAGAAATGGCTGGGCCCGCCTGAGTTTCTGATTTAAGGAGGTCTGCGGTGGGGCCTGAGAACCCTCCAGTCAAGTGATGCTGGTGGTGGTCAGGGGTCCCACTGAGGGCACTGGCCAGAGGAACTCCCTCTTCCACTTACTACCTTAGCCTGGGTTCTCCCGGCAGCTGACCTTGACACTAGGATTTGAATGCAAACAGTTCATCTGGCAGGGCGTTCCAAGTGGGGAGAGAAACAGGAAGGACTCCCCATGCAGGTGTGTTAGTGAGCAGGTAGCTGACTGCTGGGGTGCTTGAGAGAAGGGGTGTCTGAGTTGTCCCACCTGGGGACAAGGGCGCTGGGCTCCTTTTCCATCAACTCCTAGTCGTCCTCGGCCAGAGGACCTCAGTGCTGCAGCAGGAAGTGCCCCTGAGTGTGGTACCCAGACCACCTGCTACAGCCACCTAGCGGCCTGAGTGAGCCGCAGGAAGCACCCTCGGGGGGGGGGCTTCCTGTTCTTGGACTGTCTATTCCTTTCCACTTCCTGTGTCACCTGCCCATTCCCAAGTTTTCTGCTAAAGCTAATGAATGCGGGCCTGAAAGGGAAGTTTTGTTTGCCAGCCTTTTCAGTTCCTTTCCCGCCGCCCCTTCCACCAGTGTTACTGGGCATCCTGAGTGTGGGAAGAGGGTCTGGAAGTTGGTCTGATCATCCTGCAGCCTGATGGCAGAGACCAACGGCCGTTTCTTAACAGCCGGCAGCGAGCAAGTAGGGCCTATGGGATCTGCGGCAGCGGCAGGCTTCATTCCAGCTGCTGCCACAGGGAGGCGCTCTGGGCAACGTTCTTCTCTGTAAAGTAGAGACCGTGGCAGGAGCAGAGCCGGAATCACACTTAGAGCCTTGGACACAGAAACCGGGAGGTGGTGGAGGATCATCTCTGTGCATCAGACACCTAAGTCCTGAGGGCATCTTGGGCACTATTTTTGGAAATCCGTTCTGGCTTCATTTAACACCTGTGCTGCGAAGTCCGCTTGAATTTTCCTCTGTGACTCCTCCAGCCCAGTCTGCTCCCTTATTCCTGTGCTAAAAGGACAGTTCTCAGGCTCAGCTCCACGTGGCGCTGGCTTCTGGCTGTTGCTGCTGCTGCTGCTGTGTGTGTGTGTGAGAGAGAGAGAATAACTGAGGAAAGGAGGGTGCTGTTGGAAAAATATAACATTGGGGATGGTTTTAGGGAAGAAATGTCCAGGAACGTGGGGCCCCACTCCCATCTAGGAGTGGTCAGGTTGTGCGTTTTGGTTTCCCAGCACAACGCCTGTCTTCTGGGTGTGTCTGGGCTGTAAACATGGCAAGCCACTTGGAGAGAGTCAGGAAAGCCCAGATGCGAGAGTTTGAGATCTGCGGGACAGAGTGCTTGCTGACTACCCAGTAAGCCACTCTACCCTTCTTTTCTTCCAAAATAACTCTGACTAGTCCTGGCAGCAGTATCCCCAGTAAGAGGTTTTATTATTCCGTCTCTTTTATAGGCAGTAGTCAGAGAGATGTATGCAGAAGTCTTTGGGTGAAATTTCCAGAGAAGATCTTTAAAGGGGTCTACTCATCTAGAAGACATATCCTTTTGCCCTTTCCTCCTCTTCTTCCCGCTTGCCTAAAACATGATGGCTGGCACACCAGCAGCTCTCTTGAACCACAAAGTCCCCCCTTAAAGATAGATGATGTGTACTAAGGATGATGAAGCAAAGTCAAGAAAGGAAACTGAGTGTCTAACATCTTTGTGAAGCCATCCATTTCAGCCTAGATCACCAGTCTCTAAAATTCTTCTACCTGAGAGAAGAATAAACCACTATCTCATTTAAATTCCCTGTTATCTGGATTTTCTCTTATCTATAGTCAAACCTAATGTCAAGTGAAGCTAAACCCATGGGCCCCTCAAGTCTGGCTGGAGTTAAGCAGTGTCACTGTCTCCAGAATGTGCCCTTGAGACCCGCTCTTAACCTGAGGTTCTCTGAACACGCAGGTCGCTGTACATTGTAGTGGGTAAAGGTGGGGAGAGGCCCCCCACACCCTTATTTGGAACTTGTTTGGCTGGAGGAACAAACACCTGCACAAAGGAGGCACGGCTGCCACTCCTGGCCGCCACCCAAACTGAGCTGCCGCAGAGGCTCAAGGAGGGTAGAGTGGAGTCAGCAGATGCAGAGAGGCCTGGCTGAGAGCAGATGTGCTGGGGGGCGAGGCGTGACGGGACAGGCAGGCCGGGGCTCTGGGGAGCGTGGGGTCACTTACAGGTGCCCGCATGGTACTTGAGGGCGCTCACGCTGTGTCTGTGGGCCGTGAACGTGCGCACGCGCTCGCCGGTGTCTGCCAGCCAGCACTTGACCGTCCTGTCGGCGCTGCCAGAGTACATGTGCCGGTTTACCAGCTGCAGGGGGGGCAAGGCGGGGGGAGGGTTGGCACCGGACACAGCAGGCCGGCTCAGAACCCCCTCCAAACCTCTCTGTGTAAGCCGGGAGGGGCACGTGCAGGTCTTAGTGGAGAAACTGTGGGTGAGCCAGAAATGCCCTTGCCCGGGGGTCCCACCCGGTTGCCCACTCTGGTGCCCGAGGTCATGCTGCCCACCCCCCACCTCCTCTGGGTCAGGCGGGCTTGCAGGCATCAGACAGACCTGGCTGCAGAGCCTCACTGGCCCTTGGCCCTTTGCCAAGTCACTGACTCTACTCTCAGTCGCTTCACCCACAGTGAGGACGACGCCAGCCCCTTCCTCGTGGGGCTCAGACCCAACCACACAGTGCTCAGCACCCTAACCGCAGGGGCCAGGAAATGTCGGGCTGCCGCTGCTGCCATTACCACCAGCAGTTTCTCATTAGCAGTTTCCTACTGAAGAACAGCCTGGCCCCGGGGAAGGTCATGGGAATCCACCTGTAGCTACTGCAGGTCCCGGGATCGTCCCAGCTGAGAAAAAGTCTCCCAGGGCAGGCCGTTCACGCTGGACTTCTGCTCCAGGGAGGGCACGCGGGAAAGAGAAAGGTCTAGAAATAACCTGACTAGCTGTGGCATGTGTGAGGAGCCCTCTGCTGGGTCCAGAGCTGGACACCCAGGGGCCATCACGGGGTCCTGGCTCCCGCCTTTGGAGACAGGCTTCCCCGGTTCCCGCATGCCTCCCCCACCCCCGGCCCCGCTGGAGTGGCATTCACACCCCTGGTGGGTGCTGCAGGAGGTGAGGAATGGCCCGGGGAGACAAGGGCAGCGGGGCGTGAGGAGGCGCCGGCGGGTGGGTCCCCAGCTGCCGCTAGCTGGCCATGGCACCAGGTCTCCTCCACTTGGCAGAGCCCAGGAGGACGGGGGGCAGGCGACAAGCCCCAGACTGCACTGCTGGGGCCTGGAGCCCTTCTCCGGGCGCAACGGGTGGTGGGCGCAGCACACGCTCCTGACGTTGCCACGGCCCACTCCTGACCCAGTGGCCCCTTATTATCTCCTAGTTTAAATCCCGGAGGATAGGACTCTGGCCCACCTCCTCTTCCCACCCCAGCCACCGCACAGGTCAGACTTGGCCTTGGGCTAATCGCTAAGACAGAGGCTTCGGAGGTTTCCTGTGGACCAAGTGGGCGACCAGCTGGGCCTGTGCCTCCCAGGCCCTGCCCTGCAGTCCTACTGGGGTTATGACCGGCCCGGCCAACGGAGCCTGGCTTCTGGCTTCTCTTACTAGCACCCACTCCCCCAGTGACATCCGCCTGCCCGAGCGCTCTAGCAGGGTCCAGAACCTCACCTGAGTCCTCCCTCCGTCTGTGCTACCATTGATGGCGGCAGGGCTCCTGCTTGGTGCCCCCACCTGCTCTCGGCCTTTTGGGCCCTGTACACGGAGTCTGGGATGTGGCCAGCTTCCCCAGGCTCCTATGTCCCCACTGTCCCTAGAGGACCCTGGACACACACCGTCTTCCCCTTTACAAGTCCTCTCTGCCCGGGAGGTGCCCCCAAGCGGATCCCCCTCATTCTTTATGGGAGACCCACCCTCCAGGGCCCCTCCTCGCGCTGCCCAGCACCGTCTGCCTCCTGCCCCCGCCCTCCAGCTGATCGCCACTGGCCCCCGTGTTTCCTGACTGTCCCCACCCTGTGTCCCTCCCAGAGGCAGCCCCAGACCTCCAGTGACCACACTCTCCAGACTGCCCACTGGGACTCCCAGACCTCTCAAGGGGAGCATGTGAGGCGGAGACCGACCCCAGTGGTGGATCTGGGCCCCACGGCCTCCACACCTCTGCCCACTCTGGTCCACAAAGGAGGCACAGAGGGTCCACAGCAGCTGCAGCAAAGGGAGGACGCCTCCTGCTCAAAGCAGGGGTCTTGATGATGTAGTGCCTGGCGCATGTGCCCCAGAACCAATAAGCAGGGACTTCCCTGGTGGCGCAGTACATGGGCATCTGCCTGCCAATGCAGGGCACATGGATTTGATCCCTGGTCCGGAAGGTTCCACTTGCCATGGAGCAACTAAGCCCATCAGTTCAGTTCAGTCGCTCAGTCGTGTCCGACTCTGTGACCCCGTGGACTGCAGCACGCCAGGCCTCCCTGTCCTTCACCAACTCCCGGAGTTCACCCAAACCCATGTCCATTGAGTCGGTGATGCCATCCAACCCTCTCATCCTCTGTCGTCCCCTTCTCCTCTAACTAAGACATAAGCAACAACTCCTGAGCCCTCTTGCCCAGGAGCCTGTGCCCCGCAACAAGGGAAGCCACCGCAGTGAGGCCCGTGCGCGGCGAGAGTAGCCCCTGTTCCCCGCAGTGAGAGAACGCCCGCGCGGAGCATCAAAGACTCAGCTGAAAATGAACACACGATTAATTAAAGAAAAAGAAAGCACCACCAGGCAGTACACTTTGAAAGCACAAGTCCCGAGCCCAGAGGCTGACGAGCTGGCGGACGCCTCACGGCTCGCCTGGGCTGGTTTCCTGCCAGGACCCCCGGGGGGCAGCGGGGGAGACCAGGGAGGCTCCAGGCAGATGGAGACAGCAGGAGGGACCTGACAGGGTGAGTCCCAAGGGCCGGTCTCGGGAGACTCCCGGCGGCCAAGGCAGCTCCGGGGGACAGGACCCCGGGCCGCCTCCCTGCAGGGTGACTGCCCAAACGGAGGGCAGCTCGAGGCCCGCAGGCCCTGGAGTCTGCGCCCATGGCCCTGCGTGGGGGGCAGGCCTCATCCTCGCCTTGGCTCATGACAGGCCTTGTACCAGAGCAGCGGGAGAGAATCCCCTCAGCCAGGCGGTGCGCAGGGCCAGGTGCAGAGCATCAGGTGACCCTGACACGCCCTGAAAAGCTGCTTGTTAAAAGCCCAGGTTACACGTTCAGCCCTGGGTTCAAATCCTGCCTCTACCCTTACCAGCTGGGAGACCCTGGGCAAGATGCTTAACCCGCGCTGAGCTTCCATCTCCTTGTGTACCAAATGAGAAAAATTAACCTCCATCGTGAGGATCAATTCAATCATGTCGTCAGCCTGGTCGAACCTAGGAGCTGGAACGTACACCTAAAAGGCAATAGCAACCGCTGCCCCCAAACATCCCCCCACCCGGGAGGTTTTGCAGAAAAAGAACGGAGCGCCCCCAACAATGCCACGGATGGTCAGGCAGGCACCCCATCACCCTGGACTGCCCCTCACCTGACGGCACCTTTCCTGTCCCTGTCTGGCTGTCTTTGAAATATTTCCTTAAAAAGACATGAAGTATTGTAATCCATTTTGTACACTTTTGGTGTGTATTACATTTTTAAAAAGTTAAATATAAAAAGAATAAAGTATTTCAAAAAGATACCAGCTAAGCATGACAGAGTGTTAATATCTCATTTCAAGAGGCAGCCACAGAGAGTCTGTCTTAGTGTCTGCTATGCTTTATGGTTTGAAAGTTTCACAACGAAAACTTTAAAAAGCATAACATATGAAGGGACAGGAAAGACTCTCCACTTTCTCTTTCTTCACAAGGACCACCCACCCGAGCCAGACCCTGGGAGCTTCTGGGAAGAGGGAGGGTAAGCGAGGCTTGACCTTGGTCAGCAGGCTTGACCTTGAATTTGCTGCCTGGAAACGAGCCCTGGCCTCTGCTCCGGCCCACCTTCTCCACCGGAGGCCCGTGCACACCTGCCTCCACCCCGACCTGGTTTCTGGAACCCTCTGGGGCCGGCTCGCTTGACCCTGGATACGCGTCCCCTAGTGAAGGAGAAAGGCAGAGGCCCCGCAGGGCTCGGCCGATTTCTCGGGCCCCGCCTCTGCTCCCAGAAGGTTCCGAGTGGGCAGCAGGTGGAGGATGCTACGGTGGATACCACATCCATGCAGGCCCATGGCTCAGAGGCAGGTTCATCTGTTCTCCTGCCTCTGAAAAGCCGGCCCACAAGTTTATCTCCACACACAGAAGGACCTGACCAGGCACAGTGTACACAGGGCAGCCCCCCAGGGGGCTAGACTCCAATTAAAAAAAAAAAAGATACCAGGCAGCCAGCTTTCAGCTCAGCACCCACGCCATCACCACAGTCTTCCTCAAGCAGGGTTTGAGTTAGAAAGACCCCATTTGTGTTAATACAACCAAAGACACATGGCCACTCTGGGGTTCACCAGGGTCAGAGGTCATTCTGTCCAAGCAGAGTGAAGACCACCTCTACTCCACCGGTTCTGGGGTCCCAGAGCTGCCCTTCACCCCCAGAACCCAAAACCGGGCCTCCTGGCCCAGCTCTCCAGGGGACGGCCGCACACTGCTTCCTGACACCTCGAGCAGACCCCCATCGCTGCCGTGGCGGCTCCTAGAGCCTCAGTGTCACCAAGCCCTGAACCCCAACCTGCTCATCTCGGGTGTGGGAACCGGCCTGGAGAAGGGAAGAGGCCGTGGCCGCAACTGGGACCAGGAACACCCAGACCCTGATATTTTGACAGAGGGAGGGACCTCATCCAGCAGATATGCTCACTGAGTGTGGCCAGCGCATCCCCAGAGGCTTCAGAGCAAGTATCACGGGCTGACGGGTGTCAAGAGCAGGCTCCACGGCAGGTACCGTGTCTGCGTTGACTCAGGAAACCCTCACGACCACCGAGGGGAGGCACAGCTCCGGGTCCAGGATCCCTGATCCAGATCACGGGGCCCGAGGTGTTTCAGGAGCTTTTGGACTCGAGGAACACACGCATGTTTCCACACGTGAAGTATATGCGGGTATTCCCAGGAAGTGGGATGAGCTGACCTACCCCCAGTCTCATGTCTGTTCAGGCCGGGCTTTGCCGCCAAGTGAGTTCTGATGCCAAGGCTAAGGAAAAAACTTCATTTCTTTTGGGAACTTCTGGATTTAGGAATTATGGACCACAGTTGGGCTTCCCAGGTGGCTCAGTGGGTAAAGAATACACCTGCAATGCAGGAGACGCAGGCAGACGCAAGTTCAAGCCCCAGGCCAGGAAGATCCCTTGGAGGAGGGGGATCGCCCTCCAGTATTCTTGCTTGGAGCATCCCATGGATAGGGGAGCCTGGGGGGCTAGAGTCCACGCGGTCGCAACGAGTCGGGCATGACTAAAGTGACAGCATGCACGCAGAGACCACGGTTTGTGGGCAGACCCAATCCTCGTCTCACAAGGAAGTAGACAAAAATTCACATGTGAAAGACAGCCCTCACCCTATTCCTATGAATGTGACGTATTTGCAAACAGGTCTTTAAAGAGGCAATTAGGACCTGCTGGTGGTCCAGTGGTTGGGGCTCCACGCTTCCATGGCAGGGGATGCAAATTTGATCTCTGATTGGGGAACTAGAATCCCACACATCATGGGGCATGGGCAAGATAGATGTAAGAATAAAAAAACTACCCTGAACATTTATTGGAGGACTGATGCTGAAACTCCAATACTTTGGCCACCTGATGCGAAGAGCCATCCCACTGGAAAAGACCCTGATGCTGGGAAAGACTGAAGGCCAGAGGGAGAAGGGGACGACAGAGGGTGAGATGGTTGGATGGCATCACAGGCTCAATGGACGTGAGTTTCAGCCAGCTCTGGGAGATGGTGAGGGACAGGGAAGCCTGGCGTGCTGCAGTCCGTGGGGTTGCAAAGAGTCAGACGTGACTGAGCAACTGAACAGCAACAACTTTAAAAGAGATAATTAAGCTAAAATGAGGGCACTAGGGTGGAGCCTCATCCAGTGTGACGAGTGTGTTACAAGAGGGAATGTGGCTGCAGAGGAAAGACCACACAAGGATGCAGAAAGGCCACCTATAAGCAGAGGAGAGAGCCTCGGAAGAAACCGACCCTGCCCACACCCTGCTCTTGGACTTCCAGCCTCCAGAGCGGTGAGCCGACCAGTCTGTTGTTCCAGCTGCCCCATCTGCAGTTACTTTGTTACACAGCCTGAGCTGACTGGTACACAGGGTGGGCTGCTGCTCAGAGCATGACCCGGGGAAGGTGCCGGGGGGCCCCAGCAGTCAGGCAGGCCTCACCTCCAGACAGATGACGGAGCCCTGGTGCTCCCGGAACACGCGCAGCTGCTGGCCGCTCAGGATGTCCCAGGCGCGGATGGTGGCATCCGTGCTGCCCGTGAAGGCCGTGCGGCCCGGCGCGTCCAGCACCAGGCAGAGCACGGCACCCGTGTGGCCCCGCAGCGTCTGGTGGCAGCAGCCGCTGGCCACCTGCCACACCTTGGCCGTGCCGTCCGTGCTGCCTGTCACCAGGAGGCCCCCGGCCACCGCCTCCTCCACGCGGGGGGCCCCGGCATAGGCCAGGGTCAGCACACAGTTGCGGTGACCCCGGAACTCCCGGGCCACCTGCCCCCTGTCCACGCTCCAGGCGCGGGCCGTCCGGTCATAGGAGCTGCTGAAGAGCTGGTTGTCGGCGACCAGGATCCTGGTGGTGAGACGGGAAGGGTCGGGGTCAGGCAGCAAAGGATTGCCTGGCAGGCCGGCACGTGGTCCCCTGTGACCGGTGACTGACATGTTCAATGAGCCCAGGAGATGGCTGAGAAACCGGAAATGCTCCCAGCGATTGGGAGACACGAGTCGGAGAAAAATCTCAAGGCCAAGGAATCTCAAACCCCCTTTTCAAGGGACAGTGAGGTGGCCAGGGGAGGCCATGGGGGAGCAGAGCCTCCCAAGCAGTAAATATTCCTGATTCTTACTCCTGTTCTGATGTACACTAAGCATTTCTCCACAGAAAATACACTAGAACACCGTGTATAACTTCACAGGGCATGAGAGCGGACCCTAATTTACACACTCACCCCCAGAAGCAGCTGGCTGAAGCTGGAATGGGGTGTGTCATCTATGTGGGGACAGAGGGATCAGGACCCCCACCACAGAGTAAAACCTTGTGACCCCTCTTTTTTCTAAAGTTTATTTATGTATTGGCTGTGCTGAGTCTTTGTTGCTGTGGGCTTTCCTCTAGTTGCAGCAAGTGGGGGCCTCCTGTCTATCAGGTATGCAGGCTAATCATCTCACGCCCCCTCTTTCAAAAGGTCTCGCCTGGGGACTTCCCTGGCAGTCCCGTGTTAGGACCCCGAGCTTCCACTGCAGGGAGCATGGTTTCCATCCCCGGTCAGGGAACTGAGATCCCGCATGCTGTGCGGTGATGCCAAAAAATGTAAACGTTAAAACCATAACAAGGTCTCACCTCTGAGCCAAGCACGGGCCGGGCCGGAGGAGACAGACACGGAGTGGAGCGGACCCTTCGCCTGCCTCTCACCCAGGATGGTCCTCCCGCCCACGAGTCGTTAAGGAAGCAGCCCGCACACTCTCAATAGGCGCTGGCGTCTTCCCTAATGCCAGGAGGTGCGATTTTCACGGCGTGGGTGCTTCTAAAGGCAAGTGACGACCTGGCACCCTGGGTGACATCCTGGGGGCCCGAGTCCCGCCTGCGTGGCCTGACGGCAGGGATGCCAGGCTGGACCGGTGTCCCCAGAAGCTCACACACCTGGCCCTGCTCTGAGAAGCGAAGTCCACGTCCTTACCCGGGGACACCGGACGTTTGTGAGCACAGCTATGTGACAATGCAAATACGCACCCGGAGATATTCAGAACAGCCAGCTGCTCAAAAGGAGGCCCTGGGGGTGTGTGTGTCTGTGCTTGAGTGCATGCGTGTGCTTGCCTGTGGACATGTGTGCTCAGCAGAGCATAATTTCTGTGCAGATTTACTTCTCAGGAGTCACCTGCAAATGCAGGAGACCCTGGTTCGATTCCTGGGTCAGGAAGATCCGCTGGAGAGGGGAAAGGCTGCCCACTCCAGTCTTCTTGGGCTTCCCTGGTGGTTCAGCTGGTAAAGAATCTGCCTGCAATGGGGGAGACCTGGGTCCCATCCCTGGGTTGGGAAGATCCCCCGGAGAAGGGAAAGGCTACCTACTCCAGTATTCTGGCCTGGAGAATTCCATGGACTGAATAGTCCATGGGGTTGCAAAGAGTCGGACACTGAGCGACTTTCACTTTCACTTCTGAGGAGCGGTTGGATACAGTCACCTGAGATGGGACCCTCTCTACCTGCCCCCTCCTCTGTCGGCCCTTCCAGCAGCACCCAGCCTCACAAGAGGAGTTGCCCCCAGGCCCACGCTCTTCTTCAATCACAGACTTCTTTCTCGAGATAGACCACTACTGGGGATTAAGTTCCTGGCAGCCCAGTGGTCAGGACTCTGAACACTCACTGCTGAGAGCCTGGGTTTGATCCCTGGTTGGGGAACAAGGATTCCTCAAGGTCCAAAACCAAAAAATGTATATATATTTAAATAAATAAGTGGGACAGCACGCTGGGCAGAGGCCAGCAGTAGCTGAGACCCAAGTCCTCATCCCAGCCCTCCTCCACCCCTGCCTGGCCGGGCCTGGCCTCCCAGGTCCCTGGTCCCCACCTGCTCTGGCTAAGGGGGATGGCGGCTTGGGGGAGGGGAATCAGAGCTCAGCTGTAGGAGGCGGGGGCTGGAGCTCTCCCGGGGTCCCCACTGGGGTCCTTCTCCTCTCAGCACCATCCTGAGTCAGTGTGCCACTTCAGCCTTTCTCCTGCCCTGTGGGAGCATCCACCCGTCGGGGGCTGTTAATGACCAGGCCGGCCCACCATTTCCACCCGCTGTGTGCGGGGCCAGCTGGCCAGCCGGGTCCCACCCGGCCTCAGGCTCCGCAAAGCCCACACTGGATGAAAACAGCCTTTGCTCCCCGTCCCCTGCAACCACGGCCCCCACAGCACCCGGTTGCACGTTCTTCGCCTAGTTAACTCCCCGGAGAGGCACCCTTCCCGGCCCCTGAGGTCAGGACGGCCCCAGGGCAGATGCCCAGACTCCAGCTACTACCAGGCAGTCCCTCAGGGGACAGGGGTGGGGGTGGGGTTTGAGACAGCCTCAAGTTACAGAAATACTGTCCAGCCGATCTGATCAGCAAGGAATTTCCATGGCTCAGCTNGTCAGGACGGCCCCAGGGCAGATGCCCAGACTCCAGCTACTACCAGGCAGTCCCTCAGGGGACAGGGGTGGGGGTGGGGTTTGAGACAGCCTCAAGTTACAGAAATACTGTCCAGCCGATCTGATCAGCAAGGAATTTCCATGGCTCAGCTCAGACCCAAACTCGATACATTTTTGGAAAAACTCAAACCTCCGTGAGAAGGAGCGGCTGGGATATTTTCAACAGTAACAGGGAAAGGAGAGGTTGAAAAACACCCTCAACTCCCTCTGCAGAACAAGCTCCATTCTGTTCCTCCTCCAAGCGCCCAGTCCAGCATCAGGCACCAATTAAGCCATTTCCTCTGGAATCTGCTCCCATGGTAGGAGCTGTCGCCTCCAAGGCCTTTCCCTGCACCCAGCTGGGAGCGGTTGTGTACAGAGCCAGCGAGGATGTCCAGGCACTAGCCTAAGGGTTGGCGATGCCTCCCTGTCCACACCTCCACCTCCCCACCTGCCCCCCCGACCCGCAACACACACACACCTGCAGCCCTGGGCAGTTGGCACTTGTCACACCCGGGAACACTTCTGTCCTGGAGCTTCTTTTGCCCTGTGCTCCTGGCCACCTCCCCACACGTCCACACGTGCTCCCCACAGAAGCTAAGTTCCTCCAGGGCAGGGGCTCCACAGCCTACATCTCGGTCCCCAGTCCTCACCACCACCACCCCAGCCCCACTGACCTGTTCACGATGGACGTGTGTCCCCGGAACACGTGCAGACACTGCCCGGTCAGCACATCCCACTTCCTGATGGTGCAGTCAGCGCTGCAGGTGAAGGCGGCCTCGTCCTCCAGCTGGCAGAAGGTCACGTAGCTCTCGTGTCCTGCAGACGAGGGGAGGACATGTGAGCGCTGCGGGGCAGGCCTACTCCCTGAGTGTGTTTGAGACATGGAGGAAGGGAAGAAAGCAGCTTGCGGGCAGTTTGGGCTGAGTCCAGAAGGGACCAGCGCTTCAAAACGGTGCTGTAACTCTGGGAGACTCTCAGGAATCATGGGGAGCCAGGAGCAATTCAGGGAGCACTCTGCCTGCCCCGGAATCCTTCCTCCCTCCTCTCCTTCCCTCCTCCTTCTTAACCATCTTCTTTTAGTCTTTTTAAAAGAAAATATTTATTTACTTATTTACTCGGCTGTGCCGGGTCTTAGTTGCAGTACATGGGATCTCGTTCCCTGACCAGCGATGGAACCCTGGGCCTCCTGCACTGGGAGTGCAGTCTTAGCCACTGGACCACCAGGGAAGTCCCTCCTTTTCTTCAAACTTTTCAGCTCCTTGTATTTACTCAGTCATTCAACGAGCCCCATGTTACAGAGGCAGGAAGAACAGAGGCCAGGGGCGTGGTCTTTGGAACCAGAATGCCCAGGAGAGCAGCCTGGTGCTGCTACTGGCTGCCTGTAGGCAAGTTATTTTTCTCTCTGTGCCTCGATTTCCTCACCTGAAATGGGGAGAGTGCCGCTGCCTGAGTCGGGGCCACTACGCAGGGTGCGTAAACGCTAGCTGTGAGCTGTCCTTACGTTTGGGGAGAGACCCTGGTAGGCAGAACACTGGCCCCAAAGAGAGCTGGTTCCTAATTGTTGGAACCCAGAAATGTTACCTTTCTTGGAAAAAGACATATTTAAGGAGAAAACTCATTAAGGAGGACCTTGAGATGGGGAGATGACCCTGGATATCAGGATGGGCTCTACATGCCTTCACAAGCATCCTCATAAGAAGGCAGAGGGAGGGCTCAGGACATGGAGAAGGCATGCTGAAGAAGGAGCAGAGACGTGCGGCTGCTGGCCCTGAAGACTGGAGCGATGAGGCCACAAGCCAAGGGATGCAGCAGCCGCCAGAAGCTGGAAAGATAACCGCGGTCTTCCCTACAGGTTTTAGAGGAAACCTGGATTTTGTCCCAGTGACACTGATTTTGGGCCTCCATACTTGTGCCATAATAAACTTGTTTCAAGGAAACCCAGTGTGATCCTCAGTCACAGCACCCACAGGAAACAAGTACAGATACAGGGATAAATAAGACACGTCCCCTGCAAAGACTTTGCCAGCAGAGGTCCATATGGTCAAAGCTGTGGTTTTTCCAGTAGTCTGTATGGACCTGAGAGTTGGACCACAAAGAAAGCTGGGCACTGAATTGATGCTTTTGAACTGTGGTGCTGGAGAAGACACTTGAGAGTCCCTCGGACTGCAAGAAGATCCAACCAGTCAATCCTAAAGGAAATCAGTCCTGAATAGTCATCAGAAGCACTGATGCTGAAGCTGAAACTCCAATACTTTGGCCACCTGATGCAAAGAACTGACTCATTGGAAAAGACCCTGATGCTGGGAAAGATTGAAGGCGGGAGGAGAAGGGGACGACAGAGGATGAGATGGTTGGATGCCATCACCGACTCGATGGACATGAGTTTGAGCAAGCTCTGGGGGATAGTGGAGGATGGGGAGGCCTGGCGTGCTGCAGTCCATGGGGTCGCAAGGAGTTGGATGCGACTGAACAACAACTTGCCTTCCAGGAGAACAGCCAGCCCAGAAGCGGGGACAGTTCCAAGCATGACGGGTGCGGGGACAGTGCGTGACAAGGGCCAGTAGAGCAGACGCCGGGTGTGGTGGATGAGGCGGCGTCTCTGCGGTGTCTGTCCCGAGAAGAGGAAGTGTTTGCGCAAGGAGACGGCACACACCAAGCAGGAGGGGCCCCGGGGGCCAGGACTCGGGCGCTTGGCAGAGAAGGTGGATGCAGCAGGCAGGGCGAGGGTGGAGGTCTGGGACAGAGAGAGGGCCACGCAGCCGGGGTCTTGCCAAGTGCACCTGGCCATCGCTTTCCTGGGGCGGTTGTCCGATCTTTCGGCTCTCACCTTGGCTGTGGGCTTGACCTTGACGCCTTGAGCCTTATTATGCAGCCCTGGGGACCCTCGGTCCCTGGACACAAAAGAGCCTATTTTCCAGGTAAGCGTTTGCTTGTATGTACATGGCTGAAGCCCTCTGAGGTTCACCTGAAACTTTCACATCGTTTGTTTATCAGCTCTGCGGGCGTGCTAACTTGCTGCAGTCTTGTCCGACTCTTTGCCACCCCATGGACTATAGCTCACCAGGCTCCTCTGTCCATGGACTTCTCCAGGCCAGAATACTGGAGTGGGTAGTCTTTCCCTTCTCCAGAGGATCCTCCCGACTCAGGGGACCGAACGCAGGTCTCTCGCATTGCAGACAGATGCTTTACCGCCTGAGTCACCGGGGAAGCCCTTAATGGCTATACCCCACAAAAGTTTAAAAGAAAAAAAAGAGAAGTGTCTCCATCTCGAATATAACCACGTGCAACATTAAACCGAAGCTGATTCTACTGGAGGAGAATTCAGGAACCAGAAAAATCAACGGAATCAAAGGAATGTGAGACCTCAGAGCTGTGTCACAGACAAGGTGAGTGACGAGCTCAAAACAGGAACGATGTGAGGGATGCATTTATGACATTAAAGATTTTGATCGGATTTTTTAAATGTCCTCTCAATGTCTGGTATCAATTAGACAAGGATTTAAAACCTCCTGAGCAGTTTTGAACTGATTCTCACTTTTTTTTTTTTTTTGGCCTGGGGTTCAAGCTTAATTACTCTTGAAAGAACCCAACTTCCTGGGTTCTAAGAAACAATTTTTTTTTTTTTAAAGTAAGAAATAAACATTTTCTTGGATAGCATATACCAGGCTTCTAGGAAAAAAAACGCTTGTGAATTAAGTAAACATGAGATTGTCTCCATCAAAGTGCACGTCAGTTTAAAAGTTGGGGCAGAATGTGTTTGGCAAAACGCGGCCCAGCTTTCTGCCAACCCCAAAATGTTTATATATTTGAGGGTTGTCAGCGCTCTCTCTCCGAGACCGGATCCGCCATCAGGAGGGGTTGGGAGCACTCAGCACCAAGACAGGGGTCCCCCAAAGCCCACCAAGACTAGGAGAGTCCCCCTCAGGGCACCACCGCCAGTCCAGACTAAGACCAAGGCGCTTAGTCCAGAATCTAAGCTCCTTCCATCCCGTCTCAGCAGCTTCTGACAGCAGGAAGGCAGAGCGCAAGTGGACCCACCAACAAGACCAAGGGAAGCACTGAAATCCCAAGGCTGGCACCTCGGCTCTACAGAACTGTAGTCATTGGCCAAGACTCTGAGGGTGGGGCCGCTCCTCTGATTCGTAGAAGTTGAAACAGCGATGGACACTTGACTGCAAATCAACAGAAGTGTAAACAAAGGCTTGAAGAAAAGAGGTAACAACGAAAAGAAGTTTTTCAATGTGGAAAAGCTCATCTCTGAAGCTGGGCCAGGCTGACCCTCCAGCCTCTCGGGGGCCTGGCCGGGCTGGCGGGGGTCGCTGCACCAGTCAAGGCTCTTCTGGGCCCACGCCCCTTCTCTGGCACCAGATGCCATCTCACACCCAAGGGGGCCCTCCGGGCTTGGAGTCCTTGCCGCACCGGGGTCCTGGGGGCTGTGAGCAAGCCCCTGGCTGTAACCCACAGACTAGAAGCCACCAAGCAACAAGAGGGCCCCATCACCCCGGCAGGGTCACCGAGGACGCAGGCGGGAGGGGCCCTCGAGTCCCCGGGGACCACAGAGCCTCGCCACGAGCTGTTGGAATTGTGCAGAATAAGCAAGAAAGCCAAACGGAAAATAAATATTTTCGAAGGGCTGTAGAATGCAGATAAAATGCGGTTATTTTGTTCAAGAGAATATGCTGAGGCTCAGGGTTTCCTGCCAAGGTAGCTGGCCCCCAGCCTCCCAGCTCGCACGCCCTTGGACATGTTGGGGGGTTCAGAGTCGAAGTAACCCCTCCATGGGCAGAAGCGGCTCACCCCGCCAGAGACCAGGGTCTGCAGAGGCAGAGGGGCCCGGGGCGGGCACGGCCCAGCTGAATTCGCCTTCAGCTCAGCATGACAAGCTCTGCTGCCCCTGGAGTCTTCCATCTGTGCAGTGGGGCCCCTGCCCTTGTCCAAGCTGTTCTCTGCGGCCCCCCACCCCTGGGGGCTCCCTGTCCCACCCCTGGGCTCCCTGTCCCCCTCTCTGGGGGCTCCCTGTCCCCCACTGCGGGCTCCCTGTCCCCCTCTCTGGGGGCTCCCTGTCCCCCACTGCGGGCTCCCTGTCCCCCTCTCTGGGGGCTCCCTGTCCCCCCCAGGAGCTCCCTGTCCCCCCCTCTCTGGGGGTTTCCTGTTCCCCGGCCCCCGACTGCCATCAGGGCTCAGACAGTCGAGAGCTCCAGGAGGGGCCTCCAGTTCAGGAAGTATCCCCCAAGGCCTGGAAACCAGGGTCCTGCCTCCCTGGACGAAGCCCCCTCCGCGCCACGGCCGCCTGGGGAGGGTTTTGCGGTATCCACCCTCTGCCCACATTTCCAAAGTCCCTTCATGAGACTCTCCTGAGTGACCATTTGGGAGAGGCCACTGGTTTCCTGCTGCTGCCTGAGCACGGAAGCTCTGGCCGGAATGGACGGGGTCTGACAAAGCCACGGGGGCCGCGGCGTGGGCCACATGCCCCCAGGCTCCCAGCCCTGTGCTGGTCCCCGTTGCCACCTCAGTGCCCATCCTCAACCTCAGCCTCTCTGGTCCCGCAACCTTGACCAAACTGCTGTCTGCTCCCATCCCACTCTTGATCCGCTCCCACGGGGGAGCTCTCCTCCCGAGGACGGTGGTCTCCAGAGCTGGAGAATGAGTCACCAGTGTGGGCTTCCTTCCCATCCGTGCTGAAAACCCAGGGCTGCTTATTTACGGAACGCTTCCTTGACCAGGACAAAGCTAAGAATGATTTTGTTTCTGTCTGAGCGTCTCCCCTGGGCGCCTACGTGCCCTTTTAAAAACACGTATGAGATGACTCAGCAATCCCACTTGTGGGTACACACCCAGAAGAAGGGAAAGCAGGGCCTAGGAGAGAGATCTGCACACCTGGGTTCACAGCAGCGTCACTCAAAGCGTCAGTGGAAGCAGTCCAGGTGTCCGAGGTGGGTAATGGATAAAGAAGATGAATCAGATCCACACGAGAGGAGAGTGTTCCGCTTTCAAAAGGAGGGCCATTCTGACCAGTGTCACAGCCTTGGGGACACTGAGCGGAGGGAAATACGCCCATCACAAAAAGACAGAGTAATATGTATAAAATAAAAATATAAAAAGACAAATTCCACTTACACAAGGAACCCACGGGAGTCAGGTTCCCAGAGGAAGAAGCAGAATGGTGAGAGCCAGCCTCAGTTTCCTCATCTACAAAATAGGATGATGCAGGCTTGAGAAGCAAATACGGAAGAGCTTTGGAGCCAGCACAGTTCTGGGCCCAGGGGATGCCGTTTCTCATTTTGTGCATGAAGGGTAAGTCAGCAAATGCAAGGAGCGACTTCACTTTCCCTTTCATGCATTGGAGAAGGAAATGGCAACCCACTCCAGTGTTCTTGCCTGGAGAATCCCAGGGACGGGGGAGCCTGGTGGGCTGCCGTCTATGGGGTCGCACAGAGTCAGACACGACTGAAGTGACTTAGCAGCAGCAGCAGCAGGAGCTCTATATTCACTGCCTTGGTGCCCACCATGACCCTCTGAGGTTAGGTAACTATTCTTGTCATCCCCAATTCACAGATAAAGCAACTGAGGCTCGAGAAGTTACGTAACCGGATTCAGGCCCAAGCTGCCTGGCTCCAGAGCTCAGGCTCTGGACTGTCAGTGGTCCCTTCTGCTTCCTGGTAGCAAGTAGGGGTCATCTAGATGGGCAGGCGCCCACCAGGCTTCCAGTAGATAGGACTGTGCTGTTTGTCTACAGGGAACGGAAAACAGTCACCACCCCCATCACGTGAGAAGGTGCTGTTAGAAGGAAGCTTGCAGGGGAACAGCCATCATGGGCTGGAGCCTCAGGCTGGGTCTCTTACTCAAGTGAGAACAGACCAGGACAGGAATAGCCACTGGGGGAAACACTGTTGGTCCCACTGATCCTGTGAAGTGCCCCAAAGAAGTAGGTACCCAAAGGCTAGAGGAGAAAAAGAGGCAAAGGGGAAGAATTCCAGTAAAAACAATTCTTCCCTTTATAGAAGGCAGTTAAGCCTTCTCTCTCACTGTGAGCTGACCAACTACATTTCAAAGCCAGTTCAAGGGTTCACAGTTTCTCGGGGGCAGAGCTCAGGGGACTGGTTTTGCAGCCTAGTCTCCAGGGGTCCCCACGGGTGACAGTGTGCCTGCTGAACCTCCACTACCAAGTACTGCCTGGCTCTTCCCACCCCCTGGCACAGGCTCCCTAAACCCTGCAAGATGCACATAATAGCCTCTGGCCCCCAGTTGCTTCTGCCACCGTGAGCTTGTCTGTGGAAGGAAACACAAGGCAGAAGCTGCCAACCCAGTCTGCTCTGCCCAATAAACCCAGGAGGGTGCCCCAGCGGGCTGCCCCTTCACTGCCTTCGGTGGGCCCAGGGCTGTGCGGGGCCCCGGTCCCCACCTCGATGAGGCACCTTCCACAATGGGAGTGGAAAGAGCCTGGATCTGGAGGCAGGAGACCTCCAGGGATCAGGCTGCCGCTGACCAGCCACGTGGCCCCAGGAGGGCACGGCTGTCCTACAGCTCTGTCCTGGCAAGAGTAGGGCCAAGGGCGAGAAGCCTTCCCATCCAGCTGTGTGACCCTGGACAAGCCACGCAACCACACTGTGCGTCGAGGATGTTGACAACAGTGCCTGCCTCAACGAGGTGAGTACGCAGAAAACACTTAGAATGTGTAGAACGTTGGTAAATATCTGCACCTCCCGTCTGTCTCATCAATAAACTGGTGCCCGCTATTCACGACAGCCAAGACAAGAGGGCACAAACTAAGCGTCCCTCGACAGATAGATGGGTAAACGTGTGGTGCATACATATAATGGAACATTACTCAGCCATAAAAAGAATGAAATACAGGACTTCCCTGGAGGTCCAGTGGTTAAGACTCTGCACTTTCACTGCAGAGGGGGTGGATTCGATCCTGATAGGGGGGCTACCCTGGGCTTCCCTGGTGGCTTGGCTGGTCAAGAATCCATCTGCAACGAGGGAGATCTGGGTTTGATCCCTGGGTTGGGAAGATCCCCCTGGAGAAGGGAACGGCTACCCACTCCAGTATTCTGGCCTGGAATATTCTAAGTCCACGGGGTAGCAAAGAGTCGGACAGGACTGAGCAACTTTTTCACTTTCTTTCAGGATAGCTAAGATCCCACATGCCACGGGGCAAGGCCAAGACATTTAAAAAAAAAAAAGAATGAAATAATGTCATCTGCAGGAGCATAGATGGACCCAGAGGTGATCAGACTAAGCGAGTGCAATATGCAAGCGCTTACATGTGGGCTCTAAAACACAACACAAATCAGCGCATCCAGGAAGCGAAAAACAGACTCACAGACACAGAGAACAAACCTGTGTTTGCCAAAGGGGAGAGGAGATTGAGGAGCACAGGAATGGAAGTTTGGGATCGGGGGGGCAAACTATCACACACAGGACGGCTGCACAAGGCCACGTTGAATAGCAGAGGGAGCTGCAGTCAGCATTCCGTGACAAGAGAACGAGGAGGGATATATTTAAGTCTGTATATGTACAGCTGAGGCAGTTTACTGTACAGAAGAAATTAACACATCATAAACCAACTCTGCTTCAATAAAGTTTAAAAAATTAATAAACAGGGAATTCCCTGGAGGTCCAGTGGAGAAGGCATGGCACCCCACTCCAGTACTCTTGCCTGGAAAATCCCATGAGCAGAGGAGCCTGGTAGGCTGCAGTCCATGGGGTCTCGAAGAGTCGGACTCGACTGAGCGACTTCACTTTCACTTTCACTTTCATGCATTGGAGAAGGAAATGGCACCCCACTCCCGTGTTCTTGCCTGGAGAATCCCAGGGACGGGGGAGCCTGGTGGGCTGCCGTCTATGGGGTCACACGGAGTCGGACACGACTGAAGTGACTTAGCAGCAGCAGCAGCAGCCAGCGGTGGAGATGCTGAACATCTGCTACCCGGGGCGTGGGTTCAGTCCCAGGTCAGGGAAGTATGGTCCCATAAGCCTCGCCTCGAAGCCCATAAATAAAATAAATGAACTGGTGTCAAGTCTGCTGCTGCTGCTGCTGCTAAGTCACCTCAGTCGTGTCCGACTCTGTGTGACCCCATAGACGGCAGCCCACCAGGCTCCGCCGTCCCTGGGATTCTCCAGGCAAGAACACTGGAGTGGGTTGCCATTTCCTTCTCCAATGCATGAAAGAGAAAAGTGAAAGTGAAGTTGCTCAGTCTGTCCGACTGTTAGCGACCCCATGGACTGCAGCCCACCAGGCTACTCCGTCCATTGGATTTTCCAGACAAGAGTACTGGGGTGGGGTGCCATTGCCTTCCCCGGGTGTCAAGTCTAATCATCTGATAATTGTAAGGGTTAATAACAGAAGAAAATATGTACTTAGAAGAGTGTTGATAAAATATAGGAAACTAAAATTTCAGGACATCTTATGCACTGAAGAAGCTGAAGTTGAACGGTTTTATGAAGACCTACAAGACCTTTTAGAACTAACATCCAAAAAAAGATATCCTTTTCATTATAGGGGACTGGAATGCTAAAGTAGGAAGTCAAGAAACACCTGGAGTAACAGGCAAATTTGGCCTTGGAATGCAGAATGAAGCAGGGCAAAGACTAATAAGAGTTTCGCCAAGAAAATGCACTGGTCATAGCAAACACCCTCTTCCAGCAACACAAGAGAAGACTCTACACATGGACATCACCACATGGTCAACACTGAAACCAGATTGATTATATTCTATGCAGCCAAAGATGGAGACGCTCTATACAGGCAACAAAAACAAGACCAGGAGCTGACTGTGGCTCAGATCATGAACTTCTTATTACCAAATTCAGACTCAAATTAAAGAAAGTAGGGAAAACCGCTAGACCATTCAG